>JANEYF010001582.1:285000-885000 GCA_029963845.1 Rhamnusium bicolor
AAAAAAGGTCTTAACAAGACTTATTGTTAGTGTATCAATAGTTGATAATTGTATTGGCATGTTGCATCGTGTCTTAATTTTTTTAAAAATAGTAAAGGAAGGGTGAAAGATGTAGCAGTTTTTTCATATAAGTAGATGTCTTTCACCACAGCATTCAAGTTTTTTTTACCCAGTTTTAAGCTGTTTGGTAATACATTTTGATATGTTTACATTTTGATTTATTAGCTTTCATAAGAGTATTACTCTAATATTTATGAGTAATTTTATACGTATAAACGTACGACTTGAAAATACCTACGTATAAATACAAGTATGCTAAAATTAGTACCTAGGTATTTAATTGTTGTTATAGCGAATGGAAAATCTTACCTAATTAATTTTTAAATTATAACTATACCGAGCTATAATCCTAATAGGTACTACCAATTTTCTAGATTTCGAAATGAGTATCTAATGGTTGGCTTTACATGCCCTCATATTGGAACTTAAATATGTACCTCTAAATCATTTTTTTGACTAAAATACTCTGGTTTTTAAGCGAGTTGAAGTACGATTTAGGAAAAAAAATATGTAATAAAAATAGTTCGTTCGGTATCTAGTACAGGCGAATATACTAACTAATATCCAAAATTCCTTGCAGAATCATTTGAAGCTCAGAAAACGCAACCATCCTTAAAAAATGGCGTCCCAAAATAACGTTTTTTTTTCCAATTTTTCTATTTCGGGTATGGGAAAATAACTATAGAATATAAAATGAAGCGCTATAAATATTTCTACAAGAATGGTTTTTATCAACATGAGGGACCCGTTGAGAAATTATCGATGACTTAATTCCATTTTAAAAAAGGCAGTTCCAGAAAAGTGGTCGAAAGGACAGGGGAATGATGCAATTCTTAAGTTTTGAAGTTTTAATAACCTTGGCATACATTTATTTGACCACATCAATATTTGATAGGCTTTCTCCAAAAACATTTCTGGATTTCGGTTTTCTGTTGAGATTGAGATACTCTGATTCCGCAAGAAAGTCGATAGTTTGTTCAAAATCCATTTGTTTCTGCTTTATTTTACTTTCTATTTTTTTAAGCTTTTTCTGAATTTTTTTTATATCTATCTTTTTTTTTAATTTCCAATTCCTTGCTTTTCTGTTTTTGTTCCTGTTCGTTTTCCTGAAAAGTACTTTGCAACTTTTATTTTGTTTTCATGTCGTCTCCGCGTTCTAAAATAGGAGTGGGCGAAGGCAATGGAGTGTTTTGTTCAAGAAAACTATCTCTGCTTCATCTTTATAATAGCTGGACGGTTGTATAGTTGATACGCTATTGTGTTCTTCTCATCTGTAGATCACTTTTATTTAACTCGCTAATAAGCTTACATAATTCTATTTTTCTTTAAAATATCTATCTTTTTTTTGCCCATTTTTCTCTTCAGCCGGGAAAATAATGAAGTTTGCGTCATTCCCCTGTCACTTCAATCGCCCATCTGTATTTTTTTTAAAGTCCAGGGGAATGATGATTTTAACGTTTTTACTCTGCAAACCGATCTGTTGTTTCTTTTAACACTCCAAATTTATCAAGTAATAAACATCGACGTTTGTCTGGTTCTTCATTATTAAATTCATATTCAGCCAAACTGCATCCAATGTACACTTACCAGATGTCTCTTTTATATATGTATGACAGAGGTAAAAACTTATTACAAACTCAAAGAAAAACTTGTAAAATGCGACAATAATTATCATGAAGCACTGTATAAAGTAGAAATCAATATGCCTGACATTTGGAACGATATAGAGACTTGACAATATATTTAGCCGGTTGCAAAATTGTATGTTATAATTAGAGCTGTCCGAGGTCACCTGGCCGCCAGAGCCGTCATATGACTCGTATGTTTACATCATATCATAATACTTGAATAAGTATATTAAATGGAAATAAATTTTAACAATAATGTTACATTTTATAAAAAATTGTATAAAACTCACCCTTTTAAACAGATTTATGAAGTAGTTTGGTTGTCGTCATCACAAAGTGGGGAAGATCTATAGTATAATAGCATCAGGTATGTTTCTACAGCTGTCTCTGTCAGCGATGTTCGCTTTGGTGAAAAAATATGTTTGTATTTTGAAAATGACCGTTCGACATCTACGGATGTAATACAGGCATAAGTAAAACAATCTGTGAACTCACTTAACGAAGTTGTAGATGCACCATCACAAATTTGTCTTAATTTGCTAAAATCAGGATCTTTCTGTAATACACTCTCGAATTTTTCACTAACGCGATTATTTTTTGCGTCATTTATAGCCTGTAGCTGTGTTTTTACGTCGTCCACTATTTGCAGCGATTCCACTAACGACAACGAACTATTTTGCAATTTTTCTATTGCGTCGTGTAGTCCCCTATAATTGTTATTAATACTTTTTTAAGTCTGTTTCAAGGGAAACGCCTTGAAAGCTTGTCTGGCTTTCCCTAATAGCTGCAGCCTCGTTAGGGTTGAACTGTAGTATCACAGCTTTTATTTGTTGAAAATATTCAGCATAATAAAAAGCCGTGGAAATGTTGGTTTAAGAGGGTCCAGTACACGTACTATAATATTTAAAATAGAATTTTTTTACAATCTGTCGTATCGTCAATACATAACCAGAGCCGTGTATTTTTTAATCCACATTTAATCCTATTTACAATGTCTTCACGAACAGCTGGAATATATCTACATAACGATATACGACTTGGTAAGTTCACCTGGGGATTGTATTTATTCCAAAACTCCCGAAATGGTTGTTTATCCAGTATGTGTAGCGGAATATTACAGGCTATTAACATTAACAATAAATCAAACATAAACTGAGTTGTCAAAGGCATGCCATTTTTTTATTTTGATGTTGCACGGTATTGATATGACGACGACAATCTGTTTTGTGCCAGCACATTAAGTCTTGATTGCAAACTTTACAAATTATTTTGCATCCGTCATAGAATAAATCCGGAAATTCACCGATAAATTTATTCACTGTGTCCGCGTACGGTCGTTTTTTACCCTTCGGCGCGTTTGACATTATGTATAATTTATAGGTACAACCTCACGCATTCACCTTTCAAATAAGACTGTAGCGTAAATCACTTCTAAATCGGCACGTGTGACGACAGCGCAAGACCGTGGCTGTACTCCAGGCACATTGGACAGCTCTAGTTATAATACTATAAAAAAAATAGTGATTATTTCAACATATTATTTTTGTTATCGTATTTTTACTCACAGTATGGAAACTTAACGGTTAGAACCCAGAGGAATGATCATGTTAATTTTATTACCCAAAATTTTAGATACCAACAGGTTTTATTTTTAAACTATTAATTTTAAGTGAAAATATTTTGACTACCTAATCATTTATAAAAGATGGTTCCAGAGGAATAATCGAAAGAACAAGGAAACGATGCAACATTTTAGTTTCGAAGTTTTTATATTTTAACTTGTCATATTTTATCTTTATCAAACTGATAATGGATTTTTTTCCGAAGTCTTGTTTCTAGATTTCGGTTTTCATTTAAGATTAAGACTTACCCTAGTTCCGGAAGAAAGTTAATAGTTTGCTCAGAATCCTTTTTAATCTGCTTTTGTATTCTCTGATATTTACCTTGTATTTTGTAAGCTTTTCCTGAAGTTTTTTTTATCCACATCTTTTTTTTAATTTCCCACTTCTTGCTTTTCTGTGCCTTCGTTTAAGCCACTACGGGCCCTCTAAAAACTGCAACTACGCAGGACGATATATATGTACGAATAGAAAATATCTTAGATTTATATTAGAAAGTCTTATTCTTATTAATTCAGCTATAAATATTAATTAAAAATATCGAATATATCATCATATTGATTAAATTCAATTTATAATGAATTAATTAGCCAAATCGCAAAATTAATGGGAATATTTTTCAAATGAGGTGTTTATATTTTATAAACGACTTCCTGTTCTTTATTTATTTGCACATATACAAGATGATTCGGAAAAAATATTGTTATATATAATATGTCCAGTTTAGGACGACTGTTGTCGATATAAATATAAATTCATACTGTGACTTGAAGGTAGTTCTGTACATATATCTACTTCCCCTTGTAAAGGAATACTTACTTAACCATTAAATCAACTTCCTGTTTAGTTGGAAATGACACCAGCATTAAAAAATTTCTTCGTCCGCTATTTCCAAAGATAAGGATAAACTACTTTGGAATTTTTAGTTAGCATCTATTAATAATATACTATAAAATTTATTATATACTAGACCAAATCTAGTTTAACCTGTGCATTTTTTGCTGCTGACTTTATAGTGTTAGAATCTTGGGGTGAATGTGAATATTACAGATTTAACGTATCGAAATATTTATTATAATAAAATGCCACTTGCAACCATGTTACCCATTATTGTTTTCCAACCTTCAACTGGCGAGCAAATATTGATTTAGATGGCTCATTTGGATTTATAAATCGAATTAACACTTTGCCCATCTTGTTAATTCTTGCACCAGAGGCTTCATCCACAGTTAGCCATAGTTGTTGTCTCGTAGGTAATGGCTACTCAGAATTATATTTTTTCCAAAATGAACGAAAATGTTCATTTTCTGTAATACCCATTGTGGAATACCACACGTATTTAACATTAAAATTAAGTCGAAAATAAACACCCAGTACGGATATTTTAGTTTACTATTTTATATTTATAGGTACTTATTTTCAATAAGGAAATTCAGATATAAATTTATTTATACGCGACGAAAGAGGTGGTCATCTTAAGGTAAAAACATAGTTGAACGACGACGTGGGTGGAGAGGCACGCGTTGAGGGCAGCTGAGCTGCATCGCACGAAATACGAGATCATAGTGCGGCGACCGCTTATAGCTTCAGTATGTGCGCTTCGATTTCAAATGCATTAAAATATATTAAACGATTGCTTACACTCGACGCGTGCCTCTACCCTCGTAGCTCCACTTTATTTTTATCTTTATTCTTCAATAAACAAACTGTATGCTGGGAGAAAGAGAACTGATATAACAGTGGCGGTTTGTGGGTCAAGAGATAGGGAGGTCAATTAGAAAAGTTTACTGTATTACCTACCTTTTAAAGTGATTTAAATTCCAAGTCGATCCTCTGGTCTTTTTGAGATGCAAAGTGGTCAATTACTTTTTCATTAAAGTCTTTTATCTTCTTTATTAATGCCCTTTCTATGGTAAGCATAGCTAAAGAAGATAACCTTTCCTGGCCCATGGTATTTCTTAAAAATGTCTTTATTCTTTTTTAAGGTGGAAAAACAACGTTCACTTTCTACGGTAGTCATAGCGAGAGTACACAAGATTTTTAACAGTTTGACACTTTCAGAAAAAGTATTGCACAAATTATTGTTAATAAAAAGCTGTAACAAAGCAACTGCACCTTCACTATTGGAAAAATCTTCTCGGCTATATAATACTTCTAATTCAGTTTTAAGTTTCAAATGATTTATGACTGGATACTCCGTTTTAACTAATTTAAACACATCTTGAGGAAAGCTTTTTTTATAATCTTTAAATTGATCTGCGTGAAGTAACTGAGACACTGCTAAATGATTACTGAAGCCAAACCTGTTTTTGATCTCAGATGTAATTATATCACAAACTTCTAATGAAATTCTCCTTTTTGATTCTTCCGTTTTACATCTCTGGGCAGACTGCATGGATGTCTCCTCCAAATAGTTATTCAAAATTTTATTTCTGATGTCTTCAATTTTACTATTAAAAACGCCAATACACTTATTTACTGTTATGACATTTTTGTAATTGATTGAACAATATATCACAATGAGGCATAACTAAATGAAAAAAATTTAACCGGTAAAGAAAATGTTCATTTTGTAAGTAGTTTTTTAAACCAATACCTTGGTTTAGAGTGTTGTTTTCTGATTCATTATCAATGATTTTTTCTAAACAATCTAATAATTCTGTTCGATAGGTATAAACAGTCTCTATGCACTTTGTATTAAAATTCCATCGTGTTGGAGCCGCTTTAGGTAATCTCACCTTAACAACATTATCTAACACGGCTGTTCTTTTTTGGCGATTTTCCAAAGAATGAAGAAAAGCTATGTAAATTAGCAAAAAAAAATTTTTATGCTTTTATCCTGACTTGATGCTTTTTGTAAAATTAAATTTAGTTGATGAGCGTAACAATGAATAAAATTTACTGAAGGATAACTTTTTTCAATTTTGGCTTGTACACCTCCAAAAGCACCACTCATTACTGATGCTCCATCGTAACTTTGTGCAGAACTTTCATTAATTTTCAGACATTCTAACTCTTTTAAAATTACATCTGTCAAATGATGCGATGTCGTTCCTTGAGGCTGAATAAATTTCCAAAATCTCTCACATACAACACCGTCTAAAACGTATCTAAACACAAAAACTACTTGTACTTTATTATGTCCATCTTTAATATATTTTGTACAACACTCATATTTAATAGTAAACACCAAAAACACTGTTTTACTTAATTTCACAAGTAGAGATTTACTAATAAACTGTTCACAAATAAAAACATTAAAAACAACGCGACAGAATTTACCGACCAACCCGTACCTAGTCAAGCATTAAGACTGCTTTACTGAACTTCGTGCCACAGCATTTATGCTGTATTCGTGCGTTATCGTTTTCGTAAAATGTGTCAGGGACATTGTCCCCGCCAGTGTTTTCTGTCTCATTTGCTTTCTGACGATTCGCGCATAAGTCTATTTCATTTTAATTCGTTGTAAATTCGGTCCGTAGCTAGCTTTGAGGACAAGTTGTGGATTGACCCAAGATTTTTAAATTCAATAAATGAATAATGTAATGAAAATGAAATCCTGCGATCTAGATATTTGAATAGTATTGTGCATAGAATGAACTAGAAACTTTAATATATTTTTTAATATAAAAAATATATATATTATATATTTTTTACCTTCAGAAAATGAATAGCTCTATTTTTTATTTGTATGTGGGAGGTCATTGGCCAAATGACCCTATAGAAGAACCGCCAGTGTGATATAATATATTTAAGTAAATCTTTAGGATAACCGCGTATGTGTGATTCAACCGTCTTTAGAAATAAGGTGTTTTCGAGTTCAGCAATAGCGTTACCAACCGTACTCTTTAAAGAGTACATGTATTCTTTTGGAGCCACAAATATCAAGTATTCTTACTTTTCTGTTTAAAGCCCAAATGTACTATTTTTCGATTAATAACAACAAACAAGTTAACATAAAATAAACTTAATGAAATAATTGTTCTCACGAAATGAAGGATTCAATACTATCTGAGATAATTACTGAGTTACATCATAAGTTTTTCCAGACTGTATTATCTACCTCATAGTTCACATTCCAGTACCTACTTCACAGATGAGCAGGTCTAAGTATATAATGTAAATTCTAGTGTTAGTGTAGAATTTTCTAATATTTAGTCGTTGCAAATTTTCTGATGAGTTGGAAAAAAGATGTATCCTATTTTCAAAAAAAAAAAAAAAATAGAGATAAAGTTGTTGAATTTGGTAACTTAGTGATTTCTTCCTCTTCAGCACATTGATTTTTTTCATTTCAGTTGGTAGAATTTTTTTATTTGAGTTTATTTACACCTAGTAAAGGTATTTTGTTATAAAATAAATGTTTTTTTCTTAATGTATCTTTTGATTTGTACTCTTTTCTGTGATCTAAATTGGTAACCCTACCTGCGTGGGGTGTAGTACATAGTTTAACTAACCTATGATGCACTATCTCTTCAAAGAATAAAAAAAGTAAATAAAAAAATTGTGAACTATTTATTGAAATATTCTAAATCTAAATAGCAAAAACTTCGTAATCGAAAATTGTGTGTTTTTGCTCACCTTGTAATGCTGTGCAATTGACATTGGAAGAAACCAGTTTATCAAATTATTAATAATGTAATAAGATTCTAATTTATTGGATATATTTTCTCTCTTTTTTATACGGTAACTGGATAGTTTAGATATGGATACAATTTCTCCAAGAATAAGCAAAAAACAAATATCTACAAGTTTAATCAAATAATACCATAATAGGTTATCTATACAATTAACATTCTGTTATACAGGGTGTCCCAACCAAAAGTAGGCACTCTGAATAACTTTGGAGATAAAAATTTTTTGAAAAATGGTGAAACACGTCGACCTTGTTTCTAAAAGGGACATAGTGATAATCTTTTGAAAGGTCTTTCAATTCCCTACATAACTGTGTATTTTTTTTAACTTTTATCGTTCTTAAGGAAAATAATTTTATTTTTGATGATTACACACAATCGAAATCGTTTAAAAAATCTAAAATACACGGCACTGGGTATTGGAATTTATAAAAAAACTACATTTTTTAGTGCTCGCAAATCAACACGAGTTTTTTTGACAAAAAACACTTTCCTTGCCCGTTTAGTTTTAGAATAATAAAAGACCCATAAGTATTTGATAGTCCTTGAACATTAATTTGTTCACAACTAATTTTAAATCGAAATACATTTTACCAGAGTGAGTTCTCAAAATGGTTTATACCCTTCAGGAGAGAATAGAAATTGTCAGTATCTATTTTAAAAACGATAATTGTGCTAGAGAAATCACCCAGATAGAAGGGTTGGTTTTCAGTATGTTTTATAATTATTGACAAAAATTATGGCAACAGTTTCTGTAGGAAACAAAAAGCATGATACTCAGCGACCGATTAGGAATGAAGCAGTCGAAGTGGCAGTTCTGGGTCATTTGCAGATGGATAATACTCAATCGATCAGGAAAGTAGCTGAGGCTTCCAGTGTATCATGAAGCAGTGTTCATAGAATTGTAAAGGCCCACAAATTTCTTTCTGTGGAGACATTTGAAATCGAAGGTATTTGCAACAAAACCCGCATCTCTGGAAGAGTTACGTGAAAGAATTGTTCGAGAATGCCGTTTATTGACTCCAGATTTGTTTAGAAGTGTTCGTACAGAATTTCAAGACAGATTATAATACTGTATGGAGGTCGGTGGAGGTCATTTTGAACAATACATACGATCATTTAAACTGCTTCTTTTATTTTTATTTCCCGAACCTAATGAAACAATTATTTCTCAGGAACGAATCTATAAAAGTTTAAAAAAATACAGTTATGTAGAGAATTGAGAGACCTTTCAAAATATGTATCACTCGACTCCCTTTGCCATTTGATTTAATTAAGGGGGGGGATGATGATAGGTATGCAAGTATTACATTAAAATATGTCCCCCTTGGAAACAAGGTCGACGTGTTTCACAAATTTTTTCAAAAAATTTTTATCCAAATTTATTCAGGGTGCCTACTTTTGGTAGGGACACCCTGTATATATTTATTATTGTCTGTTTGATTAAAAAATCTCTAATTTGGTGATATCGAATTTTTGCTTTATCTGTTATAAACTGATGGATATTGCCAAATTATTGGCCATATTTGGATTTCTATATTTTTGAAACGAGATGGTTAATCTCGATGCGGTTTTTTATGATCGTTAACAAAATTAATTGACCTCCCACATAACATTTTGAGTTATAATTTTTGGAATATATGCCTAAATAGTCGTGTAATGGTCGTAAAATAGTCATATAAATAATTTTTACAGTAGGTCGTCTAAGGGTCGTTATAAGATTATACTCACGACTATCGAAATTCCTTGTCGTATGAAGGTCATATGGTATGCATAAGATGACTAATTGGACGCTAAAAGTGGATGGCCTTAAGGCGGTCGTTACGAGGTCGTAAAGAGGTCGTCCTCATCTACAATATAACCCTTAACATGACTTAAGGAATATAGTTATATTAAAAAAAATATATGACCGTATTATGACCTTGTAGAAAGATAGTTGTACCTACAAAGGTCATTAAAAAACATGATACCACCTCAATAGGACTTTGCGACAAAATAGTACCTAAAATTGAAGGGAGTTGTAAAAGAGGTTATACTGATTTTGAATACGACCTCCATACGACCCATAAATGAAAATATGGCGTCCAGAAATTGATAGCAGTAACAGAGGTTATATTAACATTGAAAACGACCTGAACACGATCTATGAACAGAAATAAAGCTCTAAATGGTAGTCGTAACAGAGGTTCAATACAACCTCAATACGAATCATAAATCATTAATAAAAATTGACCACTTTTTTGCTGTCAATGTGAATGTGAATGAATGACAATGAACATTTCTTACAAAGGTTAAAGATGAGTTCATCCTCACTTTTTTCAATCCCCCTAAACCCAACTGGGTTTTTAGATAAATGTAAGTAGGTAGTCAAAATTATATCCGACGATTCTTTTTTTTTTTGGAAAGCCCAGAAACCCAGTTTTTAGATAAATGCCTTCATGTGGTCAACATTTAAGAATTTTGCTTCATTGCGTAAATCCCCCTTACTTAATTTTCTTCTGTGTAGGGGCCTCAGAGCCTCGCCGGTTGCAAAAGACCCTAGAAACGACTGTGATCGCGCATAACCTCAACACGCACAATATAATTTTACACTTTCGGTATCCAAAATTAACAAATTTGCACCAAATTTTATATTTCTTGCATGTATTATAATCAAATAGCATGACTATTAAACGATATCAAGTGTGCTTTTTTTGCTTTTTTTACTTTTTTTTTTCGCCAAAAAATATGCGCGAGTCGCTCATGCGACGTCATGAAACCGTCGCAGATGTAAAAATAAGACTCAAAGGTACAACTTACGCATCGTAGCATGGCCTCTTAGATTTAAATGCGCAATCGAATTTGCATCTACTGTCTCTACCGCATACTGGCCACTTCTTTCTAACTTGTGCGCAATTCGGGGGCCACTCTACGATGCGTGACCTGTAGTTTAAAGCATGCAAAATGACAATATAATCATATGAAATGACAGTTAAGTCACGTGAATGGTCTCTACTGGGTCTCATGAATAAAATGTAGCAAATGCTTTTACTACATATTTTCGAAGCAAAACCTTTGATTAATATTTTCAGAGCATATGCTTCATACTTAATGTAAAAGCATTTGCTTTGCTGGAAGCAAAAGTTTCAACAAGTATGAATAAAACTAATTATATGAATAACACTACGTGTTTACTATCTACCTTAGTATTTACTTCAATAAATGTGTAGGTATCTCAGTAGTAGACTTCGCTTTGGTAAAGCAATACTTAATGTGCGAATTATGGTGTTTTTAAATCAATATAGAAAATCGAGCGATACACCATCAAACGCAGCACCCTTTTTAGAATGGATTAAAAAAAAAGAGGGGGTCAATTTTCTTTTAAAAAAAGTTACAGACCAATAAACAAAGAGATGTCAAAATCCTATGAAACCCAAATCTTCCATCACCTACATACATCCCTTTAGTAGAATCACGATAAAAGATTTAAATTCCATTGGAAAACTATTTTTTTTTCCAAAATTAAAATCTCGTTGACCAAAAAATAATGTCTTCAAAAAATGACATTTTTTCATTGCAAATATTTTTTTTTTCAAAAATTTAAATTTTTTTGTAAAATATTTATTGTTGGTCAGATGAAGATTCGCTAAAGAAATATCATTTTTTTTTCGAAATTGGATAAAAAAATACCATGTACCAAGAATCAAAATAAATATTTAAGCATTAATAACATTAAAAAAGTAATATAAGACTTGTTAAAACTAAGGCTGGGAATCGAATACGAATAATTCGAGTATTCGAATACGAATTGTCCTAATGGGAAATTATTCGAATACTCGAATATTCGATTACTCGAATATTCTAATTCTCGAATATATTCGGTATTCGAATATTCGATTATATCTGAGTAAATTTGAATATTAAAATATATTATTAAATTATGTATGAATAGGTATGCAGTATGCATCCAACCAAAGTAGGTAGATAGTAGGTATAGGTAGGTACCTATTCTAAAATGCAAATATATAAATAGACCACATTAGAGGCACGTTTTACTCCCAGTCAAACTATTCCATCTCTTTCTCGCCTCGACCTTATTCTTACTGTACTAAGGCAGGGGTTAAAATTAAATTTTAAATTTTAGAAAACCTGTAAATATTTAACTATTGACTTTTCATGTATTTGTTTTACCTTCACAATCTGCGTTTGTTTTAAAAACATTCTAATTTTAGAGCCTTTTTTTTTCGAAAGGAAAAATAGTTATGACTCAAAGTTAATAAACTAGCTCTGTTTTCGTTTTATTTAAGCTTCAATAGTTAAATGTGAACAATAGAGCCTCAATCCTAAAACAAAATACTAACTAAATAATTCTGACCCTTAAAGCACATGTACAGGAGACATACCCTATTGTGGGTATGGAAAGCAAATCAAATTGCCTGCTTAGTGGTTTACGTCACGACTATTATTGTGGTCTATCCAACCAAATACTGAAATAGAGTATTCACTATTCACTAGTATTCAGTGCTATACCTATTAATAATGAATATTCGAGGATCCGGATTATTCTTTTACCTATTCGAATAATTCGGATTATTCGAGTATTCGAATATTCAAATTATTCGAATAGGTATTCGATTAATTCGAATTATTCGAATATCCGAATAGTTCGAATATTCGATTATTTTTTCGAACGAATATTCGAATGCTAAAATCTGGAAAATTCCCAGCCTTAGTTAAAACATAGCATTAGCTACCAGGTCTGAAGTATTTGCTATGAAGCAAAAGCAAAATATTCAATGAAAATGAAGTAAATGCTTTTACTACTACCTTCAGCTTTGAAGCATTTGCTTTTGCATTTACGTCTTACTTCAAGCAAATGCTTCTATTTTATTCATGAGACCCATTGGATATTGTATGATCGTTATCATACAATGTTCGCAGGATACGTTAAATGTGGTGTTTAATGTATTTCAAAAATACTTGATTTTAATAAAGCATAGTTAGATAACTACCTAGGAAGATAATAGTAGCTATTTACTGTATGTCGTCGTCGTGTGTGGAATATTGATTATTAATTATTAATTCACAATGGATATATTTATTTTATGTATCTTTACTTGGAATACAATGTAGATCGGGTACTGTTATTAAAAGAGGAAAATCCCGGTTTGCTTTACGATTACTGCATATGTAATGCATTGCAAATGAAGTACGACCTCTAGCTTACTAAATCTTTTGGGATTTTCAAATCAATTTCCCAATTTGTATGTGAAAAATCTGGTGTAAAACAAGATAAATATTTACCTATAATTTAAACAAAAAATTAAAAAAACGCATATTTTGGAAAAACGCATTTTAATGAAACCCATGTAAACAGGGTTTATTCTAAACTTTTTTTTCAACTGCACAACAGATTTTTAAAAACTATGTATGTACGATTTAAAAAAAGGATCACAATTTTTTTAAGGATGACAGAATCAGCCAGTCAACCAAAAAATTGAATTTTTCCGCTCTGACCTTCAGATTTAAGTTGGTATTATGTCTTAAAGTCTTTGTTAGCATTGCTAATATGCTAATAGGTATATAGTTGTTCTGTGATGCTAATAATGTAACTAAATGGTGAATCACGAATCACACCTATCTGTTATTCCTTTCCACAACAATGTCAACAAATAGAAAATTTAAATTGTTGACTGACAATGCTAGTTCAAATCGAATGCTTCCGTGTATTGCGTGTATCTTGCAGGTATCAGAGAAAAATTACAGGGTGACTCCACAACTTTATTGGATATGGATTCGGCTATTGAAAAAGTCAAACAGAGGTTGCTAGACCCAAAAACAACACCATTAATAGGTGGTTGGATAAAAACTCTGAATGATACACTAATACAAAACGACGCCGGACTGCTTTCCTGAGCTTACAGAAATTCCAAAACGCCGTTTGAGAGAACATCATAATATGTAAGCCAACCCGTGAATTGATGCTGTCAACAACGAAATTGTGGATGCTTTAGTAGAGTTCTTATTACAAAGACTGAGCCTTGAAACTAATATTTTCAACACACTTAAACCATTCTGTAACTTACACCCGGATGTTGACACTGAAAAAGTACATAATGCCTTAGGGAAAGATCTTATCTAAGGGAATTGTCTTTGAAATATAGTGATTTATTAGATTTGGACAATATTGATAAAGTCGAAAAATGTCTCTTCCTCAATTGACGAAATTCCTAGCTTTGAGCTTAAACCAATTTCCTAATGTTATAACTATAATTGCACGAGTTTTGGCAGCAAAGCCCCACAGTGCGGACGTCGAGAGATTGATTATAGTAGCAATGTGTTAAAAACAGCCAACAGAAGTCGACTGCTCCTAGAAACAGAAAATCTTTATATGTGTGTTTGTTAATTACAATATGCCTTGCTTGGAGCTATGGAATTCCAAACCCAGTGTTCACAAGTGGCTAAGCAGGAAAGATCGCAGATCAAAAGCAGCGACTAAAGCAACAAACCAATCATGATATCAAGGTATTTTTGAAACAGCTCATACAGAGGAAGATAGTGAGAGCATTAAAAATAAAGTCCAAAATTTTGAATAATTATATATATTTAAGATCTTTAAGGAATCATATGTATGATCATTTAAGTTCTTGATATGAATATTAAATAGTTTTATATTTTTTCAATGGAATAAGTACTGCACAAATTTCAATTTTCAACTGTACACATTTTTTTCCAACTGCACATTTTGACACCAACTGCACCATAGATAGATAGATAGATAGATATATATATATAGTTTATTTAACCACATTATATACAGGTTTGTACATTTGTAGCAAGTCAGAGCACAAAATCTTATAGTTAGAAAAGATCATTCAGGGTTGATATATATAAATTTAAATATACAAAGCACAAATACAAATACATAAGCTGTAATGTACATAGTATATCCGTATAAATAAAAACACATATATGACAAACCAGTGCATATACAAACATACATACATACACACACACACGCACATACATACACATATGCACATACATACACATATACACAAATGTATGCAACATATACACACATATACATAGATACACACATACACACATACATACATACATACACACACATACATATACACACATATACATACTAATATACACATACACACATATACACACGTATACATATACACACACATATACGCATACATACATCTATGAACACACATAAAACAAATTTAAACTAAATATCGGTAGTTCTGCTCCACAATAATATAATAAATACAATGCGATTTTAAATGGGTAATCTTTTATCATCTATTATTATTTATCAATTTCTTGTTTATTAGAGTGATGCCTGTAAATAATCTTCAATTGAATAAAAACAATCATTTAATATAAATATCGGTAGTTCTGCTCTTCCACAATAATATAATAAATACAATGCGATTTTAAATGGGTAATCTTTTATCATCTATTATTATTTATCAATTTCTTGTTTATTAGAGTGATGCCTGTAAATAATCTTCAATTGAATAAAAACAATCATTTAATATAATACTTCTAACATTGTTTTTAAAACGATTTTTTAGTGACTTTACTTCAGGGGGTAGTTTATTATACAAATTAAAATTTAATGAATTACTTTCAGACTTTCAGCCTAAAACGAGGTATCCTTAGTAAATTTGCAGATCTTGTACTATAGTTATGTAAATCAGAGTGGGTATCAAAACTACTGGACGTTTTTATGCATTTTAATTAGAGATAAGTATATATGTAAAGATGGTAAAGGCATTATACCGAATTTTAAGAATACTGGTTGACAGTGTTCCCTATTATTATTAATTCCACTGATTACTCTGACAGCTCTCTTTGAAGACGAAAAATTCTTATGGCAAGACTTGAATTACTCCATAAGGTTACTGCATAAGAAATACGCGAATGAAACAATGCAAAATATGCAGAAAGTAGTGTGTTGAAACCCAATACCAACTTCAATTTGCGTAATAAGAAAAATTACACTTGTAACGTGTTTTCCTCAAATAGTCAACATGACTATTCCAATTTAAATTATCATCTAATATAACCCCCCACAACTTAACGCTTTCTCCCTTAGTGATGCTATGATTCGAAGATACAACAAGTTTCTGAGATATATCACTGTTAAGTTTAAGTTTATTTGTAATAAACCATTTGTTAGCAATTTTTTCAATTTGATTTAAACAATCGAGAAGATTTGAACAGTCTCTATTTGAAGCAATTAAAGTTGTATCATCGGCAAAAAGGACACATTTATACGGCTGGAGAAAATAGTAAATATCGTTTATAAATAATATAAATAGAACTGGTCCCAACACAGATCCTTGGGTCACGCCATGTTTAACATCGCTGAAATCTGAATTCTAAGTTATTGATACTGACATATATAGAATAAACCCTGCATGTAAATATCATCAGGTAATTGGGTATTCAACGAACATTATCCTAAATAAAGGTTTAGTGCCATATCCCCAAAAAAAAAAAAAAACTATGCAGCTACGTGTTGTACCCGTTGAATCAGATTGTTTTGTACTGTAATGTATATAATCTCGCGATGCAGCTTCTTACTCGGTACTTAAAAATACAATGCTGTATAGTTCACTGGTTTTGATCTAGGAGTTGAATTATGAAAATTATTTTTTCAACGTTTCGGTAAATACATTTTACTAACTAGCCCTAATAAGATATAGAACTATACAAGTGTAACAGTTTGCAGGGTTAATATCTACTATTTAAAAAAATATAATTCCTTTGTTCAAGATCTAGAAGCAAATTGTTATTTTGAGGTTCTCAAAAAAAATATTGTTAATTTTATTCTTAATGGTGGTATTTAATTTTTTAAGGAAGTAAATAACACAACCAGGTTCTAACAAATTTATTTTCATTTCGACAGTACATACATACATTACTGGTGTTAAATGATGATAGTATTATTCGCATTTCATATCATATTATCATGGTTGATAAATGTCACGTTAAATATGTAATCCAGTGGAAATTCAGAACTGTAACTAGAACAGAAGACTAGAGAACAGTTCAGAAAAATTGTTTATACGATTTGTTGAAGACATTTAAGATTTCAAGTTGTCGACTTTAGAAATCAATTTGTAAGTACTTCATAATATATACATTATATAAAATTGTTTAAAATAATGTTACGCCACTGGACTGTGCAGACTGGTTAGATTAGGGCTGGAATTGTACACGAACGGCCGGGAATATTCTGGAGTGCTCTAGACCGGGAGAATGGATGTATAAATAAGACGCACGGTGGGCCGAGATTTAATCTTAAGTTGAACGTGAACGAGTAAAGAAGAAATAAGAAAGAGACTTATAAGTGTTCAAGTGTGATTATAGTTAAGACAGTAATTAATCTATTGTTGTTAATTGTTAATTAGTAAATAAAGTAGTGAGTAAGTGTTACCTGGGCTTTCAATCAGCGAATCTACGAGAATAGGTGTTTGTGTGGATAGCAAACACGTAACAATTTGGTGTCGGAAATGGATTGGAAGAGGAATTTCTGGAATATTCGAAAAGGTTCTACCGTGTTCTTCTCAGAAATTAGTGGTAACACGGAGAATTAAGTTACTGGACAGTGTTTGGAGGACTATTTCTGGACTGAATAGTGACTTTAAAGTGGATTTTCGAGAAGTTTCTAGAACATTCGATTTAGAAATAGCTGCAAATACGCGAGTGTCGCTAGTTATAACGTGTCGTGGACTGAGAAAAAGGACTATTAGTGCAACATCGGATAAATACTGGTGAATCAACTCCTATTCGTCATACACCTAGGAGGCTCCCATTAGCAAAACAAGAAGAGGCGTCTGCGATGATACAGAAGATGCTTAAAGACGGAGTTATTGAGGAATCAACCAGTCCTTGGTCGTCGCCAGTAGTTTTGGTTGCTAAGAAAGATGGAACTTTAAGATTCTGTGTCGACTACAGGAAGCTGAATGACGTCACAAGAAAAGACAGCTATCCGTTGCCCCGAATTGATGACACACTAAGTACGCTGGCAGGTTCACAGTGGTTTTCCACACTAGATCTTCGAAGTGGATATTGGCAAGTGGGACTTCATCCAGATGACAAAGACAAGACAGCCTTTTCGACAGGAAGTGGCCTTTATCAATTCACTGTGATGCCTTTCGGCCTGTGCAATGCGCCAGCGACTTTTGAAAGACTGATGGAACTGGTACTACGAGGACTAACTTGGAAGACATGTCTAGTTTATCTTGATGATGTGATGGTTATGGGACGTGATTTTAAGGAGCATTTGAAGAACCTTCAAGAAGTGTTTGGAAGAATTAGAAATGCACACCTGAAATTAAATCCAAAAAAAGTGCCTAATGTTCCAGAAAGAGGTAAAATTCCTAGGACATGTCGTGTGTTCGGAGGGGATAAGAACAGACCCAGACAAGATTTCCTCAGTACGAGATTGGCCGAGGCCTTCAAATGTTCACGAGGTACGAAGCTTCCTTGGTCTATGCACTTATTACAGACGATTTGTGGAACGATTTGCTGATATTGCGAAGCCACTACACCGGCTTACAGAAGAGAAGGTTCAGTACCAATGGACACAAGAGTGTGAAACATCATTCAGAACACTAAAATCAGCACTGTGTTCGAGTCCGGTTCTTTCATACTCAGAACGGAAAGGCCTCTACGTATTAGACACAGATGCCAGTAATTCTGGACTTGGATGTGTTCTTTCCCAAATTCAAATGGACAGGAAAAAGTAATTGAGTACTTCAGCAAGACGTTGTCGAAGCCAGAACGTAACTATTGTGTGACACGGAAGGAACTATTGGCCATTGTCAAGTCCATAGACCATTTTCACAAGTACCTATATGGACAACACTTTAAGGTCCGGACCGACCATGCTGCATTAAAGTGGTTATTGCAATTGAAGACTCCGGAAGGCCAACTAGCTCGCTGGATAGAAAAACTGCAGCAGTACGATTTTAAAATCGAACATCGTCCTGGAAAATCCCATAAAAAATGCAGACGCTCTCTCCAGAAGACCCTGTCGGGAAGACTGCAAGCACTGCCACCGGGTAGAAAAACAACAAGGGATAATAATTGTGAACACCGTTAAAATTGATGTTCCTGACGACTGGACAAGAGAGACATTAAGAGAAGAGCAGTTAAAAGATCAAGAAACTGGTCCTATTCTGGAATGGAAAGAAAGAGGAGCCCGACCAGGCTGGAAGGACATTTCAGACAAGGCAGTGGGACTGAAGGCTTTGTGGGCACAATGGGATTCCCTTAGAGTAGAGGATGGACTGTTGAAAAGAGCTTGGGAAAGTCCAGACGGGAAGGAAATTACTTTGAGATTGGTAATTCCCAGGTGTCGCATACCAAAAGTACTCCAGGAAGTGCATAATGGAACATCTGGCGGACATTTTGGCATCAACAAAACTCTCACTAAAGTACGCGAACGATTCTACTGGGTGAACAGCCGCCAAGATGTGGAAGCTTGGTGCCGCAAATGTGAAGTTTGTGCGGCAAGTAAGGGGCCACGGACAAGAAGTAAGGGCGAAATGAAACAATATAACGTAGGGGTCCTTTTGAGCGAATTGCGATCGACGTAGCTGGTCCATTCCCCGTGACAGATGGTGGGAACAAATACATCTTAGTTGCCATGGATTATTTCAGTAAGTGGCCTGAAGCTTATGCCATACCCAACCAAGAAGCAGCCACTGTCGCTCAAGCTCTGGTAGATAATCTAGTATGTCGATTTGGCGTGCCCCTAGAATTGCATTCGGATCAAGGAAGAAACTTTGAATCAGGGGTGTTTCAGAAGATGTGTCGCCTACTGGGAATTCATAAGACAAGAACAACAGCCCTACATCCACAATCAGACGGAATGGTGGAGAGATATAATAAAACCATGGAGGAGCACCTATCCAAAGTGGTTGAGAAACATCAGAGAGATTGGGACCGTCACTTACCTCTTTTCCTTATGGCATACAGGGCCTCCATTCATGAAACAACAAAACAGACACCGGCTCGCGTGATGTTTGGACGTGAGATTAGACTGCCATGTGACTTGGTGTTTGGCACACCGAATGAGGAGCGACTTTCCGTAAATGACTACGCCGATGAAGTTGGTGAACGGCTAAGGAACATTCATGAGCTGGTACGAGACCGAATTGCCATAGCAAGTGATCGCATGAAGGCTCGTTATGATCTTAAGGCGAATTCAGGAGGGTTCCAGGCTGGAGATTTGGTTTGGCTATATAACCCACAACGAAAGAAAGGCAGGTCCCCGAAGCTTCACCCGCCTTGGGAAGGTCCTTACACTGTGGTCACCAGACTAAACGACGTTGTATGTAGAATTCAGCAAAGTCCAAAATCCAAGATGAAGGTGGTGCACATAGAGAGACTAGCCAAGTATGCAGGGAATAATGAATTGCCTGATCGGGACGTTCAGGCTTAAGGAGGGGGCAGTGTTACGCCACTGGACTGTGCAGACTGGTTAGATTAGGCTGGAATTGTACACGAACGGCCGGGAATATTCTGGAGTGCTCTAGACCGGGAGAATGGATGTATAAATAAGACGCACGGTGGGCCGAGATTTAATCTTAAGTTGAACGTGAACGAGTAAAGAAGAAATAAGAAAGAGACTTATAAGTGTTCAAGTGTGATTATAGTTAAGACAGTAATTAATCTATTGTTGTTAATTGTTAATTAGTAAATAAAGTAGTGAGTAAGTGTTACCTGGGCTTTCAATCAGCGAATCTACGAGAATAGGTGTTTGTGTGGATGGCAAACACGTAACAATAACTTCAAGCAAGATTTTTAAATACAATTTTGCGTTGCTTGTTTGTAAAAAGCTGTCTTTGCTTGACATAAAAAGTACATTTATTTTAATTTCATCACAGTGTATTTAATAAAAACTAAACAAAAATATGCTAACGGCTCTTGACAACTTATGTGGAGGAAAATGGAACTGTTACCTCAAATATTTTTATGGTAATTATTAATCTGATAACTACGCTCCTGTACCTTTTCTGGGGATATTTTCGATTTTCTTAAATCCGGTAGGCCTAGGTCATTAGAAAAAAATCTAAATTGGCAGTGGTGACCTAAGAAATTGTCATCAAAAATGTCTTCCACCAGAAACCAGCTGTATTAGTGAAACAACGATGTTAAAGGCCGATTCCCACTAGTGCTCTAGTGGGAATGAGGCAGCGCGTGCAGCGCAGCACAGAAAATTGCTACTTACAATTATTGTAGGCATGTTATTAAATGACCGTTCTCACTTAGAGCCAAACCACACGAGCGTTAATTCAACGCACGTTCGACGCACGTTGAAATTTCGCGTTGTAGAAATACATTGAAATATATTGTGTCATCCACACGAACAACGCGCGTCATATTTAACGCGCGTTAAGAAATGACAACGCTTGGTATCTCCACAACGCGCGTTCGACGTGGCAACGCACGTTGTACAAATACGTTGTATTATGTGAGCATACACACGATATTAATTTAACGCGCGTTTCAGTTCGTATGAAGACACGTTGCTAGTTAAGTTATAACCTATTTAAAGTACGAATTATTCCGTCTTTAATTTTGGTAAAAAGTTCATCAAATGTTGCAATTGACATACGAAAATAATTAAAAAAATTTTATGGGATGTTCTCGAAGTCTAGGAAAAAAGACAGTAGAATGCGCCCTCGCTATATCGTATTTCATTGTACCCATCATTTTCGGTTTCTAACTCTTCTTTTCTTTCTATTTTTGCACTTAAATAAACAAACAAAACGAGCTCTACATCATCCATGGCTGAATTAACAATGATAGTGCGCGCTTAATGCCTATTCACCTATCTCGTGTGAATGGCAAGCAACGCGCATTATTTTAGCGCACGTGGAACGCGCGTTGAATTAACGCCCGTGTGTTTTCGCTCTTAAGCGTTGCGGCGCCTCGCAGCGCAGCGCTTTATACGCAGCAAAATTTTAATTCCTCAGTGAGCACTGGATCGTAGCATTACTGCCTATCGGCGCGGTCGCCACAATGCTGTGCTCGTTGACGGACAAATTTGAATCCCCCCATGGCGTCGAATGCGTCGAATACATGCAGGCAGGGGTATGCAACTGGGATATTCATTCGTCATTCATCAATAAAGCTGGTAGAAATGGGCGGCGGGACATCATAATAAACGTAGTAAAAGAAATTAACTAGTAACAAAAGCAATAAACTGTTACAATTTATAACAATGTATGCACAATTTATCCTCTTAACTATCTTGATGAACTAGCTTGGTTATCACAAACTGGAGAAGATCTGTAAAAACTTTGCAGCATCGGTTATATTTCTATGGTTATGTCCGTGAGTGATGTTGGATGTTGTGAAAAAATATGCTTATATTTTGACAACAACCGTTCGACATCTATTGATGGAATACAGACATACATAAAATAGTCTTTGAAGGCATTTAACGGATCTGGAGATGCACCTTCGGTACCATCACAAATTTGTTTTAATCTGGTAAAATCGGTGTCTTGCTTTAACGCACGTACTTTAACAAACTTTTCTGTAACGTGCTCATTTTTTTGTCACCTATTGCGTGTAGCAATCGATATATTTCGTCCACTATTTGCAGTGACTCCGCTAACGAGAACCTACTGTTTTTCCAATTTTTTATGGCCTTTATAGTTCTTGTGAATAGTTTTTAAAGCTGTTTCAACGGAAATATCTTCGTCTGGCTTTGGCTTTCCTTAATAGCTGCAGCCTCGTTAGGATTGAATTGTAGTATCACAACTTTTATTTCTTGTAGATATTCAGCATAATTTCTTAATTAAAAATTGTGTTCTTGACTATATATGGGATGGGAAAAAATAATCGGTACAGGACAATAAAAATAAACGTTATTCTTTTGCCGACGTTTCGTTTACTCGACGCAAACTTCTTCAAGGCTACAATGTGACCTTCTTTAATTAGGAAATTTAGTTTTCTACCAACAGATAAAACAACAACTGTATATATGACAAATGAAATCATTACCTCAGAATAAATATGAAGCTGGTATCTTCGACCTGTCATTCGGCATAATAAAAAGCTGCCTCATCCATGTACCCCAGCGGCTAAGAATCGGCTATGGTGGTTCGAGAATACTGGGACACTTGCTATGAAATTCGAAAAAACGTTTAGGACATTAAACACGCTTTTTGTACTTGCTATTAATGCACCTACCTCTGGGAAATCTTGTCGAATAGTTTCTGCCACACCATCAGTCCCAAACATCAACACTGGGCTCGTTGACAGGTCAAACTTTTCTTGCGTCTCCAGCACCACCCGCGTAATTGTTTGGCCAGTACACTCAGTTAGTCTTTCGCTAGTTAGTAACAGTGAAAATGTCGGTTAAAGAGGGTCCAGTACACGTACTATAACATTTACAATAGATTTTTTTTTTTAAATCTGTCGTCTTGCATAAACACACAACCGTGTATTTCTTAATACACATTCTCGCGGCTCGCTTTGGTGTTTGGTATTTGTCGGCCTGGTCGTTGCCCCTAAACCCCTTATCTCACACCATTGAACCGCCGCATGACTTGCCAGCTTTATTCATCAACTATCAATCAGCAGAGCACTCTGTGACCTCGAATGCATTATAGGCATAGTATTTTAAAAGATATGGGCGTATAACGAAGCAATTTTTTTATATATTCCAACACGAGACCTAAATTTCACCGGCCGCCACTGAGTACTTGTCAATGGTCAAAGGTAATTTTCAAGTTATGTAATTCATACAGCTACTAATATAATGTCAAAAACATAATTGAATCACTTATTTCTGAAACACCATAAGTCAGAAAAATTAAACTTTGAGAAAACTGAAGAGAACTGTTTTATACCTTTGGAAACTTAAGCCTATTAGAGTGACTTGTAGGGTTTCTCCACTAAACAGATATATTCGGTTAATGTTAAATACGGACATGGTTAAACGACTCATGGGATTTCACTGTAGAACGATGTGTTTATATGTAAAGAACAGTATTTAATCATAAAATCAAAATGGCCGAATTAGTGACTTATGGGGTTTCTCAAATAAGTGGTTCAATTGTTGAATCAAGTGACAAGCAAGCTGGTCAATGAAGCTGGAAATACGTTCATAATCGTGTCTTTGTTCCACCAATGATTAACTTACCGGTCAGGTGTCTTAGCCTGCCTCGATATACGTATCTCTATATTTGCTTATCCTATAAATGCATTGCAGAGGACGCAGGTCATAACTAATTTGATACTCACGCAAACAAAATATAGTAGATACCCTGTATAATTTAACTACCCATCCGATTTTAATATTTCTTCACACTGAAAGTAGTTGCTGCTATAAATAACACTAATTACAGGTATATTTTAACGTACACGCGGGAAGATGTGCAATACTTTCTTTCCATTATATCCATTCAGCATGCCTTTGTATTGTTTAATTACATTAAGCATTCTTACATCACTGATGAATTAAAACTTTCAGATCTGGCGTTTCTCTCATTCCCAAATTAAAATATTTCACTTCCCTGTTTTAAATTGGGTTAAATTGCGTTTATATTCATTGTTTTAACTTTTATTTTCATTATTCATTTTAAATTGCTAATATTATACATGCATACAAAGTGAGTTTGATGAGCGTGTTAATTACAGAAACAAATTGCCGCCGATAATATTCGTTTGCTGCAAAATAGGCTGCACATCTTCAAAGGTATGTAGACAAAACATCATTTACCTACTTTTTTTCTTTACTGATGTTAAGAAAATTAGTTCATAGTGGAGCCTAGAACCAGATTAGATTTTCTTAACCGCCTCTTATACATCCAATTAACCCCTTGAAAATTTAGGATTTTGTATAGGAAAGAGAGACGAGGCCCTACAGTGTATTTTGTAGTCCAGACCACATCTAGGCCATCAATAGTTACATATTATTATTTTACCTTAGTACCACCACAGTAAAAGTGCTTAATTATACGCATAAAAATAACTTGTGTGGAGGTTTTGTTGTTACAAGCTGATTTATATACAGGGATCGGCAGAATAGACTTTACAATTTAAAATGGCTCCGAAATCAATACATGTTTTTTAAACGTAAGACGTTTCTATCCATTAATTAAAGCATGCTTTGGAGTTTCTTTGACAGTTGTCAAAATGAATGACTGGCGTATAGACCAACGAATTTTTTGTGTAGAAGATTTTATCAAAAATAATAGTTTTATTCAAGTGCAACGTGATTTTAGAAGAACTTTTGGCGTGAGAAATGTTCCGTCGCATCCAACAATTATGTGTTGGGTCAGAAAATGGCGAACTGGAGGATCCGTTGTCAACACCTAACATTCAGGTCGTCCGTGATCACTAAACACGCAAGAAAATCAAAGGCGAGTTCGTGATGCAATTACAGCAAGTCCAACAAGACCAATTAAGCAACATGCCCAAGTATTGGGTATATCCGATAGAAGTATTCGGAGAATGCTTCATAACATGAAATTTCACCCTTACAAAATTGTAACTGTACAAAAACTAAGTAATCGAGACAAACTAAGTCGTAAGAGTTCTGCGTAAGATTCCAAAAATTACGACAACAGCATCCAGACATTGAACACCGTCTATTTATGTCAGATGAAGCTCATTTTTATTTGGACGGATTTGTTAACAAACAAAAATGTCGACACTGGGCCACAGAAAATCCACTTGAACTCCATCAACGACCTCTACATTCGCAAAAGGGTTACTGTTTGGTGTGCTTTATCTTCAACGAGAATAATTGAGCCATATTTTTTTGAGGAGGACGAACGTGCAGTGACTGTTATGTCTAGGACAGCGGTTCCCAACCGGTGGGTCGCGACCCACCAGGGGGTCACCCTGGCATTTTGGGGGGGTCGCCGGTTATCAATTTTATTTAATGCAAAATGCATGGAGTCAAGTCTGGTAAAAAACATGACATGTCGGATTATGTACGTGCTACGCGACGTAATTAGTCGACGGTCGGTGGCCGGTACACACACACAGATCATTACGTCTGGAGAAATCCGACTGGAGCAAGGAGCACCATGGATCGAGGTCGGGTATTCAGTCAAAAATTAAAGAGCTTGTACCTCAAGCAAAGGGATTGCACTGCATGATTCATCGATTTGCCTTTGCTACCAAGACTCTTCCAAAGCCTTTGCAAGGAGTGCTCGACTCTTTGGTGAAAATTGTCAATTATATAAAATCTAATGTTCTCAATTCTCGTCTGTTCAAAGAGCTATGCCAAAACATGAACTCTGATCATGAAGTTCCTCTTCTCTACACTTTTGTTCGTTGGTTATCAAAAGGAAATGTTGTTGGCCGAGTATATGAACTGAAGAACGAAATAAAACAGTTCTTTGAAATGAAAGAAAAACAAGAGTTTTTGACACACTTTAATGATGAGACCTGGATCCAAAGCGTAGCTTATTTATCTGATATTCTGGATCCGCTAAAGAAACGCACATCATTCATATCAGAGATAATATCCAAGCGTTAGTATTAAAGCTGCAGAACTGGCGCCGTAAAATAAATCTTGGAAACTTTACCATGTTTTAACACCTTTGCATCAAGATTGAAGAATCGGAAACCGGAATTGTACATAATCTAAGAGAGGAAATTAATAACCACCTTCAAGCCCTTGAATCTGAAATTCATAGTTATTTCCCGGAGTTTTCTGAACAAGCAGGTGCATTAGTACGACACCCACTTCATGTAATTTTGAATATTGTCGATGTTCCCGATGAAGTGCAGGATGAATTTTTGGAGCTGCGAGATGACTCCTCAGCGCCTAATATATTTCAAGAAAAATCATTATCTCAATTTTGGTCTGTTATGCGTCATTCGTATCCTAAAGTTTCCATGCTCTGTCTTCAAATATTAGTGCCATTTGCTACTTACCTATGCGAAACTGAATTTTCAACTCTTCTGCAGATCAAGGAATAAGCTGGATGTTTAAGATGACATTAGATTGGCCTTGAAAAAAATTGCACCAAGAATTATAACACTTGTAAAGCAGATGCAAGCTCAATCATCACATTAATTACTAATTATTAATAATCAATAATTAATCAAATAATATATACTATCACTTTTGTTAAGTCTTACCCTAAAATAGTATATATTTTTTCAACCTCTTTATTTGTTGTTTTATAGTTCAAATATGGCGGCTGGGAAAGGGGGGGGTCGCGACATTTTTAAACATTTAAAAAGAGTCGCGTTTAAAAAAGGTTGGGAACCGCTGGTCTAGGAGATATGCAGATAAGATAAGAGCCTGAACTTCATGACGACGAACGCCAGTATTGATTTCAACAGGACGGTGCTGCCAGTCATATCGCAGATGTAAGTTTAACTGCCTGTAGAGAACTTTTCCTACACGTCTAATCTCACGCCGTGGTGACATAAACTGGCCCGCCAGATCACCCGATTTGACTACACCCGATTATTTTTTGTGGGGTGTTCTCAAAAGTCGGGTATTTCGACGAAAGCCACGAAACATTGACCAATTAAAAGAAGCGATTCGCGACGAAATTCATGGAATTCCTGGTGCGGTGTTACGAGCTATGATGAATAATTTTGCTCATTGGTTAGAAGAGTATATGGAGATGGAAGGGGGCCATTTAACCCACACAATTTTTTCTTAAAAATAACTTCTTCTTTTCTTCTTTTTCGTTGTAAAATTCTTTGTTAAATGTTGTTACCTTCGCAAATAAAATATTTATTTCCAGTTTAAATTTTAAAGTGAATTCTGCCGATCCAATATTTTGACAACTGTCAAAGAAACTCCAAAGCATGCTTTATTTAATGGATAGAAACGTCTTACTTTTAAAAAAAATGTATACTGATTTTAGAACAATTTTAAATTGTAAAGTCTATTCTGCCGATCCCTGTATAAAGGGCTCACTGCACAATTTCCAATCACGATGGCACATCATTTTTGGATAGACAAAAACATTTTTTAAACTAATCACTGAAGAAACTTTTTATTATTGACAAGTCCTGGGAAATCTTTTTGATTTATTTTTTTGTTGCCTGATGATGTGAAATAACCAGAGGTAGGATTTACCAATCGGATATGACGTAAAACCAGGGTTGGCTTTAGGTGGATGTACTTAAAAGTCTACTTCTTTGCCGTTTAAAATGTCTATTATACCTGTCATCGTAACAAATCCGGGATTTTTTTTAAAAAACAGTTTGGAATTTTGTTTGTACCCTCGCAGCAATTTCTCCCTGTAATTGAAAAATATATTGTCAAAGATCGAACATAACGTTTATTGATCAACTGTAGTAAATTCTAATGGTGGCCGATATTGAATGTCCCGTATGGCTATAGGAATTCGTGAAAAACTTCCGTATATGGTCTCCAGATTTTCTTGAACAGTTGGATCCATAAATGCCTGTTGCGCCTGTGAAATAGCAATTGCGTCATTCGGATTTAACTGCTGTATTAGGGATTTCACATTTTCAAAATGACACTAATAGTACGATGCTGTCACTAGCCCAGTTCCCCATCGTGTTATAATGGGCTGTGGAGGTAAGAGTATTTGGTAGAATTTCATGAAATAACCGTACACGACTTGGTGCTTTAAGAAAAACTTTCTTCACACTAGATATCAAACTACCAACATTAGGGTAGCACCCCTAATAGCCTCAGCAATCATATGAAGCCTATGTGCTGAACATGTTACATGAAGTATATTCTGATATTCTGTAATTTAAAAGAATCTATTACTCATTACGTTTTAATTTAATATAGTGCATTCCCTGACAAAACTAAGTTACCATAAACATTGTAAAATTAAATAAAATGCACTTAATATGTTTTTGTAGTTTGGAAATGTTTCAGTAGATGCTTGCAATATATTATATTATATCTGTAAAAGCCACCCCTGGGAACCGATCGGTAAATTCCATGTATGGAAATAACCTACAATTCACGAAACCGGTGACAATAAAAATGAATTTTGTGAGAAATAGATATATTTTTTCATTTTAAATATGAACAACTCTCATGGGATGGACCTTTCGAATTTAAAGCTGTATAATCATAGGTTTTAAAAATAAATAGGAGGTTTATACCTCCGAATTTATGTTCAAATTCTATCGACCCCCTTCGAATCAAATGTAGGTACGACGCTGTCTATGTACAGACAACATGATATTTATCTATTATTCATTTTTGATTATTTTTTATTAGCCTTAACCACAGATTAACCTATATTCTGTGCCTTAACCATCAAACTTTTCTCCTCGCAATAGCAAATAAAATAAAAATGCATGTAATGTGTAATGTTTATTTTAGATATCATAGTCTGATATCGATATCATTTGCAGAAGTTAGTTAATCATTTCAGAAATGTATATTGTTTATATCACTACCATAAGGTTTTATTATTTCCTGTGTTTTTATACATTTAAATTGTTGTGTTAAATCAGCATCATGAGATAAATAATACGAGTACCTAGGAATAGAAATTTGGGTAAGCAGAATGACTGGAGATGATTCATTTAAAAGGTGTTTCAATGAGAGCGCAAGATTTGAATTGCGCGCCAGATTTGCTGTCATGACGTCACAAGATTATTTCATGCCAGGTCGATAGGAGACAGATGGCAATGCTTTAAAAAAAGAACAAATACTAACTTTTGTTCCTGGAGTGGGTTGGAACCCTTGATGTGAAGATGACACGTAGTTTTCCACAAAACACCATATACTGCACTCGACGCGCGTTTCGCCAACCAAGTTTCGATGTTTGTATAGAACTCGGTAACTGTAAGAGATACAAAAAAAATGGAAGACATATTCTCGATCTCTTTTTTTGAGGCAAATTCACTGGTGAAAACAAAATTTGCTATCGTCTTTTGTTTTCAGTTATAAACAAAAGTTAGATTTTTCGCTTCTTAGACACATGTCAATATCTTGGTTGTCTGTAAAGTTATGAAAAAAACACTTTTACATTCGTCAGGCACTTTTTTTCTGTATAATACAGTGGCGTCGAGAAAATTTAAAAAAAGGTGCAATTTCGAGTTATGGCATAGAGTTGTATTTTTTTTTAAATTGGGAATCACAGTTGGCTAAAGCTTAGTTAGAAAGGAAATTTTTCTCTCTTTCAAAGTATATATCATATGTGGGGTCGATTTTGATGTGTAAGTATTTAATGGTGAAAATAATCTTTTAGTAGATTATTTTTGCGTTTTTTTTATATTTATTCCAAATAGGCGTGTGTCATCTATTACAGTGTTTATCTGTGTGATATTGCACCCGAAATATATTTCAATTACTATCCAGAAAGAAGACAACCTAATAAAACTATTTTTAACAGGTTAAAAGAAAATTTCATGAATTGTCGGTCCTTCAACAAGCCAAAACCAAAAAATGCTGAAGAAACTTCTATAACTGTAATTGGAATAGCGGTTGCAAATCCTTCAATTTCAAGTCATAAATTTGAGGCTGATTCTGGGATTTCAAGACATCGAGCATTGGGTATTTTGAAGACACACAAATGCAGGCCTTATACAATAAGGAAACAACATCACCTGCAACCAACTGATCTTCAGCGACGATTGGAGTTTTGCATATGGTATCGTCAAAAAAGTCAACAAGATCCATTCTTCTCTAGAAATGTAGTTTGGATAGATGAAGCCTACATTAGCAGTGCAGGAATTTTAAACAGACATAACGAGCACTATTTGGTCTGATATGAACCCTCACCGTACCGTTAACGTGCAATTTCAGGGAGGCTTTGTTGTGCTTTACGTGGCAATCGTGTTTTAACATATCACATAGAAAATCTTAATGGCCAACGGTACTACGAAATCTTAAACCAGAAAATTATTGAGGAATTTATGGACAATTTACCTTTAATTGAGGCAAGAAATCAGTTCTTCCAACAAGATGGTGCACCACCTCATAATATCAGGACCGTTTCAGAATTATTAAATACCAATTTTGGAAATAACTGGATCGGAAGTAACGGACCAGTGAGATGGCCACCACGACCACCTGACTTAATGCCACTGGATATTTTCTTTTTGGGGCCACATTAAAGACAAATTATACAGTACCGACATAAATGAACATAATTTTATAGACTGTGTGAATTCCATTTCAAATCTTCATATTTATAATGCAGTTCAGAGTGTTATGAAGAGGTGTAATTTATGTATCGAACATAACGGATATCATTTTGACCATTTACGTTAATTTGAATTTTTATATCGTAATTGTAATGTATTATAAAATTAGTCATAAATATCAGATTTTTTGGTCTTGGCTTGTTGAAGGATCCACAGTTAATGAGATTTTCTTTTAACCTCTTAAAAACAGCTTTATTAGGTTGTCTTCTTTCTGGATAGCGATTGAAATAAATTTCGGGTGCAATATCACAATTGTTATTTGAACAAAGCATTCTAGCATATCATATTTCTCGTAATTTTCTTAAGACATCTTCACTTTTAGATTAAATGGGGTGTAATTATGAGAGAAACAAAATTATTAACATGCAATTTACTGACAAACGGATAGACACTGTCATAGATGACACACGCCTACTTGGAATAAATATAAAAAAACGCAAAAAAGTAATCTACTAAAAGATTATTTTCGCTATTATTATACATCAAAAGCGACCCCACATGTGATATATAGTTTGAAAGAGAAAAAAATTCCTTTTTAACTAAACCATGGCCAACTATGATTCCCATTTAAAAAAATACAACTTTATGCCATAACTCGAAATTGCAACTTTTTAAAAAATTTTCTCGACGCCACTGTATTATACAGAAAAAGCACCTGTAGAATGTAAAATTTGTTTTTTCATAACTTTACAAACAACCAAGATATTGACATGTGTCTAAAAGTCGAAAAATGGAACTTTTGTTTATAACTCGAAAATAAAAGACTATAGCAAATTTTTGTTTTTGCCAGTGTCTTCCATTTTTTGTATCTCTTACAGTTACCGAGTTAAATTTGACCACTCTGTACATCACATTAAACACAAATAACAAACAAAAAAGTCTGTGTGTCTGTATGTGTTTAGACCGTTTCTTGTAAACACGTAACTTCTGTTAGACTATGTAAAATAACATGGTGGAATACTCCCTACTAAAACTGGGCCATATCCGTCATACAGGTTGACTGCTAGAGCACAGTATAATGCATGACCAGAGGCGTATAAACTGTCATGTGTTACATGACTTACCTATACGTCTTATTATACATATATAATAATTTGAGAGGAAAATGTTACCTAAGATTTAATATTTGATTAACCACAGAAAACTAAGATATACAAGATATTGAAATTGTAATACTATGTGTCTCTAAGATTCGATAAACTTTAGGTAGACATCAATTATTTTAAAATCTTGTTTTAAACTATTATATTTTGTCAGAATTTTGTATGGTTGGCCGTCATTTACAGAGAGATTTAAATAAATTACGCGCACATATCTTGCACACTTTTTTAGCGTGATATAAGAATTTTACCACCTACTTGCGAGTCCTTTTATCACCATATTTTGAGAGCTGCAATTGTTTGGAAAAGTGCGACGGCCATAAATTCAGAAATTTCCAATCCAATTAATTTTGCTTGGGGTAGAAGAATAATACGTTTATTAAAAAAATGTATTGGGAATAGTTGTAGCAAACAAAGCTGGGTTGGAAATGTTGGAATGTATAAATAAATAGTTACCTATGCTATTGTGAGGGTAAATGCATTCGGTGTTAATTGAGTAGGTAATTGTAATGTATATTATAATGTATGTTATAATAATAAAAGATGTTTGTTATGTTCACAAGTAAATTAATCTTTAAATTTCTCTGTTTTTTTTTTCATGATTTATAAATGATAATAATATTTACGTATGTATAAGCAATAAATAAGAACGTATGTAAATATTTTGCAATCACAGTGTATACTGTGGTGCAAGTCACTATAATCGACCAAAGTGCGCGAGACATGCTCGTACATCGCATAAAACATGCAGCGGAAAACAACCCAGCGCTGTACAAAAATTATCCAATCTTTTATAACAGTAAAGCGATGCAGATAATTCTTTCATTTCATTTTTCGGGTATACTTTGTTTAAACAATTTTTGTAGTATTTATTAACAATAACTTCGAAGAAAATTGGGCAGCACCTGACTATATACAAAGAATAAACTTTCCACTGGTTTTTAAATTATTTAAATGAGTGAGAAAAGTGATTAAACCCAACTGAAACTTCTATCCAAAAGTGCTTTGTTAAGTCACTATTGAAGGTCAAAGTTCTGTATTTTTAAGAGTTTGAACATTATAAATAGAGATGAGAAAACATCCGGTTTTTATTTTTTATGGGTTAAAACCCGGGTTTGCACCCATTTTTATAAAGGGTGCATTGGGTTTTTTAATTTTTCTTTACGAACAGATTTATAGTTAAAAATCATGAATTTCTGTACCAGATAACCTTATATTAAATGATATAAAAGTCCACTAATTTACGAAAACACATTTATTGGTATAGGTATTTAACCTAAAATAACACTAATTTCTTTCACAAATTAATAAGATGCAAATTCAAACAGCATCATTTAATCTAATTATTCTTATGACCAATATTTGATATCTGCTGTAATTTTTACAATAACTTGTGGTTTTACCATGGTAAAATTTTGTTAATGTTAATACAATAGAACCTTTAATACCAGTGGCGGCCGGTGAAATTTAGTATTGGAGTATGGGAACCTAGTGATACTTTAAGGCATAACCACAGAATCGATTCTCTGATTCTGTGGCATAACTAAATGAAGAAATTTTGCAGAGAAAAAAATTGCGATTGAAATTTGCAAAAATTGTGTTAATCAAATGGAAATATATCGACAGACCTAAAAATTCATAAAAAATATTGCTTTTTTTATAATGTTACACTTTTTGAAGTTTGCTGTGAAAATGAATTTAAAATGAAATTTTAAATTGGTGTAACTATAAAAAATAAATATTTTTTGATGAAATTAGAAATCAATTACTTTCTTTCTGCGAAATTTTAATAGAACAAGTCATCTCCGATTTATTTCTAGTTAAATTTATATTTTTATATTTTATATTTATATATTTTGCACCTTATTTTGAAAAAAAAAAGTATTACAAATATTTACAAATTGTCTAAAAAAATAAGTTGTGGAGGCACCCTACCTGCAACTTTTTTTCGCAAATTTAAATCACAATTTCCTCTTTACAGAACATCTTCATTTAGTCTTGATAGTTATACCTTGTTAAAGTATTGTTGTCCAATGTGCCAATACTAAGATATGACACTGTTTAATACTAAACTTTTATTGCTTGAATCACAGGACCCCTACACTGGGTCCTTGCAGCATTTCGATTTTTGCTGGAAAAAATTAAGAAATGAATGAAATTATGTTAAATAAAATATAGATAAATAACAAAAAAAGGAATTCACATTATTTACATCTTTTTTTTTAACTTCCCGCTAAGAAAATTGAAAATTTTCAGAAATCGGGAAGTTATTGGTTTCACCCGATTTTCGAAAGTCGAGTTTTTGTCAGATCTCGACGTTTTGAGGTCCTAAGAAGCTATTCTGACCAGGGTTGTGATTTTGGCCACTTTTTTTGATTTTGTCCAGGACAGGACAATATTGGACAAAATCGGACAATATTGGACAAATCAAATTGAATTTAGGAAATGTATATATTGTACTTTAAAAAAACCTTCTTTTGAAAATGAAATATTGAATCCATACGAAACTGTAATAAATAAAAGGTTCGATGATTGCATTACTCCACCACACATTATTGCTTTTATGCTTAATCCAAAACATATAGACGAATTGGATAAATCAGATTTTAATTTGCAAGAAACTGGGAGGAAATGGATTCGTGAAGTTGTAGATGAAAATTTTTTACCTTTAGTACTACAATTTAATCTTAAATCTCAACCTTTTCCCGAAACGTTCTTTAGTAAAACTGTGATAGATACGCTTACCCCAATTGAATGGTGGAAAGCAGTTTCAAAAAATGCTCCTAACAAAAAGTTCTGCGAATTTGCTCTGCATTTATTGAGATGCATAGCTTCATCTGCGAGTATTGAACGAATTTTTTCTAACTTTAGCTATATTCAAAGCAAATTAAGAAATAGATTAGGTTTAGAAAAAAGCTTCTAAGTTGATTATGGCATATAAAATGCTCAACATGAACATAAAGCAGCAGCAGGAGCCTGTATCTGAAAATGAATATTAACATATTTTTTTAATGTCATATTGTTAGTACCTAATAGTATCGTCTTATACAGAATATTATTATTTTTTTTGACATTTTAGTTTCTTTGTTTATAATATGTATAGGTATAAATTATAAATATATACCTATAATTTTTTACTGTTGTTATATGTATTTAAAAAAATATAGTATAGAATAGTGTATTTTCGTTTTAGGTTTTTCTTCTTTATTTTTTGAATAATTTAGAATATTTAATATATCTACATGAATTCAATACAATAACTGAATAAATCTGCTGATACTGAATGTTAATTTGTTATTTTGATGATTATAGTTTTTTTTAAAGTTTTTTGTTCCGTTTGTTGATTTTGTCCAGTTTTGTCCAATTTTGTCCATAACTACTGATTTTGTCCGGACGGACATAATTGGACAAAATCGTCCAATTTTGTTCACTTGGACGAATTCAATCAACCCTGATTCTGACTATTCCCACGATGGTATCTGTATGACTATGTATGTGTGTGTGTACGGTGTATGTAAACCTCTCATAACTTTTGAACGGCTTGACCGATCGAAACGCGGTTTGCGGCATTCCAAAGGGGTTGACTCAACTTAGATTTCCTGAGAATTAGAACCGATTCGGCCCAGTAGATTTTGAGAAATCTCAAAAATTTGTTTTCTTTGGAATATCTTTTAGACTACTGAACCGATCAATTCCAAAATCTAATCAGCTCTTCTCCTTATAAAACAACGTCGATCGTCGCAAACCGCATCAAAATCGGTTGATTCATTCGAGAGATATCATTTACGAAAAATTCGCAAAAAAAGAGTTTTTTTGAAATAACATTCAAAATTACTGTCGGATCGATTTTTGGTACTAAGATAACTTTTTGTACTTAAAAAACTCCGTTGAATGGCGTAAACCGTATCAAAATCGGTTGATTCATTCTAGAGATATCGATTACGAAAAAATTCACAAAAAAGTGTTTTTTTGAAATAACAATCAAAATTTTTGTCGGATCGATTTTTGGTACAAACATAACTTTTTGTACTTGAAAAGCTGAGTTGAAAGCTACAAACTACATCTCGATTGGTTAATTTGTTCAAAAGATATCGCAGTTCAAAAAATTACAAGTGTTTTTTTTTAATATAACTTCGAGATTTTTCACGTAATCGTAGAGCTCAAAAATATATGTGTATAATATTTTGAGCTCGGAGAGCTCAAAAATTAACTAATACGTATGTTTTTGAGCGCTTTAAGCTCGAAAATAGCGGAAGTTTCAGGGATGGCCTGCAGGGTCAACCGATTTTCGGATTTTTTTTTTGAAGCGAGGCCAGAAAATGTAATTGAATCGCTGATTATTAAAAAGTACCTACTAAGTCAGTTTTCTGCATTGTGTGAAAATAAAACTAGTACCTCAGTCAACCAAATTTGTTTGCTCTTTCAAGTGGAAAACATGCGAAAGCTCAAAATGCCAAAAATTGACTTGGTCTCTTTCAATAATAAGCATTTTAATTAATTAACTAGTGGATTTCATTTTTTTCCATCAAACACAAAACAAAAAAAGAATTATAGGCGTAACCCTGGTGCAATCATAAAAACCCAACCGGGAATAAACCCACATAGGGTTTATTCTCTTGGCACATCTCTAATTATAAGTAATTGTTTGAAAACTGGAACTAACAATTTTAATTTGTTTCAGGAATATTACATCCGTCGCTACAACCCCTACAAACAAAATGTTTTAAACAAACACTGATGATTTAAGGGAGAGCTCTAACCAGTGACAGTAATGGAACGAAATATTCAAAATTAAAACCAAATCAAATCCTGATCCCCGTGGTCAATACCCATCAGAAAAAGATACTCAGCATCCATAGTGATCGGACTTAGTGTAGTGTTTTTCCAGTTATTTCTTTACTCTCTTCTTATGGGGACGCTGATAATACACAAAATGTCAATGCATCAACAAGGTACTGACTTGAATGAAACTACAGAGGTTCCGTTGAACAGTACCCAGCAGGATTGCCCCTGGAAAATGTTACAGAAGAAATTAAAATCACCACAGAAGATTCAGCGACTCGTCTTCATGAAAGAGTAGAAAAGACTTAGAGAGTGGAAACAGGACTCATTATTATATAAATGTACCAGCTCTAGTTTGTGCTGGTTGTTTTATAATGGCCTTAGGAACCATATTCAGTTTCGCAACTGGCATCTTTGCGTGGAAACGATGGTACATTGATCATAACATTACTTTCTTCTTTTTGGCCTCTACTTTCTCCACTTTAACTTCTGCTATATATGCCTTCTGTTATCGTTGTTAACAACTGTAAATATGAACTTTGATTATAACGAATACGAAAGTAACCCAGCATCGCCGATTACTTTTAGTTTAGCTATGAATATTGTCATACTTTCGTCTGTAGGAGTAATGTGGTCGGTACTATCAACCAAAATTGCCTACCAGGGCATGAGGAATAGTTACACTGATGATATGGTTATATCCAAAGGTGGTAGAACTGTTCTGGTTAACACTATAACAAAGGGTAGCAAACACTGTTCTACTTTTCCTCCAGATATCATAAATCATTTTCCAGTGTCTGGTAAATTGGCAAAATACTTACCAAAAAAAAGATAATAATGATTTACCTAATGCTGAAAGCAATTATGAGTACCAGCAAAGAGTCAATAAGTTTTTATCAGGTGATGATGTAAATAATGAAAATGTAAAATAGGCTTTGTTGATATATTTTTAATAGAATTAAGACAGTTGAAGAATGTACTTTTGTTAATTTATGTGATTCAGTTAAGATGTATAAGCGTATAAACTATCGTATCTATTTTTTGATTTTTTTGTGTTTTTGTTTCTAAGAAAAAAATAAAAAAATATGATAAAGAAATGATTACTTTCATAGATTGGATTGGAAAATTTCCTCGCCTCAGAGAGATGAAAATGATCAACATTAGAATGATAGTAACTTTCAACTATCCAGACAACGCGCATTATATCTGATACATATTCTACAAGCACTCGTAATGAAGATAAAAGGACATAGCATATCTGTATGTGATTCATATTTGAATATTTTATTAAGGCAATGTATATGCTATGGATATCTAGTGATGTAAACAAGAGAACGTTCCATTATGTTCCAGAGAACGTTCACACAGGCGAAAACGTTCGTGCACAAACGTTCTTCTGAGAACACATTGAGGAACGATCCGAGAATATTCAGCACAATTCTGAGCAATGAAATCGTTGCAAATCTACCTCTGATTTTTAAATTGTTCATTATGTGGTAATGTTTCATTGTTACGTAAGAGTCATATAAGTGAAACAGTATTTATGTAATAATATTTAATAATAATAATCTTTATTTACCGTTCAAAATACAATTAAGTACATATAAGTCAAAGAATGTTTATAGATAAATAAAAAAATATAAAAATAATACTAATATACATAAACATATAAAATATTCGTAGTCATTATCCAAATGCCAAGTCAGTATATCAACTAAAATTTTAGAAGCTAGATTAACATCATCTAATTATATGAACGACCAATCAATATTATAAAGATTTTGTACAAATTGGACCAACATATATTTCTAAATGAATTAATTTTCTTTTCGGATTCCTTTAGCTTAGAATTGTGGGCAATGTTAAATTCCATAATTTGAGTCAAATGATCAGCTGTAAGAGGATTTACTATCTTGCAGCTATATATATCTTCTGGAAAATTTGTAGTTAAATAATCAATTATACTGCTGCTTGTTTGGTCATTACAGTTTGTAAATATTCTTGTGGGTTCATCAGTAGTTATATCTAAATGGAATGACGGAAAAAAGTCACTTAATTTTTTTAAATTTAATGTGTCTTTGTTGAAATCAATGTTAAAAGCTCCACATAATATTATTACATAATTTGATTTTTTTAAAGCTAAAAAAGCCATAAAATAATATTTTATAAATCATATGAAGCACAACTTTACAATATTTATGTTAATTTATGTTATCAGTAATGGGTTCCATATTCGACGCATAATAAGGTTCTTGCCTGGAAGATGATGAGAAGGCTGACCACGTCTTATGCACCTGTCCCGCTGTGGAGAGTATCCGATTCTCAATACTTGGCAAAGTGCAACTGCTGCCACAGGATCTGGACATATTCTCACCCAATAAAGTTAAGTTTCATAAAGAGGCTGAACTTATTGGGTGAAATATAATTTTTGAGTGACTCACAATAGGCTTGCTGATGGCGCAGTGGAGGGTCCACAAGGACCCACTCAGAAAACGAACTAACTAAGGTTCTGTTAATATTCATAAAATAATGTAATAATAAGTTTGTATAATTTACAAAAATTGTGATATCCTCCAAAAAGAGGAAAAGATATCTTTTTTATAAAATTTATATTGTTTATAAAAAATAATGAAATATGTGATAAATATGCATGCTTTTTTTATGTGCATATCGCACTTGACCATTAACTTAACTTAAAACAACAGTATGTTTTTAGCACAATTTCTGTTTATTTAACTGCTGTTAGCTTTTATGCGCTTTTAAAATTTGTTTAATTCATTTAAATCTACTTAATTTGCCAAGAAATAGATATTTAGATTTATCCTATAGACAAAAACGTAGAAGAATTGTTGACACTGAAACTATCGTTGTCAATAAAGTGAAGCAGCTGAAATAATTTTCTCACACACTGTTTGTAATGAACTAAATCCACTTGAAGACAGCGAGGCACGATTTTCTTTATATGAAACAACCGTACTTAACAAATCTATTTCAAAATATGGTACAGAACATAGTGCTGAAAATAACAAAATGTAAAAGTACATTACAGAATGATTTAAGAATGTGGATAAATAAATATTTACCAAGTTAATCAGGAAGCTAAATTCTAGGTATGTACTAGATGTCCCATAATAAGTACCTTATTCCTTTAAGGGGTAATAGAATTAGAAAAAATAAGTTAATTTTTTATATAAACATTTGCCTCAAATCAAAAACACTTCGATTTTTTTTATAGTTAGTTTCGTTTACTCAGTACGAAGGTGTAGAAGAGCCACAACAAAAAAAAATTTAAATTTCGCCTTATCAGTTTTGCTTTATGCAATGAAGCATGTAATTTGAGGACAAATTTTTTTTTTACAACAATGTTCTAAGTAATATTATTTTAAGTTTGTGTCAAGTTCAGAAGATGATCAAGAATAAAAAAATAAATTGGTTATTTATAAACATTTGTTAAATTATATGCTTCATTGTGTTAAGATATTTTAAATTGCTCTATAAAAAATAGTTGAAAATATTGTGGAATTATTTTTGTAGAGGTATGTACTGTCCAGTCTGCAGAAGAAGGCCCATGCAGCAAGGGGCAGTTGATAAGTTGCCAGCTTTCTGCAAAACAATATACTATAGGAGTATATATAATATATCTCCCAATGAGTCAACGATCATAAAAAATTTACCATGCACTAATTAATTCATTTGTTCCATTTACACTTAATTGTGAATGGAATGCCAAAAACACATTCTTTCCGCAGGTCTTACCCAGACACAGTCAAAGTTTACGGAATATTAATTAATTATTAATAATTAATAATTATTTATTCCGTAAACTTTGACTATTCTCTAACTTTTGCCACAGTATGTAGTTATTGCATAGGTACATATCCTGTATAAAAAATATTAAAATACAAATAACTCCAAAACGGTAGCTCCTATCGAATTTTGTAAGAGCACTTTTTTATGCAGTTTTTTAATACTGATGCCTGACAAAAAAAAAAAAAATATATTAACAAAATTCACCCCACCCCTTGTAACTACACCAATCATGGTATTTAGATTTTTATGAAATATGTAACATTATGATATTAAATGGTCCAAATTTAATTTTAAGACAAAGCGAATTTAGCAGCAAATAATTGTTGTACTTACTCCTTTAAGCGGTTGTAACTCCCTTATGAGGCAAATGGTTATATACAAAACTCAACTTATTTTTTTAGTTCTATGACCCCATTCAAAGAAGGTACTAAATTATGGGACACTAATTTTCAGCTATATTTTGTCAGAATCAAATTGCCTACAAACTGATTGTAAAAAAGGACTTTGGAGGTTTATTATTATTACATCATAAAAACAAACTATAATAGTCGGATTTGTCTAATATTTTTTGATATGTTTAACTGAAACAATGTGTTTTTATGCAATTATTGTTGTTTATCAATAAAAAATTTATATTTATTTCTTATTGTTTTTTTGTAATGTGTATGATTTTGTTTTTTTGAAGAAAATGTTAAAATAATTTTCATTTGTTTTATTTATTTTTATAAATACAGAAAGGGTATATATTTTTCTTAAAACCCTTTTATTCATTCTCCTAAGCAATTTCATGATAAATAAATTAGTAAACATCTGACACACCACATATACCGGCTCTGCTCATATGTGACCACTCACTTTTATCTATTCTTTCACAATATTGTCCACCCATACACTGAATGACAGTTGGACAGACCTTTCACTTAACGCCAAGTATTTACATTATTAAATCAAAATCAGCAGGTCTTATATGAACATTACGTAGGATCTTTTAAAATCCACCGTTGTATCATTCAAAATGCTATTATTTAAATTTACGGTTTAATTTTTTATAAGATTATATTTTTGTTTTAAAGAATTAATCAACATTTATTAAATGTTCATTACGACTCACAAAACACCTTAGTTGTATTGTTGGTTGCTGTTAAATTTTTAACGAAATGAGAACTTTTAAATGGAAGGAAACAGTTCTTTTTATTACTCAATTAAATATTGCCAAGATTTAATTAACATAAACAACATGCAAGGAAAATATTATATCACCTACTTTGCAAATTGATATAATAATATATTTATATAATATCGACCTAATCACGCGATTTGGTAATCTTGAGATCCAAACAGTAAACAGAGATTTTCCTGAATGAGCAGATATTTGAGCTGTCCATCACGCTCTAAAAAAGTTTTCTCTCTCAACACTTTCCTCTATCTATTTTGAAACATTCCTACTTGCAACATAAAGTTTTGTGGAATTCATTGAGAAAATATCCTGAAAATAAGTAAAGGTTATAAAGCGACACTTCTTGTTTTAGGGCTTGTATTATTAAGTAGTACGTTAATTACTTACCTGTAAATGTTGGTATGTAGCTAGTTCCTTCATAACTTCTTTCTCAAGTATTTCTTGGCGGATATTTATTTTTAATTATTTTTCATTAAGGAATCTTCTTTATATGGTTGTATAGCTTTCGTGTGACATTAGTATAGGTTTTATAAAAATCCATTGGTACCAACAAAACTACAAGGAGAATACTAAATAATGTCCTCTCAGGAAGAACTTTTTGATATACCTTCCGGGTAGACATGTTGAATAGAGAGATGACTAGTGATTAGCTGTGAGTTCAGGTGTCAGAGACATTTTTCATTTATTTGGCTCTAACCATAGAAATTTAAAAGAAGGCTACACTTTCCTTGTTCAAGTTATTTGTGTCTCGCATTTGCTGCAATTCTGGAAGTTGGATGGTATCAAATTTTTAAAATTCAGAAAGTGTTACCAAAGTTTTCTTTACTTACACAATTGAATACCTAAGATTTCATCTAATACGGTGGGTGTTTTTTTTGTTCCTTATAAATTGTTTCTTTTGTAACAACCCTTCAGAAGAAGGGTGCAAGGGGTTACAGTTCTAGGTTACCGCTCTAGATAACAGTTCTAAGCTTATGGGCATATAAGCTGATCTTTTAGGAGTGTAGGATTTCACCCCTTCCAGTTAAGAGGATTTGTTTTTTATGAACTAGTATACACTCCAGGAGAACAAAAGATAGGACTGACTACCTTGATTTTCATTTGCTAACCCGCATAACTCTCCAAAAACTCCCAACCCAAAACCCCAAAATACCCCCTTTTTTTTTAAAAACCCCCTCCCACACCATTTTTCCACAAAAAAATCCCCTTTTTTTTTTCACCCCCCCCCCCCCCCCCCACACACCCCCCCCCTTTTTTCCCATATAATATTTTATAATTTTTTTAAAAAAAAAAAAAAAAAAAAAAATATTTTCTTTCCTTTTCCCAAACTAAAAAAATTTCCCTTTTTTTTTTTTTTTTTGCCCCTTTTTCCACATTTTTATTTAAATTTTAACCCTCCTTACTCACGGCTGCTCTTACCGACGAAAAGCTGCCGCAAGCAAGTAGCTACACCATACTCCTTAGGAAAATTTAGGTCAGTAAGTACATGTTTATATATGTGACTAATCTTTAAATATTTCCAAATTTCTTGTTGGAGAGTGTACCTGTGGCACTGTATATACTACCAGTATTTTAAGCGATACAAATATATTAGTCAAATTTAATAATTTTGCTGATGCTAAAAAGTGTATTAGGCAATTTATGATAATGGGATATATTGTGGATACAAAAAAAATTAATTATATACAATGAACGTAAAACGTGTTATTTCTAGAGAGCACAGGTTTAGAATATTCTTTTATAATGGTTGATTTAGTAATGTGTGATTTAACATGTAACATTTCTAGAGCCACAAGAATAAAGCCCCATAAATAGTTGTTATACTAAGCAAAGATTATAAATCTTTGTATTAAGTAATGATCCTTACAATTATTGCAATAGATTAAGTTCGAAATTGATATCTTAAATTCATAATCTGATGTCAGGACTAGCAGCGTATATGAAAAAATACCATGTTTCCATAGAGTTGTTTTAAATTGTAGGGTAAGAGCGAGATATGTGTTAGTTATATTCTTGGAGTATTTAGATGAATGTTAACCACTGAATGGTAAACAATGTTTTAAAAAAACTAGAGTTAGAATTATCACAATTTCTTGACTGTCAAATAATCCAGTCCATAAATTGTGGATAAGTCAAAGAAAAATTAAATTACCAAAAAGCCCGATAGTGCTGCAAGTGTACGAAAAAGCCGAACTATGGTGGTTTGGCAGACTAAAACACCTAGCTGAGATGATTTATCTGAATATAATCTAGCCTAGTCACTTTAAAACACCAGAAATTGCACAAATATTATTTCCAAAATTTTCAATTAGGTTACTTTCGCCGCATTCGCACAAAAAAGAAAGAACTTTGAAGTGTGGGATATTTATCAATCTCAATAGTATTATATCATATGTTGGTTGCATAAAACCTTATTTTCGGTCAAATTGGAGACGATTCTGTACAAGTGATGAGAATTTGTCATGTTACATGGTCAAAACTATGTTTTCTTACATTTTTTAGAGCCCCGTACCTTTGGAAATGATCCATAGAAACTTGAATGCTTAAAATTTAAAATAGTATCATATAGTGATCTGATCATTTTAAATATTTTAGTATTCATAAGTAGACAAAATATTAATCAGCAGTTTCCCTACAAATAAATATCCAAAATTAAATAACTAAATTGATACAAAATCTAAACTAACTTTTAATCTAACTAACATCCAGTATGCATTTATTGCCTGTTCAGTAAAGACAAAGAATAATGCAAGCTTTCAGATTTCATTTATAATAGACCATTGACCCCATGAGTAAAGGACGTCAAACCCAATATGGAAATTGCTGATTGAGCATTTAAAAAAATATATAAATAAGCCTAAAAGAGGGTAGGTAGGCATTCGATTAAAGAAAACTAGTCTAGACACATCTTCATTGACAAGCTGTAATCGTGATTTGTCTTATTCTTTGTATGGGAAGAGACAATGCCCATAAATCAGAAATTACGGCAGAAGGTTTTAGCGCCTTGCCTGCTACTGTTAATTATTAAGCCACAATCTCACTTGTCTATGAAGCAGAGTGGCATGAAAAAGAAGATACGAAACAACAGTTTAGAGCTGTTTGGATTAATGAAAATAAAGATAAACCTGAAGTGTCATTTTATATAGGTCTCATCTTCTTAAAGGAGTGTATTTGAATCAGAGTATTCTGCACTAGAATGTAGTTGGAGTACTAAATATTTAAAGAATTATACCATCACAGTGGAATTATATCGGAAACAAAAGAACATTAAATTTCTTGGAAGAAGGGCTCTCCTGGTGCTGTATGGTAGCAACACAACACAAGTTATATAATTTAATTATGCATGATAACAATTTGTAAAAAGAACTTTTCAAATTAAATAAGGGGTTTTCAAAAATCTGTCACAAAAATTTCACAGGATTCTCAAACATTTTTTTAAAAATATATAGAATATCAGAAATCAGAGCCTTCATATAATTGAATTAATTGATACGTATCCGTTTATTTATATACCAGTAATATATGCATCATAAAATACCCTTTGAAATCAAGAGCTAAGAAACTTTTAGAGTTAAACAGGATAAACCTGCAGACTCTAACAGGCCTATATACCGGGCACTGCCGACTATACTATCATCTGCATAAACTCGGCCTAGCGGAAAACGCCGAGTGCCGTCTATGCCTGGAGGATGATGAGAAGGCAGATTACATATTATGCACCTGTCCCGCTGTGGAGAGGATCCGATTCTCAATATTTGGCAAAGGGCAACTGCTGCTAGAGGATCTGGACACATTCTCACCCAATAAAGTTATCGGTTTCATTAAGAGACTGAACTTATTGGGTGAAATATAATTAGGCGTGAGCCACAATAGGCCTGCTGATGGCCACAGTGGAGGGTCTACTGAGACCCACTCACAACAAACCTAACCTAATCTAACCTAATATATGCACCGGCTCGGCAACCAGTATTGTGGCAGGACGCTGGGATAGATATAGGTAAAATTATACATAAGTATCATTTGCATCACTCCTTGATTATTTTATTACATGAAGACAAACAATAACAATTTTATCAATTTTATATCATCAATTTCAAAACCAAAAACATAACGTTAGAATCACTAGAGCTATGAAAAGTCAAGGTACTTTAAATTTTTCTCGACAGCACCAAATTGCAATTGCACATTTTTAAATAACAAAATTTTAATACATATTAGAGTTCCAATCACTTAAAAATTTCAATCCTGGGATTTTTTTTATTCTCTAGAATTTATAAATAACATTTAACTGGTAATAAGTAAATTCTAACAAGGAGACCCTACGGCTTTGGGGAAACGGATTTTTATGATTTTTAGTAGAAAGGTAGTACACCATGTGAGTGTACTACCTGTAAAATAGTAAAGTGCCATACTCAACTAAAGCCGAGAAAAATGGACTTAAAGTTTTTAGCGCACGTTATATATCAGTTTTGTGGATCATCGACTGAGTGTGCTGTGGCGTAGTGGTAACACTCATGTTTCATAGGCATCCTTGCTTGGGTTCGAGTCTCGTGTTGTGTATAATTTTTTTTTTCTTTTTTTTAAATTGTTATTTATATTATTCATTAGAAAAATAAATAAATGATTTATTTATTTTTCTAATGAATGAACAAAGTAATGTGAACATTAATATTATTTAGTTATCTAAAATTTTCATGAAATCGAAATAGTTTTGAAATTTTTTTTTTTGTCAAAGTTAAGAATTTTTTTAGTTTCTTAACAAGCTTGATCTCTAATGGCAAAAAGTTATAAGTTTTTGGTAAAGCATTGACTAAAAATCTATAATAAATATTTTTATTAAATCTTGGAATGGATAAAAGCTCATTAGCATTAGATATGTAATTTAGAGTGTTTTATTTATAAATGCATATATACATAGGCTGTGAAAATATAGTGTTCGATGTTGCAAATATCTTCAGTATAAAGCAAATTTGTATCTTTTGTTTTCTAAAAATAATTTTTAATATATAATTCTGAGATATATTTAGTTTTTGTAAAGAGTTTTCATACATTCCTCCCATACTATGATACCATAACGAAGAAGTGATTCGACAAGGGACTTGTAAATAAATAGCAATAGTTTTCTTGAAAGAAAGTCTTGCAACTGGTAAAATTTGTAAATAAGCTTTCTATTTTCGATAGATGATCTACATGGCTACCCCATTTTAAAAATTTATCAAAGATTATACCCAAATACTTGATCTCATTTGCCTCTTTAATTTCATCTTTCATATCAGTGACTTTTATACTAGTCAAATCTGGTTTATTAGTTTCAATTAAGGAGAAGGCCAGGTAATGGGTCTTGTTGGCATTTAAAGACAGCTTTTTATTCTTTCCATACCCAATTGAACATCCAGTCTAGATTCCCTCCATGAATTCTCACAAAGGTAACAACCGTATCATCAGGGATACAATTTTTTTTTGCACGTGTTTTTAAGGACAAAAGAGAATTAATATAATTCAAAAATAACACTGTCCCTTGAGGCACGCCTATTTTCATAGTCTCTATTTCACTAAGAATATTATTTAGTTTAACACATTGATTTCGATTTGTTAGGTAACTAGATATCTAACAATGCACCACGAATACCATAACGTTCCAAAACATTCAGTAGTTTTTCATGGTTAACGGTGTCAAACGCCTTTGCTAAATCCAGAAAAACTGCAATGCACTTTTCATTGATATCTAAGCCTTCTGTAATGTCCTTAATAACCGTACACATAAATATCACTTGTTGTTTTGCCTGAACAAAAACCAAATTGGTGTTCATGATTATATTATATTAGTCAAAAAATTTTAATCGTGATTTCAGACATTTCTCAAAAATTTTTCCAAAATTATTAATTACACTAATAGGTCGGTAATTATTAATTTCTGTTTTGTCACCATCTTTATGAATGGGAGGGAGTAACTACAGAGATTTTGAATTGTGTCGAGACTACAATTTTTAAAAATATTAAATTAATTACATGTTTGCGTGGTTGTAAAGTATACTGATGAATTTTTTTAATAATGTCAACAGTTATTCCATCTATAACAGGTGAACTACTATTTTTTAGTGTGGATATTTGTTCTATTAATTCATTTTCTGTTACGGGATTAAGAAACATAGTGTTAGGAAATTTTGCTCCACTCCTACTTTGTCATGGAGTAAGTATCTTTAACATGCTCACATCGCAAATACATGGAACTCGCATTCCTTTGATCCTCCATCCATTATATATCATTGAGTGGATCGACACAGATTTGAATCTAGGGTGGAGGTACGTGCCACCCGAGGGGTAGGACACTTCTTAAATAGGTGTACAAATCTCGTAAAAGTATTTAATAAATACATTTAAATAGATTTAAATAGATTTAAATACATTTAAATAGATTTAAATACATTTAAATAGATTTAAATACATATAAATACATTTAAATACATTTAAATAGATTTAAATACATTTAAATACATTTAAATAGATTTAAATACATTTAAATACATTTAAATACCAACATAAATACTTAATAAATTCTGTCAAGACATGTTCACGTATGCATTTCATTATACGGCCGGCAATTATAGGTTAACAGTCGCGTTTTAGTGGTGTTGTTTATTTATTTTTCAGTGACCTGTTATAAAATAAAGGTAAGCTGACAATGTTTATTATTATTAGATGTATATAAATACAAATAAAACTGGAAATTATTACTTTAAGATAGAAGCTCTCTTTGTTTTCCTGGAAAAGATTTTTATAGTGTTGGATATTTTCAGTTATTCAGTTATGTAAGATTAGTAATTAAAACAAATATAATTTTATTAAACAGCAGATGAAATTTACACTTGCATTTCATAATTGCAAACAATTTAATATTTTACTAGGTGTTTTACAGTTGATTGTCTAAGTGCGCGGTGACCATACTTACTAGGTATATTGATTGACCTTAAAAAAATTTTAATATATACAAATGCGTTAAGGTGAAATTTGTGGGTTGAAGATAGTCTCTTTTAAAATTAGTTTCTTGTTCTTCGATTTCTTTGTTTTCAATAAGGTATCAAAATGTTATGTACAGTGGCGCAAATTAATAATGCAATATTTTGTACATTAATTCTGAGATCTCGGTATTATCCCTTGTGCATTATGTTTTGCATGGGCTACTGTACTACTGTACAGGGTGCCCCAAACTCGAGCTTCAGAAGTTTTAATCAAAGATGGCAATTAACAACAATTTCTACATATATCTGTTAACCATGAATATAAGCTACAATTGTCAATTTTCAGCGAGATCAGTTTTCCGTGATTTAATATCACTTATACGTATATTTTGCTTTTATATTAAATTTGGAGTTAAATTTTAATTACCTTTTTTTATATATTTTTGAAAATGTTTCAAAATAGAATAATAATAATATTGATATATTTGATTCAGAAAAAAATAAACTTTTCAGTAACATACTCAAAAACAGGGTATTAGTTGGAAAAAATATTTTCATTATAGTCTCGAGACGTCGAGTGTTGTTAGATTATAGTTATTATCTCAGTTATTAACTTCAGTTGTTCCTTAGGTTAATGTCTAACAAATACATGCATAGTTTTTTTAGTTAAATGCCTTCTTTCCCGATTAGAAAACACAAGACGTCGATTTTGAGTATACTCTACAGCTCTATACCACCCCTTCTTTTGTTCATTGTTATTATTGTAATGTTTTCAAGGAGGGGTTTTACTTTTCTCATAGATTTTTGTATTTTTAAATACTTTTTAACTAGGTATACAGGGCATAACCGAAGTTCATATTTTTTAAATGAAATACTATGTTTCTAAATATTTAAATTCTCATTTTGAATACTTTTAACATTTATTTTTAAAGTAACTGATATATGTACAGGGTAGGGTGACCAGACGTCCGGGTTTCCGAGGATATATTCTCGAGAATTTAATCCCCGTTTTTGTGGCGTCCTCGCGGGTTTTCTAAATTTGTCCTAGTTTTGTGTAGGTATTTATAATGTACCTATTGATTAAAAATAAAATTTAACTCACTTCTTTTAACATTTGACGTTAACTTTAAAGCTATATTCCGGGTATCACCAGATGCCTATCTTGATCAATTTCACAGTGATGCTTTTTAAATTAAAAGAACCTTGTAAAGAACCAAAAATATATTAGAAAAAATAGGTTCTTCTATCTATGTAAATACAATTAAATACACTCATAAATACCTAAATACAATTAAATACACTCATAAATACCTAAATATGTCATTATTACAGTTAAATACAATTAAATACCATAAATACATTTGTATTTATAAATAGGTGTACAAATTTTCGGAAGTGTCCTACCCCTCGGTGCCACCATTCGTCACACCACCAAGGCGATAAGTCTGTGTATGTGTACATTATTTTATATCAATCCTTTACATCACTTTCATCCTTTCTTCCACTCATCTTCCTTTATTCACTTAATTTAACATTTGTTAGTCTTCCCTAAATAAATTTGCATTGTTCAGTACACACATTTTTTATACATAAAATACACTATCAGGTTTGTTCCAGCAGCAAATCACAAACGGTTTGATGAACTTTTTGAATGCTCATGTCTAAACATCAACTAGTCAGGAATTAGATGGCAATTTATACTGCTGGAACGAAATTTTTGCTTCTCCTGCTTCTTTCGGACCTACGCAGTTCGCTGCACGATATTTAATTGAAACGTATAAATAACATAATCTACAGCTATTTTTGCAATCATTTTGAATCATTTGTATTTAAATTTCCCAAAACTATAATTTTAGAAGATGGAATGAATTATTTCTATCTTTATGCAAACTAAAGAATGCTACCACAGAATGTAAGGTTTATTCACGAATATGTTTGTAATTTAAACAGTTTTAAATGACAATAATTAATATTTGAACTGTGCATGACCAGGCTAAAATTCATGGAGAATCCAAGAGCCAAGAATTTCTCAAACCATTTGAAATCGGTTATAAACTAATCAGTCAACTTGCTGGAATATTGAACTAGTAGAAAAAAATCCCCAATTATTGACAGCTGGAAAAAAATCTATTATAATGATATGCATATTATTAAAAATATGCCATGTGTAAAACGGCTAATCTGGACAACTGTTAACAAAGACTGAGCCTGTCCTTACATTCGCTGGGCGTGTCTTATTCCATCTCATTTCAACCTAGAACACGGCCATAACTCGTATGACATACGACTTATGGCCACACTTATCGGTATACATAGGGTATATTACATACTTGTCTATCCATTTTTAAATAGAGATTATTTCAAAAGGCAAAATTCTTTACAATTACTATATTTATTTACAGTATAACATGATTCACAGATTTATAATAAAAATATTAAAATATAGCACGGTATACTTTTGAAAATCAGCGGTGTACCAACAATTATTTCATAAAATTATATATAAATAAATACTAAGGCACAGTCTGATATGACGCTTAAAAATAAACACATTCTATGTATTTATGGGTTCCTCATTAAAATACGTGTGATTCAGTGCTTCTAATGCTGTTATTCTTTTGGTGGGGTCAAATGTTAGCATACTCTGAAAAAAAAAAAAACTTATTTACAATACAACATACAATAAACACCAAAATATAACTTAACAGTAAGAGCCCCACACAAATCTAAACTGCATGTTTTCAACATGGATTGGTTTTTTGGTCAGTTATTGGTAAAACTCTCACGTTTCTTCAGATGGAATGCGACTACTAATCTCCCTTAGAATATAAGATGGTGGATATTTTTAATAAAACATTTTTTCTTTAAAAATATTGGTTGTATGGGAAAAGTCTAAATAAATTAAAAAACATACATTACGAAATTGTACAATTTTTTGTTTGAAATATTTTTCAAAAAATGATTATCCTCGAAAATACTATCAAAAGATTTCAAACGCAAAAATCTACATGGCTTGATTAAACAGGGTGGGCCAGATTTTAATTGGGAAACTGAGATACTCAAACCATAGTCTTTATCACTTATTTGAAATTATGTTAATGGAAAAATGCAAAACCATGTAAAAACGATTCTCAGTTAACAGATAAATGATATGGAGGAATAATTTATGACACGACTAAAGAAGTATTCATCACGTCAGCAGAAGAGCGACAGAAAGTGTGTCATTAATTACAAAAATAGGTCTTGCACACGACAAATTTCACACAATGAAAATTTGTAAATTCGCAGCAAAACAAGTTATTTTAACACAACTAAAATAATATTTAATGACATTTAATGTGATCAACTACGCAATTAGGCAATTAAAAATTGTATATCACTATTTTAAAAGCATTCCTTAACGAAGATGTTAGCATCGCGACAGAAATATATTAATCAACATCATTATAAAGTTTGTCATTCGCTTGCATTTGGATGACAAGATTTCATCAGCTGATTTGGGATAATAGATTTGTTCTAACATTAATCTCGGACTTGTTTGAAACTGGTCGAAATATTCACCCAATTTAAGTATTAATGTAAACCTGAGTGATTATTTCAAACTGGTCTGAAACTGCTGTTAGAACAAAACTTATAATTATTGCGCATTTAGTTATCGGCATGACACATGTCATGCAGAACTGTTTGCATAGATTCTGCATTTATAACGTGTAATAATCATTAATTAATTAGTAGAGGTTCCTCCAGAAGCCAAACAAATACCTCTCGGAGCGAGGAGAAAGCTAGGTCATCCTTCTAAAGCAAAAATGAAATGTTCATGACTTTAAACATTTATAACACCACACATAGTACAATCCCCTGCATTCCCAAAGTAACGTTGTGTGGGAGAGGGTACACATTTACAGTCAACAGACACTTGTGTGCTATATTTAATTTTCTATTTGAAAATATAATATTTTCAGCTCAGAATAAATTAATGTTATGTCGTATCAACCATTCTAAAAGCAGTAGCAAGAAAAGTTTAATATTATTACATAATTTTTTCTATTTTTCAATTTTTATATCTTCAACATTTTTTTGCATACATCTATGTCCATCTTTCTATAAATACATAAAAATGTTTAGCAGAAAACTGTGGGGAAAACTATATTTTTGGAAGTTCAATATATCGTGTTCGAAAATATTTTTTTTTAGTGTATGTCATATTTTGTCATTTAAATTACAGTGCCACAAATATACTATTTTGAGGGGAGTGGTTATTTTGTCGCTATTCCGTCGGACGATGCACTTTTCTGTCGTGCGTAGTTTTCATTTGTCATGGTAAGTACTTTTTCCTGTGTGAAATATTTATTTGTCGCGTGAAACACTATCTGAGAGTGCAGTTCATTTGTTTATAGCGTTTGTCACCTTTGTTACATTCCAAATTCTCATAAAACTATACCTTGCAAGCTTCACTCTTTATTTGTTATTTTGTGCCTAAAATTTCTCTGAGCTATAGGCAACCAATAACACCTTTCGTTCTGTATTCCACTGCGCAAGACATTGTCTCCACACTTCGGTGTTGTATTCTGTCATTCATCGGTGGAATACGTTGACTAGAAGATCGTGAAGGACAATTTCCGCAAGACTAATCTATTCTGGTCTTCCGATAGGGATATCAGAAATTTGTTCTGAAATTTAAGTTCGTTTGTTTTGGACGCAGTGTAGAATGAGTTACAGTTTTTTAGAAAGGAACTTTTACTGGAAACAAAATATAATTGCGATCTTTGGTAAGGCTTTACTTAGACATTTTGTTTTTCATTTGATTAACAAATGATTGTTATTGTATCTTACCCCATGTGCCGGCCCTAGACGCACGGAAATTGTCTGGTGCCTAAAACGGCTCTTCTAATGTCTCTTGTAATCAAATGCCTATACTGTTATCGTCAATATGGCATAGTTTCGTCAGTGATTTTTTAAAATATCTTATTTTTCGATTATCGGAGAAACTCTGACCATACCAAATATATTAAATCATTCAAAATTAAACTGAAAAAAATTTTAGTACTGAATAATCACAGCAAAAAAAATATGCATGTAATTTAAAAAAAACAAAAATAAAAGCATTAGACATATATGTACAAGAATTTAACAAAAATAAAATCACTTACGAATGCAGTTAATATTTAGAATGATGCTTCATCTTAATTTTTTTATCCGTTATTTATTTTGATTACTAATTTTTAATTGTCTATTTCTTTATTTTCTAGGCTGGTTTGTAATAAACGTTTAATCTTAATATCACAATATTAGATATTGTTTTGAGAAATATTGTGTTCTGACACATAGCAAATAAGTGAGGTTATGACTTTGGTGGTTCTACTTGAGAAATTGTGTTTGAGGTAAATAGTTCGTAAAATTATAGTTATTGTTTTGTGTCTAAGTACATTACTGGGGTAAAAGTTCGACAAGTGTGTAATTTAAATGTATTTCTTTAGGGTGCACGCCTGGGGCAAAGTCTGCATCGTTTTGCACGACTGGGGCGAAGTTTCTATTATTCTGCGACCCTGAGTGCGAAGTCTCTATCGTTCTGCACGTCGGAAGCGCGGTTTGACACTATTTTGCAAGCATAAGACTGAAGAGCCTACGTACCTATGTAAGCATGGTGTGAAATTCAAAGTTTAGGTAAAAGGAGACGTAAAAGTGTTTGAGGAGTATCCATCTTTATGTGCCGCTGGTAGCTGGTAACTGTATATAATGTTTTGATTTTTATGATAAGGAAATATCACCCCACTTTGTTTAGTTTAAGTTTAATAATGATACATTGTGATTCTTCAGTGTGACCACATTCAGGGTGTGAAAACCCTGCCCTGATCTATGTTATACACTCTGTAAATAAGGGTGGTAATAAACACAATAATTAGTATTTGAGGCACAGTATCATAAAGTAATGTAAATAATTTTTGTATGTGTTACTCTCTTCTATAAAATTTTGATGAATATCACCTGTTGTTGAATTTGATATTTTATTTTAAAGCACCACCTTATAATGAGAACGAATAATTAATTCATGGTAAGTTAAAGTTTAAAGTAAATAATAAATTTATTGTATTGAAATCCAGATAAACTGGGTGTAAACGCTCTGAAATCTGAGCTAGTTTAATTTTGTTGTGACACTCATTAACTTATCCGGGCTAAGTAGTGTCTCAACGTGCTACATCCCCACGCCCAGTAGTTTTGTGATCACATACCCTACCCTACAAGGGTACGAAGATAAGAAGGGTGCACCTTTTTTTATTGTTTTTTAACCCTTCAAGCTGACATGTGGCACCTATTGATAAGCAGGGATTGAATAATTTTGGAATGAATTTAACTCACAGATCCTACAAAAATTATAAGAAAACTTTTTAGTGCATTAATGGTAGGAAATGCCGAAAAAGAAAAAAACAGCTTAAGTCAGTGGCGTCTCGTTTTTTTGGGAAGAAAATTACATCTATAGTTTGAATGAACATACAAAATGGAAATCCTTAACATGGACCTTTAATATCCGAATGCCCCTTAACAAAAATCCATAATAAAGTTATAAATTTAAAACTTTGGCCTGTTCTATTGATTTTTTAAGGTTCCTAATTAAATCTGGCTCACCATGTATAAGCGATTTAAATATTGTTTTACACATTCTTATTCCTTTGGTAAAATCATAAAGTTACCATTATTATACGTTATAGAGGTCCGTAATTGCAGTTGTGTGTGGAAACAAAGAGAGGGAAGTCCAAAAAAATCATAGCGGACAGTTGAAACTAAAACTTTGAAATAAAAAAGTAATATAGTTTTTGTTGTTACAACTTACCATTATTAAATTATAAGCAGTTTCACAGATATTTGGAGAAATCTGATCGATTCGTATTTGGTTTATGACATCAAAGGAATTCCATTTGATAGAAACCTTTTCCTCCGGCCATTCATTTTGAGCAGGTTTTCCCAACACTCTAAATAAAAACATGTTATTTTAATAAATAATAATACCAATAATAATAATAATAGAACACAATATTTTTATGCGACTATATATTATATGCAACCAGTTATACACCTTTTCTGTATTGTGAAATTTACAGTGATTTAGGTTTTCCACCCAAATGTTGATCACAAGTTATGATGGCACATTTATTCTGTATAATCCGTTATTTTGGTAACGCTTTAAATATGTAGTTATAGACATAATTTTTTTTTAAATTACAATATAGGCATATTTAGTATTGATGGAAAAGTAATTTTTTCTCTTTATAATAAGAACATTTTAATGAAGTATACACATGTGTACAGAAATATATTTGGGTTACAGACAATTTAGAGATATACGAGTAGAAGTTTGACTGTATTTATTTCGTAAAAAAAAATTATACCAGTTGTTTATTTTCAGCAGTTTAATTATCATGACCAACAATAAAATTATTCTTATGTAAAAACCAGTTTCTGTAGTTTCCTGATTCATTTTAAAATTATTTGGCATAAACCACTCTTTGGCTGTCTTCAACTACAGTGACCATTTGATTTAATTAAAAAAAAATTGTCAGGAGTCTAGTACAGAAGAATCATCATTCATCAGAATAAAAATGGCACACAATGAAAAAGTAGGTACCTACATATGTTACCTGATTTTTTATTTACATTACCACAACATACCTTAAATTTCTAATAATAATAAATAATTAAAAAATGATGATTATGTAATATCTATTTTTATTGAGTGCAGGATAATTGGAAATGTATAAATAAAACAGAATGTTTATTACTTTAGGTCATTGTATCATTCTGGCCTTGAAGCAGAACTTTTAACTTGAAGGATTAACTAGTTATATATTTGTTACTAACACAACTACATTAATAAAAAGTATTTCACATATTTAAATCCTTTATAGTGTAACTTTCTTAAATTATATGTATCTAAAAATACACATTGTCTAAAAATTATTTATTTCTGGAATTTATTACGCTTCTTCATTTTATTATCAAATATACATATCAATGATGTAGAAAATATATTGAATATGATCTGGCCTTTGTAAAAATCTACTTAAACCATTAAAAAAATTCAAAAGTAAGAAATTTATACACATTTTAACAATATGAATTTATTCCTGTCATCTATACAGTATGTAAAATATTTTGTTTTTATTAAGAAATTGTTAATTAATACTATTTAATCATATACAGGTTGCTGAAAAAAGACTACAACCTTGTAAATATTATCTATATCAAAAAATTACCTATTTTTGCTATTTTTTTTATTTTTCTTAAATAGCAACCTAATTTTTTTGATATTTCTAAAATAAACACTATGAAGTTCAAGTGTGGGAATTAAATATTCCCACACTTCAGGTTTTTCCCTATAAATGGATTGGTAGTCAAGGATCCACAGAATGGACTGCAAGATCTCCTGATCTAACACCTCTTCATTTTATAGGGACATCTCAAAAGAACGGTCTATAAGAACATGCCAGTAAATGGGCAAGATTTGAAAGCTCGAATAAAAGCCAAGAAGGGGTAAATACCTTACACAGCCCTAAATTACTACTTAAGGAGTTTTCAAGATCAATTGGCCATTGACAGTCGATCAGCAAAGATACGGTTGCCTCTCACCCCGGAGTCCCATGATCAATCCCAGTCGAGAAGCTGAGATTTTTTGTAAATTAGAAATTCATCCTAGCATACTCAAATATGGGTGTGTGTGTCAGTTGCCTCTAAATCTCTATCCCCCTCCCATACAAGTTACCTCTAAGTACCTTTAGGGAAACCGGAGGTTGTTTTACCTGATCTTTAATTAATTAATCAAATATAATTTCTTTATACATTCTACTCACCAGTAGATGTAGGTTATATTCAACAAGTGCAGGATAATATCAGTAATTTAATACAATGATTCGTAAACATTTTTATAGATAGGTTTTTGAAAATTTGATAATTCTTAGTAAGTTACCTTCGACTATATCCTTCACACATTATAACTGAGATAAGATTTGAAAATTTGGGCCAATAAAAACACTTTCTGCGAATATTGCATTCTAAATGAAAAGTTTACAAAAACTTACTCTGGTTTGACAACAGAAACGTCAGTTATAATTCAAAATGATAACCTAAAATCACAGAAGTATTTTTGATTTTTTTTTATTTTTCAGCAATTATAGTTAGCTAATGGGGATAAAAGAAGCATACCTATATAATTATTTCTTAATGATACTAATTTTAAACAAAGCTTTGGTTTTCTTTATATAAATATGGAATTTTGATATTGTGTCAGTTGGACATTTTCAATAACATAACATTAAATAAAAAGTAGACCAGTCATAATTTTTGCACCAAAGATTTGTAACAAATAAAAAAATACGGCTCTTATTTTCTTTTTGTTCTGGAAATAGACTAAAATATATTGCGTGCAATAACAATGGTCTAAAATTCATCATTTAAATTTTATTGCCTTAAAGAAACTGCAACTGCATTTGTTCATTTTGATTGTGATTTGACAGAAAAAATCTTTGTCAAATAATTAACAATCGAAACAAACTCGAGCTATTTCTACATTTTCATGTAGAATTTTCAATAATTTTTAATGTACAGGGTTATTCATTATAAATTACCTACCCCATATCATCGTTCTTATTCCTATAGAAAAAAAGTTTTAAATAAAAGTTGTGTGACGACTGAATTTTGTTAAAATGCTATCAAAAGTACAGTAGCGTGCAGATTTCAGGGGGTACAAAAAAATAATACATTTTTTAAATGGGATACCCTGTATATTATGGAATGATCCTTTGTTTCTGATTTCAAAAAATATATCATATGTTACCCCTACCATATACCGCTTTTGAGTTATTACACGTCGAATATCTTAGTTAAACTATAGTCACTGTAAATATGGAAAAGTTAACATTATTAAAATGAGCTATGAAAATGACAACTATTATGTTTGATAAGTGACATTTCTTTAATGAAATAATCAAAATGGTTTACAGTGAGGAAGAAAAAGTCCAAATATTTACTTGTTATATACAAAATAACAAAAATAGATGTGCAGCAAAAAATACTTTTTCAACCTATTATAAAAAAACATTTAGGAGATCATTTTTTCGCGAAACTTTTTTGAATTTTTTTTTTTAAAAATTAGAATAAATATAAAAGTTATTCCAAAATCCAACATACGTTAAAAAATAACAACTACAGACCATATAAATAAAATTTTACCCGGTACAAGTTTTAACAGAGGTTCATAAAAGGAAAAGGCTAGACTTTTGCCGCCAGACGATTCAAAAGTTGGATGAAGATCCCGATTTTTTTTACTAAAATTTTATGGACTGATGGATCATTCTTTAAGAAATAATCTATTATACACATACCATACCATTTGTAATACCTGTGTCAATTGTAACAATAAAAATTATCAGCTCCCAGTACTCTTGTTTTAATTTCCAAAAACTGTACCTACCCCTTTAAGTATACTTGAAAACTTTCAACAACAAATTACAAAATATCAATTTTTCAACTAAAACTGATTAAATTCAGACTGACACAAAGGGATTAATTATTATCATAGCCACACAAAAAAAAAGTTTATTACCACGAACCAAAATACATGTATCTAGTGTATTTTTCGACGCCTGAATTCGAATCCAGTTAAAAAAAAAAAAAAGATTCATCGTCAGTTTTTTTTTTGTCGAAAACATCCATTGAAATGGGGTAAAACTATAGTAAAAATATAATGACTCTTAATAAAGTGTGAGAAATGGTTGATATTTTATAGTACAGAGAAGAGAATATGCATTCAAACCATAGCAAGCAAGTATTAAACCAAAATCCGCTTATGGGGGTGAAAACTACCCCTGTAGTTCAAATAACGCACGCGAGTTTAAATAACGTACAAAAGACAAATTCTTGTAGCTCTTAGGACAAAATATCTGAATCTGGTGTAACAACCAGACATTACTCTTAAAGGGTTGAGATTCACCCCTATAGGGTGTAAAACCACCCCCACCTACGGACGTATCTATAATTTGTCCTAAGAGTTATAAGAATCTCTCCTTTGTACATGTTATTCAAACTCACGTGTTATTTGAGTTTCAAAGGTAGTTTTCACCTCCCCATAAGAGTGGATTTTGGTTTAATTAATGGAAATAGCTTGCTATAGTTTGAATGCATATTCTCTTCTCTAGACTATAAAATATCTACCATTTCTCACACTTCATTAAGAGTCATTACTACATTATTACTATAGTATATATACACAGTAATATAGTCGTACCATTTCAAGGGATGTTTTTCGCCAAAAGAAAAAAAACTGACACGATAAATCTTTTTTTTAACTACGGATTCGAATTCAGCGTCGAAAAATACATTAGATCCATGTATTTTAGTCATTATGTTATTACTATAGTTTTACCCCATTTCAAGGGATGTTTTTGACAAAAAAAAAATTGACACGATAAATCTTTTTTTTAATGGATCGAATTCAGCATCGAAAAATACACTAGATCCATGTATTTTGGTTCATGATTATGAACTTTTTTTTTTGTGTGGCTGTGCTATTATCCACACCATACAAGCTTAGTAGCTATTTTTAAGTTGTTAAAGTACTTTAATTAGAAGATTTTACGTTACCTGAATATTTTACTAAGTTGATCTCCTTCTGTTGTTCCACAGAATAACGGTTTGAGACTATACAGTTCCACTATTATACAACCTATTGACCAAATATCCACGGGAGTAGCATACGGTAGTCCAAGAAGAACTTCCGGTGCTCTATACCACAAAGTCACCACCTAAAAACGGAACAGGTTTAACATTCAATAACAGAAAATCGAAAAGGGGAAAACAGCAAATTCTGTTCCAATTTGGCTTCTAAAAGAACTGATCCCAAAATTTAATAGGATCTACCTTCCCCTAAAATTACCCTACCGAATAAGAAAATTACACATACAACCATCCTGGCTTGAGGAATTCAGCAGCTTTTCAAAAATGCTCCTTCTTTTATAACATAACAACTTACAGGCCCTAAAATCGAGTCAGTTCTCTGGAAAAATTATTGTAGCACCATTCTAACTATTGAATTTTTTAAATCAGATAACCTGTTCCGGAATTATCGTCTACACTCCACACACACACACACACACACACACACACACACACACACACACACACACACACACACACACACACACATACAAATGAAAAAAATTGTTTGCTAATTCGTGTTATGAGACATTTAAAATGTCTAGAAAAGTGGCAAGAAATGGTTTTCAATACTTCATTGACCAAAGTAATTTTACTTTACACAAAATCAACTAAGACCAAGAAATTAATATTACATTAAAGATATATACTAAATATTATCATTAGGTGTTGAGACTTATGTTCATGTATATGGAACACACTATCCAAAATTATATAAAGAATCAAGAGCAAATCATCTCACGATAAATACTGATTCGTTTCCTGACATTGTCTAAATAACTGTGTACAGAAATATTCTGCGTCACAAGGGCTTTTTCTTCTTCACTCAGCCGAATATATCACGAGTCTAGTCAAGTACTATGTTGTTTATGTTTTACAATTTTAAAATTATCGCTTTACAAGGAAAACTTAAATATATCTAATAAAATCAAATATATATTTTTTAATGTACTCTATAACTTTGTTACAATTTCGTGTCCTCTTGTTATAAAAGTGTAGTCTTTTTTTTTAATCCATGTTTTAATAATAATAATAAATGTCTTTATTTATGGGTGAAGTTTAGTACAAAGGTACTATTCTTACGCTTAACCCATTATATGTGCACATGTATGTAGAATTTTTGTTTACATTTTTTATATGTATATGTGTTGCTCAGCAGTACATATTGTTAAATTGAATTCTTTTTATCTTCAGAGCCCTAAAGGTGTTTTAGAATAAGATGAAACATCGACTTTCTCAGAAATTGACTTCCTTCTTTGTTTTTGACCACATCCCCAACTACTTACTAAAAAACAATGAGTTCCTAAGTTTTTATCCGACTCTTTTTATCACAATGTCAACACTACTATTATTTTCTAAAGATCACACTATTACAACCCCCTGTATCTTTAAAATACCCTTGTATAAGAGGAGTGGTACACATTTTGGAGACACACACGAAGTACACTATCAGCTGCTTAGTGTGAAATCAATCCTGGACTCTGTGGTGAGATAAATTCCTTATTTCTCGACCTGTCATCCAAATTTTTGGGGACCATTTATTAATTTTGTATGGAATAAAATGCGGCATCTAAATTTCATAAAAAATATTATTTTAAATATATGATGGAAATTTGCTTTTTTAATGTTTCATTCCTTAATATATTTAAAATATTTAATAATATTTCACAAGGAGCCAACCACAGAATAAGTTCAGTGTATTAAAAATGTTATATTAATGGGGCAGAAATAAAGATACAATCAGAATTTGGGGGTACACACTATGCATGCTCTAATGAACATTTTGCATAAAGGATTGAAAACTCCTCAAAGTTTGGATCGAGATTTTTTATAACTATATACCAAATGTCATTGAAACCAGTGTAACAGTTTTAAAGATATGTCAACACCCCCAAATTTGAGGGCCCTTTTTAAGGAGCTGTCTTCGCCTACTGGACGATCATCTCCAAATTTGTAAAGTTCAAAGCAAAACATCCTGTATAGGAAAGTAGTTACTAAATTATTGCAAACAAATAAATTACAAAATTAATTTTTTTAAAAGTTTTTGACAATTTACCTTCCTAAGTAAATGCAATTATATTTATATTCTATCTATATTTACAGCACTTTTAAACAAGTTAATGTTATAATGTGATAGCAATGAACATTATACATATATGTAGACTTACCTACATAAAATGTATTGTATCTAAGTACTTCAATTCCTTAACGACATCCTCAATTAAAATGTTAAGATTAAAACATTTTTTTTTTAAATAAATTAATATTACTTTCGGAATATAATTAATTTTAATTAACTTTATTATACTCAACATTTAAAAAACAATTACCTTAGCAACTCATATTTGCTGATGCTTTTCTTTTATAAATGATTAATACAAATAACGTTACAAAAGCGAGATATTTGATAAAAATAAATAATGCCCTGTGTTGTAGGTATATTAACTAGGTATGTTTTCTACATTCTACCACTTACCACTGAGGTGAGTTTCATTTCAAAGTCATAGGTTTTTGCCAACCCAAAATCAGCAAGTTTAACATGACCATCTCTCGTTACTAATAAATTTTGTGGTTTTAAATCTCTATGTACAATCCTATTACTATGTAAAAAATCGACACCATTTAGTATCTCCCTAGTTAACTCTCGAATTTGAAATGTACTAAAACCTTTGGAATGTCTTTCTATGTATGTGGCTAAGTCTTGTTCAACGTGTTCAAAGACTAAGTACATTATTAGTTCTCGTCCTATTTGCTGCCCGTGGCATATATCCAATAACTTGACTATGTTTGGGTGTTCATGACTATTCAACTGTCTTAATAGTGCTATTTCTCTTAATGTACTCATAGGAATTCCATCTTCCGTTAGAGGTACACAAACTTTCTTAAGGGCCACATCATTACCAGTCTGTTTGTCTTTGGCTTTGTATACTGTTCCGTATGCACCTAAAAATGTAAGGTTTAGGTTATATTTACTATTTCTATATTAATATATTTTTACGAACCTCTCCCAATTTTATTTAAACCTTCGTAAGCCTTATTTTTTTTCTGTACACATGGAGTTTCCTAAATATGCCATAGTCTTAGTTTTCAAATGTATCCTTCATACATAGGCACTAAAAAAATGAAATAATACTGAGGAATGTAAAACTAAACAGTTTAGTGGCTGGTTATAGTGAAATTAACATTATAAGATATTTAAAAATTAAAGCTACGAATTTGCCCACGCGTAAAATTCATTCATAAAATCAGTAGACATGATTCCATGTAAACTGATTGAAACTAAGGTTATTCCTTCGGTTTGGTAACATTATTATCCAATAACTTTTTAATCATAATCTATATATACATCCGTTATTTTAGTACATAGTTAAACCATTTCTTTCATATTCATACATAATTCAAATAATATGCTAGTACAGCACTGTTGACTTATTAAACACGTTATTCTTTTTAAGTTTTATTTGTTTTGAATTGTTCTCACCTTGTTATTGATTTAACCACATTGAAAACTTCTCCAACTAATGATCAATAGCAAATTCAAAATAATGCCAAAAAGAATAATAATAAACTAACTAAAACTCACACAAATCACAAAATATTAACGTAAAACGTGACCGGTACTCTCGTATCCGAACCACAAAACGGAACGTGCAACCGGCAACCGTCAATCGGAATCATGTATTGTAGAGGGACGAAACGAAGGAACAAAAGCAACAGTTGGCCTCTGAAGACAGGTCCGTATTTACTTTATTATTAAGAATAGGGTAGAGCCTAGGCTCGGTCCACGGCTTAAGCTTGGTCAACTCGGCACTATTATTTTTGAGAAACACTACAGATAAATAACTGCCTACCTAACATAATTTTGTGACTAACAGAATTTGAATTAATAGAATAAAAACTACTAAGTGGGTAATAAAAATAATATGTATTTTATTACGCAATGATAAGGGTTTGGAATATATTTATACATTTTGTAAAGGTATCTACTTAATTTGATTAAATTATTTACTACCTGCGTTAGAGATGGGAAATTTTATAATCCGATTTATGAATGCCAATTATGTTGATAAACAAGGGTGGTGTCGGGAGATATTTTATTACAATATTGAGGGTTAATTGTTATTATACTGAGGAAATTTTATAAACGGGTACAGAGATGGTAGGTAAATTAACAAATACAGAAATTTGGATAAAATTTTACAACTGAAATATATCAAAAAGTGTAGTATATTATAAATCTAACTCGTCGTTCAATAAGTAATTTCCGGGACTATTATTTGATTTAAAAATTTCTAGTAAGTTTGGTTTAAAGCTTTTTTCTTTTTACGTGTCATATGTCAAGATTGTTTAAATTTGGAAAGATGTCACCTGACTAAAATATGGTTTGAAAAAGTTTAATTGTTTTTTGGAGTCTAAAAGAGCGTAGGTGTTCTTTATATCTACTTTCAAACGAACGACCAGTTTGACCCACATAAAAGGCATTAAAATCCGGATACATCAAATTTAGAAACTCCTGGTTTCTTCGATTTGCTAGTTTTGTCTGTAACATTATACAGATTGTCTAAAAGCCTTAATTGGCAAATTGGCTTGTTATAGTATTTACTCGTACATTCGGCCTAATTTCAGAAAAATATTTTGTGGTGTTATTTAAAAATTATATCTTCAAGTTGTGTGTTTTGATATTTTAGAACAGTCTTGACTATTAGTATTAGAAGTGTCGCCGGTCTTCGACAATTTTATATTTTCGCGCGGCACGATACATTAAAATTCAGAGCGGAGGATTACGGACGAAATGTTGGTTATAATTTATTTTCCATTGTCACAAATACAACAAGGTGGCTTTGTTTATGTTTTTGAAGACCTGTGATTTGATTTCTCCTTAGCTGGGTTATTATTCTTTTTATTAAGTTGGACGCCACGTGACTTGCTGTCACGAAAAAATAATCTTAGTTTTAGTGCCTTGATATTTGAACGTAGGAGTGGAATTTTCTCAAGGTCGATTTTTGTTATACGGGGAGGTAAAGTAGCCTGTTCTTAGCCTCGTTGAATTTTCTGGGTGTTTTTGACTATGTTGGCAGAGTTGAGCAAGATTTCAGCTCCTATTCGGTTCGAGAATTTTCTCAAAAGCCTAGCCTCGCGAAAAATTAATTTTGAAAAATAATTCCAAGTCTAAGTATGCCAATCACTTACTTACCTATCCTTGGAGATCTCAGACGATGATATTCTTTTGCAATAACGTTTAATTTTTTATTAGCGGACAGCCTACGTCCGTAGGACCCTGCTTGTGGTTTTCGAAGTTTAATAAATAAAAAACCGCAGAGTTTTACAATAAAACCTGATAACGGAAGACTCCTCAAGCCAAAATCCACGAATGATAAAAGCAGTCGAAGAAGTGCTTCCGTTTTTCTGCGGTGGATATTGTAAAAATATTTTATAGATGGTGGACGCCGTCTTCGTGTCCTGAGTATCAAAAAATAACCCAGCCTGGCGCGTGGAGAAATTTCTTAATGCTTATCTTAAGACTTTTGAGGCCCGTGGAGATCTATTTACCTGTGAAATGGACAACAAAAATACTGTTTTGAGGGCTGTAGATCAGTTGGTGTTTATTAATTGGGTTCACAATTGGTTTTAGATTAATTATTTTTTTGTTCCCGAAGGGACATCAAGTCTGTGTTAATGCAAAAGTTAAAAATTTATACTTTGAAAATGAATTTAATATTACAACGTTCTCGTGTGGCTGCTGGGGAAGTAATCACCTCAACATGAATAAACTGCGGAGAAAGAGTTTTGTTTCAACGTAGAAGATAAATTACATGTTATCTAGCTAGTTCTTAAATTTCAACCACGTTGGGTCGTAGTTGAGGGAAAACTATGAGACCTGCTTTACTGTAAAAAAATGTTTTATTCCTCAATTTTAGTACAGTTAGTTTTTGTCGTCAAAGAAATCCCATTTTACTGAAAAAAAAAGGAACCAAATTCAGACTTTTTTCAACATTTTCCAGCGTTTGGACGGAAAATATAAAATAACCTGTTTTATAAAAATGTATTTAGGCAAAAAAGTCGACAGTTAAAGAGTTTTTGAATATTTGAAGTCTGAATACTGCATAGGGACATCAGAAGATTAAGTTTTACTAGTTCCATAGTAAATCCACCACTGGATTAAGCTCTATGTTACATTAAGATTAAATACACTTAAATAATTTTAAACAACTAGGTTTGTACTATTTATACGTTTTTTTAGTCACTTCTATTTTAAACCATTCTTTAACATAAAACATCTTGAAGACATAGTTTAGTTGAGAATATCGAAAACTTGTATACTTTACCTATTAAAAAGGTTAAAATTTAATAAAATACATTTTTTATTTGACATGTATCTTGTGTAAATACTCTGTATTTTAGCACCAATAAAATGAATCTATCTCGTTATGGAGGGCCTCTAAATGACAGTAATGTAGGGCCTTGCAATGGGGGCTGGAATGGTAGGTGAAAGATATCTAAATATTTTACAAAATTTGAATAATAACTATTTAGAAAATTTACCTCTCGCCGAACATAGAAACATGTTTTTTCGACAACGCACGGTGCTCCCCTACATAACACGTATTTGATAAATAATTTTTTTACAAGAAACTTTATACAATCAATGAATCGCCAATAATGGACCTTTCCTATGGCCTCCTCGCTCGCCCGATTTATCAATTTTAGAATATTTTATTTGAGGAACTATTAAAAATAAAATGTATGAGAGCCCATTAACAATTATCGAAGATTGTATGCAGAGAGTAAGAAATGTATTTCAAAACTTATCACAGGATTCAATTAGAAGAGATACCCATGAAGAACTAATCCGAAGGTGTGAAAAATGTGTGGTGGTTCGAGGGCGGAATTTTGAACAATTATTAAATTAAAATGGAATCATGTTTTTAGTTGATTTTATCTTAGCTATTTTAGTTTATGCAAAGTGTCCTCAATCCAATTAATAAGCATGTTACAGAATCTTTGGTGTTATTAAAGATTGTTATTTTTCGTTTTTGTGGATATCCAGTAACAAATGTACTACAAGTTCTTGATATTACTTTATCACATTCTCCATAAATAATAAACAAATTCAAAAAGTCTTCGTGGGTGTAGTTTAAACGCGGTGGCATTTTTTGACATAAGAGAATGACTGTATTGTGTTTCTAATCATGGCAATTTGATAAAATTTTTACTAAAATTCTTGAATTTCTAAGAAAATACAAATATTTCAAAAAGTTGTAACTTAAAACCCCACAATGCTTATATAAGAAAAAAAAGGAATTTAATTATACATAACTTGATGTAAAATAAATTATAGTTTAAAAAACTAAAAAATCACGCTTTAATAGCAAACCGAACTAAAAAGTAAAAAATAAGAATGAAGTGATTTTTTTCGAAAATTTATTGATTTAAATTTATATTGATTTGAATTATTTCGGATTTTTTTTTTTATTTTCTTTTACAAATTGTTGTATTGCTATTGTTGAATTGCTGTATATTTTGACAAAACGAAAGAATTAAATGTTTTCAAAAAAAAAAACATTCTTATCGTAAATTGATAACTAGTTCATCTTGTATTTCAAGTATAGTATGAGTTACGGTATTCAATTACTGGTTAACTTTCTGCCAACTTATCAGGGATGCGATATTTTGGCGAATGCGCCGATCATACAACTTTGACATCAGCTTAGAAATTTTTTTTTAAGAGAAATGCGGCGATACATATTCAAATTATTGTACTGTCATCGGTCCTTAATACGTGTGTAAATTTTCAATTTAATCAGACGTCTTGAAGTTGGTGAAAATTACGTTGAAAAATTCGGTTACATAGATAGATACATACATACAGGTGAAGCTAATATAAAACGTGTAAAAATACACAAATGGAACACTTGGTATAGTATTATTGAATTTCTTTAAACTGTAGAGCGTATGCCAAAAAGCAAATGAGTATCTTTTACACGAAGAGAGTTATAAAGGTTATTGTAAAACCATTACACCTGTCAAAATTTTTTTAAAATGTCAAATATCTCTGAAACGGCTCGGTTTAAGCATAGGGTCTGCTACATGTTTTTGACTCAGAATTTTATGCTCTTTTCGAAACCCCTAAAATATATATTGTGTTCTATTTATAATAAGCAAGGTATCGACTTCCGGTATAACCGGAAGTGCCAGATGTTTGTAATTATTTTAGTTGGATTGAACACACAGCCGTTAGTAGGTCCCTAAATTTTCAAAATTTTCTGGTGCGTACTTTTTCCTATATCGATCGATGCAGTTCCTGGTGAGACACCCTGTTTAGTTTTAGATTATAGTATTTGCATATCGTTTATACAGGGTAATTCAGTTTTAATCTTGAATACTTTGGGAGAATGTTCTTCTGGTTATTATGATTCCAAAAAATATGACATGTGCCTCTCAGTCGCTTCCTATGAAAGATACAGGTTGTCAAAGTTTACAAAAATAAGTAACTTTTTCATCATTTCTTCTAGGGAAAAGGAGCAAATCAAACAAACTTTTGTATGCATACCTTCATTGTGTGAGTTTTTTTTTTTTGAAGTTATGTTCATCCAAATGTGACACACCAGTGATGTGCAATGTGGTTACATCGGAATTATTTCAAGAAAAAAATATGCTTTTTAATTTTTTTTTTAATTTTTCAAAATCTTCACATAATTTGGAATAAGACACGCTTTTGCAGATCATAGTTTAAGGTCATATTTTTAGAGATATGTTTTTTTTTAAAACCATGTAAATCTGCTATGGAGCAGAAGTTATTGAGTTAGCCATGGAAATATGTTTATAAATAATAATATGAGAACTGCTGATGGTTTAGAAACATTTTTAGTTGTAAAATAACAAAATAGACACGAGAAGATTGAAGAAAATGCTCAAAGTACAACCTTCAATACATTTTCGACAACGTCGAATTTATGGTATTTGTCAATATTTTGTCAACGGGAGTTCTCTAAAACTTTTATTTGAGACAGCCGCAAACAAAGAAATTTACCGGGTTTAGATCTGGCGAGCGAGGCGGCCAGGGTACTGGTTCCACACCTAAATTTAGTTCTGCGAAATTGGCGTTTGCCATACGACCTATTCAACGGTGCGGGTAGTTTTTGTTTAATTACTTTCTGTGCAGGCGTCCTATCCATTTAAATCCAGTGTCCTTGCAACAAATTAAGGGGCACATTTTCCAATAAGTTTTCCAAGTTGCTTACAAGTAACTCAAGAGAGAGCACGGCATTCAAACACGGCGGCAAAATATGTAGTCCGGAAATAGTATTATACTCTTTCAGACATTGATGCTAAACTTGTTTTGAAATGAAGTAAGACTAATTTTGTGGGGATTTTCATGCGCCCAGACACGTAAATGATAGAAGTTAACTACCCCAGCTCTCTTAAAATTTACCTCGTCGGTCCACAGAATTCCTTGCAAGAACTGCGGATTATCTGCAACGGAATTCTAGATCCAGTTGCAGAAAATCAGTCGCCTTTCTGCGTCCCCTGGCTTTAATTCATTCACAGTTTGTAGATGAAAAGCTTTTCAGTCTTTTTTCATTCAAAGTTCAGAACAGTCTTGATTGTGACACGTTGAGACTTCTAGCTGCTCGTCTTGTAGACAAGCGTCTGTCGGCATTGAAAACCTGGAGAATTCTCTATTATTCCGAATTTGGACTCAATTTTCCTCACCAGCTTTGATTTGCTCATTTTCCTAGAACACATGGTAAAAAAAATGAATTATTTTTGTAAATTTTAACACTGTATCTTTCTTAGGAAATGAGTGATAGGCACGTGTCATATTTTTCCGAATTATAATAACTAGAAGAGTATTCTCCCAAAGTATTCAAGATAAAAACTGAATCACCCTATATATAATGTGTTCCTAAAGTTATTATTTAAAATTAAGATTTCTTGTCAGTAGGAATTTTTTCTTCAAAAAAAAAACCTTTGCAATTTTTTCATAAAACATAAAAGAGATTTTTTTTTTAAATTACTTGTTTCGACCATAGTTTAATGTAAATTAAAATGAACTGTATTAACAATTTAGTAGCAATGATAATCGTATGCATTTTTCAAATACGTATCTATACAGATGTATTGTTTCCCTCTTGAAAGCGTGACGTCCTTTTTTGTAACACAATTTTAAAGTACATGGATTAACATTTGCTACGTGGTACTCATATACATACTTTCAGTACCGATCTCAGTGACATATTGGTGAAAGTTGCTTTGTTGTTGCTAAAGAACGATTTTATTATTTAATTAATTTATTTCTAATAGCTCTACGTGTGTAAGTAATATCCGTTTACATAATTTTTCTTTGTTTTAAACAATATTGGTTTTTTTCGAGAATGGTAATATGGATTATTGTGTTGCACATTTTTAATTCATCTTTAGTGAAAAATCGAATTTGACGTCTTTAAGAAAAAAAAAAGGCTACGATCAGCTATATCTAAAATTTTACCAAATGCTTAGGGTAACTTAAATAAATGCTCAAAATGGGCTCCATTCACAGCCTGACAATGGGTTACCCGATATTGAAAACTTTGTTCAAGGCTGTGTAGAGTATTTGATTCCTTTTCACTCTTGTTCGAGTTTTCAAATCTTCCAAATGTTCTTGCCTGTTCCTGTACACCTTACCTTACCTTTTGATGGGTACCTACAGAGTACAGGTCCCATCAAAAGAAATCGAGGTCTGTTAGATTGGGAGCAGACCCAGTATATAGCGTGTCTCAAGACCTTTTGCAAATTGGGCATGACTAGTCACAGAGGGTTACCTATGCTAGTAAGGGGGTCATTGTGCAATAAAATACAGTCTAAGTTAGGCTCCTCCTCTAGCCTATAATGCGTGTTTATGGTGTGTCATGTGTTGTAAATCGCCGCCCTTACGGCAGACTCAGAAGCTTGAGGCGGGGCGAGGCTAGTTAATATGGTATTCTTGTGCCCACCTGACTCAATGATAAGGTTGGTTGGTTGGGCTGCGTAGGAATATGCGCATATGTACAAAATACATATTGCAGAAGCTCTTGAGACACGGTGTATATCGGAAAATATCTGAATATATCTCACTTGTGTGTGGAGTAAGTGGAGGCACAATCTTGATGAAACCACACGCCATTTTGAATTAAATTATTACTATTAGGAAATATAGCAGCGCATGCAGGTTGTGTTGTAAGATTTTCAGATCGTTTAAGAGTTAAATTTCCGTCTATAAAGAACGGTCCAATGCCATGTATTTTTGAAAAACCATGTGACCGAAATCTCTCGTGGACTGAATTCTGAAACACAAATAAGAAAAAGTTTTTGTAACAACGTGGGAGCATTCTCTTCATAAGAGATTTTAGTGTATTTTAGAAACACCCTGTATGACTAGAGATGAGTAAAGGAATCTAATTAACGCGACCTACCTAACGATTAAAACATCCAGAATTTATTTTTAGCTTATAGTCGAAGACACCCCAATTTAATAGTAATAGACGCGATAAAGTTATTTTTGACTGGCCTGGTTTTTAAATGAAGTAGGAACCTGGGTCAACTCTATCTGAATGAACAAAAACAATTTGTAACTTGATCCAGCAGCTTAGTAATTATTACATATCTTTACATTCATTCATATTTCACAAATGATATAACAGATACAACTAAAAGGAAGTAGGCAATAATAATAATTGAAGTGAAAACTGTTGAATAGTTGATTATGATTATTATAAATTTTTGTAGTTTATAAGAATGGCCAATCATTTCACATTATGCAGTTTCCCGATATAGGTACACTCACAGTATTATAAACTACGAGGACATCCGCAAGTTGTGGAATGGGAACCCCACCTATAACGAAAGAAGTTAATGTGAAGGGGCGAGTGGGACTAAAATTGTATAACTACAATAAGTATGTTCTACAATTTTTTTTATTAGTATTGCGACAGTATTTGAAAAACTATAAGCTCTCCAATTCTTTTTTTCGATTTTTGTTGAGTTCCATAAATGGGTAAGAAAAATTAGCAAAGTTTTGAATTTTAGTCTTCTGACGTCATCCAACTAGTTTCACTCTAACATAGGCAACCAATAAAACCATTAAGAATTAACGTCTCCCTAGTATTTTCAGCGTATTTATTTCATTAATAATAACTGTTTGTATGTTATTTAAACAACATGAAGCATTTCAATTATAGCTGTCAGAAAATAACAAATACCATAAAAAGCTCTTAGTATTGTGAAAGGCGGTTTAGATGAATGAAGGTATAAAAATTAGAAGCAAAATCAAAAGACAATTATGTAAAGAGACAGTACAAGAAAATATATCAAAAGAAATATGTAAACAATATAGTATTCATCTTAAAAACAAAATTAACGAAACAAAAAAAAAATTCGCACGTCTTCCACCGTCGTTTTAGGTCAAAAATAACCACAGAATTGTTTTCAGCGACCCCAAAAACTCCCTGCGCCATAATCTCATTTCCAACGACAGTTCTCTTGCTTAAACATCTTGAAAAATATGGATATTATTTTTTACATAAAATTTCTATATCGACTTCTTATTTAGACCCTAAAATTTTATGAAGGATATCTTTTCCTACGTAATTCGGCCTAAAAAGTCGAATGGTGCTAATGCCGATTCTCCATCTCCAACGGTCCGCGAGATAAGGACGACTTTTCGGAGAAAACTTCGTGGAATTCCTGTAACTTGCTTATTTTTCGTCTTTCAGAAAATTTTACTCTTGGCAAAAGTTGCTAATTATGATATTGGGTATAAAACCATCACCTAGTTTGACTCATGATGTATAGACCGGTGAATAAATAGACAGAAGTGAATTATTGGCTAAATATCGACCTTTTACGTCTACCACCGTCGTTTTAGGTAAAAAATAACCACAGAATGGTTTTCAGCGACCCAAAAAACTCCCTGTGCCATAATCTCATTTCTAGCGACAGTTCTCTTGCTTGAATATCTTGAAAAATATGGATATTATTTTTTAAATAACATTGTTATAGCGACTTCGTATTTAGACCCTATAATTAGTATAGGTTTCACCTCATTTCGGGCCAATTTTTCCATCTCCTATTAAATATAATCGGTAGATACTTTCCTTGGATACAATTGAATCAATAAATCTAGAAGAAAGAATTGGAATAAAAGAAATAAGAATTTATGAAAGGACCGTAATTTACAGAATCTCTTGGCTTATCTCAAATTGGGAACAACTGATATATAGTGTAATTCAAAGTACGTTTAAAATTACCATAGAATAAATAATAGCAACCTACGCTAAATTTAAAAATAGCAAAATGTGATAATAATATCAAGAATAGTTACTTGCATGGACCTTTCCCGGTCACCCCCACAACAGGTACACTCAACTGGTTCAGGTTAAGTCTTCTGGGTGCCGTTACTCGACCAGTCTGCAGAAGAAGGTACGGGCCTCGTCATCTACGGATGTGCTAAGGTACTTTAGAAAAGAGAGAGCTAAATATATTTTTTCCAAAACTATGAGACGGGAGTGTTTAAAATTTGTGCAAAGGAAAATGTGATTTTCAGAAATATTTTCATTTTAAAGAATAATGCTGAAGAAGTCATCCAAAGGAATTCCAGGTCTTCGAATGACCTAAATAGTCAGTGAAGTACTGTAGTTTAAAAAAATCCTCTCACGGCAGCACATATCTATAAGTTAGTAGTAATTAATCTTGCAATTATTAGCTTAACAGTTATTTACTGTAGTTTTACTTGAAAGCGATAATTTTAGCTAAAATAACACTTTTGTAATTAACAAGCAACATCTAGTGTGTATTTTTTACTGATACTACCAGTACTTCAACTTAAGTGAACAGTGAACAACTCAAGTGATTTTACTGACATATAGTGATTTTCAAAGTTGACTCTGGTGATCAATTGTTTTTTCTTCATTTCCTGATGTCCAGCCGGCTAGATGTTAGTACAGAGTGATTGACCTGCGACAACATGGCTATAACTAATTTCAGTTGGACTATCTTGATACATGTGGCGCTACTAGAGCTAATGTTTGTATATGCAACAGGTAAGATAATAGTAATTAGTGATGGTTACTAGGAACAATGTAAACTAGGGCAAACTTCTAAATACGATTTTGCTTGTTAATATAAGATCATTCCCGAATGTACTTAGTTAAACTTTTTTTTAGTTTGTTCAAAATTCACTTTATATTCTTCAATTACTTCAATTCTGGCATATATTTTATTAATTATTACTTGTAAAGATATATTTTTACAAAATAAGAATATAATTTACTTTATCACTTTATTACTTTATCAAGATTTCATTCACAACTGCTTTGAAAAGACACAATGCAATAACTGCCTCGTTAATTTCTAAAATTAATGAAAATAAAATAATTCAAATTATTCTAAATCATCACAGCATCCTGCTAGAAATCATTAAACATGAGAAATTCCTTTGATTCGAACGATATAAGAACCTGTGTTATCATTTTTACTTTCTTATAGGTACCTAATATAAGGAAGTATAGTAATCCTGATTTTTTTTCGACCTCGAGATTTTGATTGATTTATACGTGTGGATGTGTATGTGTATGTGTGTATCCGCGATAACTCAAAAAATACTAATGGGAGACTTTCCAAATTTGGTAGTTAAGATTGTCAACAATATTTTAGGTGATACATTAAATTTGGTGAATGTGATACCACCAGAGGAGACATAATGAATGAAAGAAGAAAAAAGGTACAATTTCGGAAAAAAAAATTAAAAATTTGTATTGTATTTCTGGACGAATCTCGACGAATTATAATGAAAAAACATAACTTAAAAAAAAATTATGTCCGCATGTCTGTAGTATCGCAATAGCAGCCACAGTTTTTGAGATAAATCTTTCAAATTTGGTACACTTGGCCAAAGACAATGAAACATGCGGTGATGAGCAAAATTGGCCTTCTGAAAGGGAGTCCATGGGACCAAAACTTCTTTGTATTTGACTTTAAAAAAAAATATACTCTTGATGAAAGATTATAAACCATGAGGTAACATATAACATGAAACATAGTCCAGATCATAACAAATAAGCGGAAAAGAAACGAATAAATAAAGGCAGACTTGAAATGAGTTAATTCGTTTAAGCAATGCAAATTTGTGTATTTAAAAATTCTTCAATTGAATAGAAACAGTGATTTAAGATGTGGTTTTTAATTTTGTGCTTAAATCTGTTAAAATTAAGAGATTTTATATCGATCGAAATATGATTAAATAACCGTAGGTTTAATAATTTTTTTTGTGATTTTGGTAATCTAAGACGAGGCTGTCTGAATTGATTGGTATATCTGGTGCCATAATTGTGAAATTCAGAGTTTGTAGAAAAATAGTTTTTACTCTTATGAATTTCTAGTAAGATAACATAAATATAGAGTGAAGGAACTTGCATTATACCAAGTATTTTAAATATTGGTAAACAATGATCTCTCCAGCCAGCATTAGTAATTAACCTAACTGCATTTATGAAATAAAGATGTATGAGTAGTTTACTCGTCAAAGCAGTAATGTTCCTCAAAAATCAGTATTTGCCAAGGTTAACTCTTCTTCATCTTTTCAAAGGCAACTACATTTAACAAAATCATTAACGATATTTTAATACCAAAATCCAAATATCTCAAAAACTTTTTGAAATAACATAACACATGTTGGTATTTTTACAATCAGAAAAATGAAGAAAATCCAAATATTTTAAAAGATACAGAGTGTTCGATTTAAAAAAATAAAGTAAAATGTCATATTTCTTAAACGCGATGAGCAACTGCTTTTTTGATTCAAAATTTGGATTCTGCTAAGAAAACTAGTTAATAAAGGTCTTTGCACCTTTTTTGATAACTTCAAAAATAACCAAGTCATTTAAAAACCCTCTACGTACGTACGTACGTATCAGTAAATTCAGTTGTACCTGAAAGTTGAACAAAGAGGGGACGAGATTTCCTTAATGCAATATTTATTGGTTTAATAAAAAGTATCCAAGTGTGCTATATTGGATAATAAGTGTGTAGAGTAGAAATATTGCTTTAAAGTAAATTTTCCACTTCTTATCGTGGAAGGGGGTTCTAAAGCTTCTACATGTAGTGCATCAATTGACGTAGACTTCCTTGCATCAAGGCAAATTCTAAGACCCTTATGCTGTACATTATCTAAACACATCAATGTAGATGTATTTGCAGACCCGTACATGACATATTCATACTCTACCGGTTTTAAAACATACGTCGTGGTTCAAGTGGAGTGTTCATACTCATACTACATACATTTAAATCTTATAGTCATATGGGTTGCAGATTTTGAAATAAAAGGTTATCGACTCCTCGAAAAATTTGTCGATTTTAATGTATATACAGGCATGAAAATTCGTTGACCATTTATTCCCAGTTTTAAATTATTATGCCAATCAATTATTATAGTGCAAGTCTGAACTGAAAAAATAATGGTTTTAAACAACGAACGGTATTTGAAAGTTAAATAGTTCATGACTAAGGAGTTAACAGCGATATCAAGAGAATAAAATTATAATTACCGAGATATTATTTATTTACTAATAGTAGTTTAGTTGCTTTAACACGGAAGTATTTATTAATTTATAATTGTAAGATTGATTAACGGTTGCAGCACGAGGGTTTGAAATTTAGTCAGTCAAAACAGTGTTAACTGTGTTAGATAAATTTCGTATTTATGTGTTCTTCAAAATCAATTTGCATTGTCAAGTTCAAAGTTAAAAAAAACTGCAAAAACACTGAATAAGAAATATCAGAAGAAATATGGCCGTTGAAATAGTTCGTGCTGGTCGAAATTAGGTAGAGGTTGTTGCAGAATTCAATTTGTCCCAAAGTGTCATTTCTGGACTTGTTTCACGGTATCAAAATACCAGATCAGCCTTTGAGAGGGTTCGAAGTTATTGTGCAAGAAAAACCAATGCAGCACAGGACTGCTACATTTGTTTGACTGCCAATAAAGTGAGATGCTGTATCTCAAGACACATAATAGATGCACTAGACAAGATGGAAACGAGAAAGATTGAAATGGGCGCGTGACTTCTACACTGGCGAGATAATAATAATAAACATAATAGGTTAATTCAAGCCAACAAGCCTGACATAGTCCTGCTCGACCATCAATTCAAGGTGATGTATGCCATGGAGTTCTCAGCATCTGCAGAGAAAAACTCAAGGTGATGTATGTCATTGAGTTTTCGGCATCTGCTGAGAATAAATCACCTTGAAGGAGAAGGAGAAACGGACTAAATATCGCGATCTCCGGTACGGGCTCCAAGTGCTGTACCCAGTCTACTCAGTAAAAATGGTCGTCCTATAAATCGGTGTATTCGGAGGGATAAAGTCTACGTTGCTACGTTGCAGAAGGTGGTCATACTGGGCTTTCTCCGTCTACTTCGGGCACATTTTTCTGAAATCTACAGTCATAGATCCTGCGGGATGTGCAGAGCGGCTGTAGATAATTTGCTAGTGCCCCTCCCGTGAGGTCGGAGTCCACGGGAGGACTGTTCAGCTTCGGTAAACCGAAGAAAAAAATAAACAATAATAAACGTAGCAGGTGTTCCTCACTGAACCGTGAGGAACACCTGTCAGAGCTGTATGCGAATTATGTTTAAAAAACTCTTGTACTTACAAACCAACTACATTATTTGCTTAAATATAATTTGAAATGTGTCAGTAAATTTGGAAAAAATCCAAACCTAGAATCTCCATGCTCGAGAGGTACGTGTATTTGTCTCATAGAGCCCTGGATCCAGTTCCCGACTAAAAATATAGACATTGATCGAACTATAAACACTGGAATATTAATTGGGTTCGTGTCCATGGTTCACTGGCGGTTCCTCTATAGGGTTATTTGGTTAATGACCTCCCACATACAAATAAAAAAATAGAGCTATTCATTTTCTGAAGTTTAAAAATATATAATATATATATTTTTAATGTTCTTAAAAAATATATTAAAGTTTCTAGTGCATTCTATGCACAATACTATTCAAATATCTAGAACGCAGGATTTCGCATCCCCTCCGAGCACCGAGCACCGAGCCTCTACATTAATATTCATTACATTATTCATTTATAGAATTTAAAAATCTTGGGTCAATCCTACAACGTGTCCTCAAAGCTAGCTACGGACCGAATTTACAACGAATTGTAGTGAAATAGACTTATGCGCGAATCGTCAGAAAGCAAAAGAGACAGAAAACACTGGCGGGGACAATGTCCCTGACATTTTACGGAAACAGTAACATACGCAAGTTTAGTAGAGCAGTCGCCAGTCAGCAGTCTTAATACTAACTAGGTACGCGTTGGTCGGTAAATTCTGTCGCGTTGTTTTTAATGTTTTTATTTGTGAACATTTTATTAGTAAATATCTGCTTGTCGTGAAATTAAATAAAACAGTGTTTTTGGTGTTTACTATTAAATATGAGTGTTGTACAAAATATATTAAAACTAAAAGATGGACATAAGTTGGGTTATGAAGACCGAGTGAAATTCAAAGGTGGTGGCCGTCCACAACCTAATATGACGATAAAGCAAATATCTCTTGATAAGAAAAAAGAAGTTAATAGGTATTTTTAATTAAAAAAAGTCATCCTTCAGCAAATTTTATTCACTGTTACGCTCATCAACTAAATTTAATTTTACAAAAGCATCAAGTCAGGCTAAAAGCATAAAAATTTTGTTTGCTAATTTACATAGCTTTTCTTCATTCTTTGGAAAATCGCCAAAAAAGAACAACCGTGTTAGATAATGTTGTTAAGGCTCCAACACGATGGAATTTTAATACAAAGTGCATAGAGACTGTTTATACCTATTGAACAGAATTATTAGATTGTTTAGAAAAAATCATTGATAATGAATCAGAAAACAACACTCTAAACAAAGCTATTGGTTTAAAAAACTACTTACAAAATGAACATTTTCGTTACTGGTTAAATTTTTTCCATTTAGTTATGCCTCATTGTGATATATTGTTCAATCAATTACAAAAATGTAATGTCGATGTCATAACAGTAAATAAGTGTATTGGCGTTTTTAATGGTAAAATTGAGGACATCAGAAATAAAATTTTGAATAACTATTTGGATGAGACATCCATGCAGTCTGCCCAGAGGTGTAAAACGGAAGAATCAAAAAGGAGAATTTCATTAGAAGTTTGTGATATAATTACATCTGAGATCAAAAACAGGTTTGGCTTCAGTAATCATTTAGCAGTGTCTCAGTTATTTCACGCAGATCGATTTGAAGATTATAAAAAAAGCTTTCCTCAAGATATGTTTAAATTAGTTAAAACGGAGTATCCAGTCATAAATCATTTGAAACTTAAAACTGAATTAGAAGTATTATATAGCCGAGAAGATTTTTCCAATAGTGAAGGTGCAGTTGCTTTGTTACAGTTTTTTATTAACAATAATTTGTGCAATACTTTTTCTGAAAGTATCAAACTGTTAAAAATCTTGTGTACTCTCCCTATGACTACCGTCGAAAGTGAATGTTGTTTTTCCACCTTAAAAAGAATAAAGACATTTTTAAGAAATACCATGGGCCAGGAAAGGTTATCTTCTTTAGCTATGCTTACCATAGAAAGGGCATTAATAAAGAAGATAAAAGACTTTAATGAAAAAAGTAATTGACCACTTTGCATCTCAAAAAGACCGGAGGATCGACTTGGAATTTAAATCACTTTAAAAGGTAAGTAATACTGTAAACTTTTCTAATTGACCTCCCTATCTTTTGACCCACGAACCGCCGTTGCTCTGCAGTACATGATATAATTTTATTTAAATTTGTCCTTATTTAAAACAACTATAAGATAACGAATTATTTCAATTATTTCGACATTATTCTCTCCTATGTCCAACGTTTATTGGCTCACAGTGGACCAACGATTTATAATAATCACATTTTATCAAATTTTTGGATTTTCGTTTGAAATGTAGTCGGCCCACTAAAATTAAAAATAATGGATAAAAACAAAATATATGTTCCATTGACTTTAAATTCTGCTTGCACGTAATACCGTCAGACATATATAATTATTATATTCACAAACAGGTGCTCCCACCATTGTTATAATTGTGTTATAAGAAATGAAATGTAGGTATTTATATTTTATACAATGACGATATAATAACATAAACAATGGTTCTTTTAACCTAATTTTGTTCACCCACTAAGTTCGTTGTATTTTTAATGGTAACGAATAAATTTGTTCATAGCTCTTCTAGTTTTCGTCAACTACTTTTTTCATAATTTTTTACTGGTACTGCGATGCAACATATAAAACTGTAGGTACTACCCTTGCTTGATCAGTTATATACTATACACGGAATTCATTATAATCGATATTATATATAATACTGTTAAAACCTGGTGTATTTTGCTTGCAGTCAAGTAAACAAGAAATTATCTACGAAGAAGTGTTCAATGAGTTGCATAATTTAAATAATAATTTAAATCGAGAAACAAATATAACCGATTTTGAAGTGCTGCTTTCAAAGCTTTTAAAATAATATTCCCAGTTGCACATCAGCGCTCTTGTTTTTTTTCACTCATCACAATCTTTTTGGAGAAAAATTTAACAAATTCCAAATATCGGCCTTGAATATTCGACAGGTATGGTCCTTGGCATATGTTCCTTCAGATAAAGTAGTCAAAGCTTATGAAGATGCCATGATTCTGTGTTATATGATATTTCTATAACTAACAATGCGGTTGAAGATTGGCATTCAAAACTGTCAACCATTTTGGGACCAAGCCATCCAATGATTTGGAAATTTATTCAGGTCTCTAAATTGGAACAAAGTCTCGATGTTTTAAATATTAAAGAACACATTGCAAGTGTGGATCGTAACCCACAAAGCCTAATTCATATTAATGTCAATTGTAAAGGATTTTGAAAATAGAAATATTTTGGATTTTTTTAATGGGCTTCATAATAATTTTAATATATGACAGGGGATGATATAATATGAAATATAATATACAGAGTGGGTCAAAGTATGGAATAATCCAAATATCTCGGAAATTACCGGTCCGATTTTAACCAAATTTGGTGTGGGAAATAAGAAAACACGACTTGATAATTGCCACGTTTTTGTTTTTTTCTTTTCGTAATTGTTACCAACTTTGTTATTTAAAATGACCTGCTAGATCCCCCGACATGAACTCCTCAGTTTTTTCTTGGAGGGCCATTCGAAGAACGTAGTGTTCCAAACTAAACCAGGCAATCTGGACGAATTAAAAAATAGGATAGAAAGAGAAATAAGAAGAATAGAAAGAATGGACGCTCTTCCACATGTATTGAATAGCTTAGAACTAGTTCAATCTGTATGACGAATAAGAAATATTTAGTAAAACAACACAATTATCACTTATTATTATTATCATCGATTTTTCTTTAGCAATTGATTGCTTAGAATTATTTTGAAAATCCTGATCTCGATCCATAACAGTGTTTTTGCTATTTGGTTATTATTTGAAAATTTTAAGTTGAATGACCCTGTATAACGATTATATTTTTCTGTTAGATAAACAAACAATAATATAGACATATATTATTACACACCGGTTCATTATTCAGATAAAACTAATTGATTCAAATAACTTTGTTTTCACCTTGGTTTTCACTGTTCTCAATTTTACTATTCAATTTCTGCAATAAATACCCTCATATTCTAATTACGCGAGTGGGATTGTAATAAGTGCTTGTACTGGATTGCAAACAAGTTATTAACTACTGATGTGGAAAATATTGCACTCATCGCATCAGACATTAATAGTACCGGATCTACTAGTGAAATTTGATTTTCATCAAATCTATTGACGACCGAAAAATAGTGATTAAAATTGTCTATATACTGTATCTGTGAGTGTCTTGTAGTCATCGTCTTCATCATCATACAGTGTGTCCGTAAAATATGGAATAAATTCATTATTTCTTAAACCAAAAATATTTAGAAAAAAATCCTCGAACACGTCGATTTTTAATTTCAATTGCGCACCTTACCCTTTATTGTTATTTTTTTTTTTTGGTTATGGCGTTAGCACTGTTTCCGTTATGACGTCATCGATTTTTTTTAATAGAACACCCCGTATATTTCTCCATTCTTAGATTTTGAATCAATAGCTGATCCCAAAATTAGGTCTAAAATTGATGTTGAAAGATACGACCAATATGAATATAAGAATTTACTAATTTGTCGTATTTTGTTTGAACAAATAATAGTCATCAGAACTAACGGTTAGTTAATAATAAAAACAATTTATAGTAAATGTTGTTGTACTCCTTGTTGTAGCTGACAGTACCTTAAACTATGAATAAGGTGTAGCTGAACCTTGTTTATAGTTTCCTGAGAAATTTTGTTTATTTCTGCTCTAATTCTCTCTTTTAATTCAACAGTGTTTTCTAGTTTGGTTTTATAAACTAAGTTTCTTAGATCACCACACACAAAATAATCTAATGGATTGAGGTCTGGTAACCTTAGTGGCCATTCGATGGGTCCACGTCTACCAATCCACCTGTTCAGAAATATTTGGTCAAGATACCATCGAACGTCTGCTGCATAATGGGGAGGCGCGCCATCTTGTTGATATCACAGGCTTTCGTCAACATTTTCAAGATAAATTCTACTGAGGAATAAATTTAATAACGTTGGGATGAGATAGCCTATTAAAAATTGAAGATATGCCGGTCCGTTTACAGTTCCATCGAAAAAATAGGGTCCAATGATTCTGTTTGTTACAATTCCCGAGCACACATTTATTTTTTGTGGATATTGTATGTGCTGCTCCCACATCCACCGAGGGTTCTCCCTTGCTCAGTATCTAAAATTCTGACAATTCACTTCACCATTTAATTTTAAAGTTCATTCATCGGAGAAAATAATATTTTTTTATCAAAAGAGGATTACCATTGCACATATTCAGCATTATTTCACAAAATTGTATCCTCTGAACTGGATCATCATCACTTAGTTCTTGCACAAGCTGAATCTTAAAGGGATGCCATTTTTCTAATTTCAATACTGTATGTACTGACGTTTTAATAATATCATAATCGCGATTAACCTGACGAACGCTGGACTGCGTATTTTCTTCAACAGCCAGTAAAATATTTAATTTTGTATCCTCGTCAACAAGTGACTGTTTTGGATAAATCTTCCACCGTCCCAGTTTCTCTAATTTTTTTTTCAATTTTACTTACTGTCGATTGAGTTATGGGTCATTCTGGATTAGTATTAAATAAATTACATACGTCTTGTTAAATTTCAATTCACTGGTTTATAGATACACTCATGTTATAAATTAAAATAAATCGACAACAATTATTGAGAAACCACTACTGGAGTGATTCACTGTCAACGACGATAATTATAAAATAAAAAAACAAACAAAAACTGGCTTACTTCAAAAATTAATAAAAAGCGTGTTTATTTTACTCTTTTACTTGGTTTCCTTAAATGGCTGTATCTTCTACTTATCAATTTTACACCTTAATTGTGATACATATTTGGAATCAGCTGTTGAAGCAGAATCCAAAAATGGAAATAGTTATGATGTACATAACCAAAAAAAAAAAAAAAAAAATGAAGGATAAGGTGCGCAATTGAAATTAAAAATCGACGTATCCGAGAGGATTTTTTCTTAATATTTTTGGTTTAAGAAATAATGAATTTATTCCATATTTGACGGACACACTGTATCAATATACAGTGTGTCTTGTATATATGCCAATGCATATATACAAGACAAATGTGAAGTTTGGAACAAATTTTTGGAATAAAATCGTTACGATTGTTTTTTTGTAAAAAATGCTCGCTTTTTTAAAAAACATTTCATTTTATGATTTTTTTTTTAAATCTTGTTTTGTTAACTCTGACATAGTTTTCCACGAAATACCAAAACACTATTCACTGCACTCGACGCGTGTTTCGTCATCCAAGTTGGCATCATCTGGAGACATTTAAAACTGGTTTAATCATCTCCAGATGATGCCAACTTGCTTGGTGACATGCGCGTCGAATACAGTATATAGTGTTTTGGTGTTTCGTGGAAAACTACGTCAGTGTCATCTTCACATCAAAGGTTCCAATCCACTCCAAGACTTGTTTTATTAGCAATTCCCGACTATTTTTTTAATTTCTGATTTTCCTCTAATAACAATTATAATAGTATATATTTATTCACCAATTCAGATATATTAAAGTATATTTGCTAAGTACACAAATATAGATCGAGCTAGACCGCTAGATACACGACTAGCGGTATGTGCAGTTTACAGTAGCTCGTCTGTTGCCAGCACGATGGGACGATCGTAGCGCCAATGTTAGAAGGGGATTTCACAGTAGGTTAGGATATTGCCTTGCTCAAGGAGGAAGACTTTTGGAGTTTATAATTTGAATTATTTATTTATTTACGTATTATTTTATTTTTTAGAGAATTTATGAGAATATTAAGTTATATTTTAGAATCACTTTTTATTTTGAAAAAAAATCAGTATTTGATTGTGTGATATTTTCTGATTTCTTTTATAATTTTAGTGTTTTACTATCTTTGGCGTCTCGGAAGAAACACTAAAATTGTGAAACATTTATATAATTTTAGTAAATACGTTAACATGCAAAGAGTTCTTTAGATGAACCAGCAATACTTTCCACCGCAGCTTTAGCGATACTGAAATCTGATTTGTCTCGTATGCTCCTCCTAGCAAGCCTTTTGACATAGTTGTTAATTTTCTTTTGGACTTCGTATTTAGATGAGCAACTGTAAATTGCGCATACCGCTAGTCGTGGAACTTTAATGCGAACAGATTTCGTTAAAAATGACCAAAAAGGTTTTGTCTGATCGCCAAGCTTGTACGATGGATTAGGTTATCATTTTCAAGTTTTTGGTCTGTCAGGATATCAGAATTCATTACAATTTATTCAATAGATTTAATGTTATTTATTGTCACTTTGTGATTTTTGATTGATATTGTTAATTATGCCACAACAGTGCATCATGTCGATGTGGAACAAGAATGTCGTTTTTACGTAGAAAACTTTAAAATTTCATATTTTACTGCCAAAAATTGGGAAAAATTACAACTACCATTTTGGGATACCTATGGATAAATTCTTCAAATTATCTTTTTTTCGTCTTACGCAAAAACAGAATGATAATTGTGCAAAATTTCATTATTTTACGTTGAAAGGTTTTGGAGATATTCAGTAAAACCCACTTTCAAAGACCTTTCAGGGGCTGTAGCTCCTTTAGCAAGATTTTTTTACCTATAGTTATAGATACTTTTTTCTTATTTTTGGCCGCATAAGTCGCTGCACAGTATTTTCGGGACACCCTGGTTATACGTACAGATACAATAACTTATCTTTAGATCTTAAAACGTCACTGTCCGCCACTGAAAATTAAGAACAAAGCGATTAACAGCCAATAGTCTCTGTACTGTTGAAATCTGTTCTTTAGGATCCCATAAATGTACTAAAATCCCGACATTTTTCACCGAACTGTTGGAAGAAGTTTTACGTTTTTGTGAAAAACTTTGAAATATGATACTAGTTTAGAATGTAATCCGTATTTCTGTTCTCATTTATTTTTACAACTTTTATTATGCTTATATCTTACATCAAAATATAATGGAATTCCTCTAAAACCCGTCTTGATTTAATTCACCAGAGAGGGCCTCTTAAGTTATTTTTGTAAATCTGTGTCTCTTCAATACATTCTTCTATTAGATTTGAGGTCTGACTTATGTGAATATGACTGTAGATACACATTATACAGAGTGATTTAGTGAAGCGCGCTATGTCAATCGTTTTTAAATTAAAAGTGACAAATTATATTTGGAGATTTTTTATGAGTTAATTTTAAAACCATGCACTATTTTTGGTCTAGAGCATTTAGGCGAAACTATATGTATTTGAAGGTAACTTTGAAGACATAAATTTTCAAACTTATTGTAAATGAATAAATATCTCTACACTTGAAAGTAGATAGGGAAAATTAAATGAGGAAAATCACACAGCCATACAAAGAAAAAAAAAGGTCATTACCATGAATCGAAATACATGGATCTAATGATTTTTTCGACGCTGAAATCGAATCAGTAGTTAAAAAAAGATTTATTGTGTAAGTTTTTTTTTTGGCCAAAAACATCCCTTGAAATGGAGTAAAACTATAGTAAATATCTGATGTGGCCAGCACATACTTGCTTATACCAGTATATATCATCCTGATTTAAAAAAAATCATTCTATTTAATTCTTCACTTACCTCAATTAAATTTTAATAGCGTACCTTGAAATGTGTCATTAAAATTTTTAAATAATTAATTATCAGCGTCATTCGATACTGTCAATAATAATTATGTCATACATTTTAATAATTTTTTGTTGTTGAAATTGACATTTTTGTAACTAATTTAGACCTTTCAAACCCCTACTTTTGGTTGGGACATCCTGTATATATAAAAAACCTGTACGCGAGTTACTTTCCCGGCTTAGGTCGGAAAAGTAACTTTCTCGTACTGTTTTATGATGGTTGCTTAGCAACGGACTAAAATACTAGAATAGCGTATTTTGGGATGTGAAATTGCGCCAAGAAAGTAGATATTCTTGAGCGATTTTAGAAAAAAAATGTACTGTCGGTTTTTATAGTATTTAAATTCATTCATTTTATTAAAACAAAGGCAAAGTGGTAGTGAGTCCGGACATAAGGCTGAAAAAAATGCATCAGCTCATCAACCACATGATACGTATTTAAATGAAGAACATTAACGATAGTAACATACGATATGCTTTCAGAAAACGATAAAGTTGGTTATGCACAGAACAGCTGCCAGCCGTTAATAGTTTATTTTCTTCTGTAAATATTTATTTAATGGCAGAACGAAGAGTACATTATAACTAAATGTTTTATTTTCTTCTATTTTTTTGATATACAGTATGGACAACCAGGAATTAACATTTTATATTGCTATAACTTTAGATGACTTAAACCAAATTCACAAATCAAAATGGTCAGGAGTTTTTGTATAGATGACGTAGTTTTCCACGAAACACTAAAACACCATATACTGCACTCGACGCGCGTTTCGCCAACCAAGTTGACATCATCTGCATATGATTAAAATTTCACTTAAAAATACAGTTTTAATCGTCTTCAGATGATTTCAACTTAGTTGGCGAAACGTGCGTCGAGAGCGGTGTACGGGTGTTTTGGTGTTACCTTCATATCAAAGATTCCAACCCACAACTCACATCAAGTTTTCGTAACATTTAAAAAAATGCATGTTGGCAGGGACACTGGCGAGTTTCTCCAGTCAAACCATGTGGGTCGTATATTTGTAAATAACACCTGTTATTGCAACATCGGGAATATTCGTGTAAAATTTGTTAGTATAATACTCAGTTGAGGTATCCAGTTAAATGTATTGAATATTTCATATTCGTTGCTATAAAAGGTGTATGTAACATTTGTTATTGTTATTCATGTGTGCTAGCGAATGTTACAAACGAGTCAAAGATATAGTGTATCAGATTTTACACGAAAAAATCCGAAGTTGCGATAGCAAGTGTTACATAGAAATATGCGACAATGAAGTGGATTTAGTAAAGTGCATCAATACACTTATTGTGCTTTCTGTGGGGGTGTCGTTATCACAAGCTGAATTTAATATATAATCAATGCTTATGTACTGATGTATCAAAATCCCCGAGGACGTCACTAATCGTTATATATAAGAGGGGACTTTAATGTTAAAAAACGAGTGAAGCATATTGTTGCAAAGAAGAGACAATTTGCGATTTTTTTTATCAATTTTTCAGAAAAGGTTTTGTACAGCAGATATTTTTTTACGATTTTTAAATATTATATTATACATATTCTCTGAACGTTATTTGTTGCATTCTCTAATCTTTTTTTCCTTCCTTGGGGCTTACTACCACATGAATAGTTCTTGGTTATCTAAAAGTTAGTTGCCCAGTATGCTATTTGAAAAATAAGCCTCTGCATTTGTGATTTTTACGTCAAAACATCAGTCAGAAAGTTTTTTGACAACTAATATGAGACAAAGAAGTAATAATGTATTTCCCTGGCGTTCCGGAAACCAATCTGTTTCCTTTTTCAATGTTTATGTATTTATTTTGTATAATATATCAAGCGTGAAACTTGAGACATAATATAATATATTATAATATCCATGGATACTTACATAGAACTGTTGATACTTAAAAATTATATTGTACAGGGTTATTCATTATAAATTACCCACCCCTTATCATTGTTATTATTGCCTATAGAAAAAAGTTTTAAATAAAAGTTGTGTGGTTATGACTGAATTTTGTTAAAATGCTATATACTATATGTATACTATACAAAAAAAATAATATTTTTATTTTAAATGGGATACCCTGTATATTATTACATTTTTGGAATGATCCAGTTATTTTATATAATAATAAGTAAATATTTGGACTTTTTTTTCGTCACTGTAAACCATGTTGATTATTTCATTAAAGAAATGTCACTTATCAAACATAATAGTTTGTCATTTTCATAGCTCACTTTAATAATGTTAACTTTTTCATATTTATAGTAACTAGTTTAAGATGTTCGAAGTTTAATAACTCAAAAACGGTATATGGTAGGGGTAACACATGGTATATTTTTGAAACCAGGAACAAAGGATCATTCCAAAAATTTAATAATATTCAGGGTGTCCCATTAAAAAAATATATATTATTTTTTGTATCCCCTAAAATCTGCACGCTACTATACTTTTGATAGCATTTTAACAAAATTCAGTCATAACCACACAACTTTTGTTTAAAACTTTTTTTTCTATAGGTAATAATAACGATGATAAGGGGTGGGTAATTTATAATGAATAATCTTGTACAATATTAATTTTGTTCAGTTCTCCTTCAGCAAACATTTTAACGAAAGAAGAAGACAGCAAAAAAAGGAAAATTAAGGAATCGGCAATAATATTTATCCCACTGCTCTGTAGATTTTGATACAACGTGGTTGCCGACGTTAAAAGGAAAATTGAACAAAATTAATATTGTATAATTTGTTTATTCCTGTTATTAAAATATTCTGTGAACAATGAAATTTGGCAAGCCATAACTCTTAGGAGAAACTACAGTACGTCACATATTTCATACTTTCGCTTAGTTCTGCGAAATTCTTGCATTCGTCACAAAATTATTAAATGAAATATAAACAGGATCTGTAAATGTAAATGTTTTTAATTAATTTTATTTCATTTATTTGTTAATGTTATTTAATTTCTTTTCCATATAATTCTATTTAGGAATATTAAGCATAATATTTAGTTTTTTAACAGTTATAAAATTAAAACATGTTCTGGGACGCTCTTAAATCGCAATGAATAAATGTTTGTGTGTGCATGTGTATATCTGTCTATCGTTTATTGTACGAAAAACATCGTTTATTAATAATCCAGTCACTTAAGCCAAAAAAAGAGGGTTAACCTCGGAATAGAGATAATAAGCTGTAAACTTGTATAAATTTTATTTTGGCGTTTTAAAAGTTGTCTCAAAAGTCTCATAAAATCTCGTGTCCGCGTCTTAAGATATTCAAGATATTAAAGATGTAATTAAAATGTATTTACTCTATTCTTTTTCTACTTAAAATATAATTAACATAAATATTAGAATATAATTAAAATATACTTAAAGTATTTCACTCAACAATTTTTTGATTACACGGAAAGGTAAGTAATATTAAATAAACATATATTCGATAAATGAAAAATATCATTAAATATAATGTATTAATTAATAAACAATGCAAATTATTCATAATTATATATTTTTTAATGATTTATAGACTTTATACGGCGTATTATTTACCGGGACTTACGGTTGACCTTGCATTATGCTGTGAAAAGGTAAGCGCGGCGCGCTCAAGGCCCTCTATCTCAAAAACGGTTGAGTATATAAAAAAATGTTTAGAACAAAAGTTGTAGAGAATTTTATTCTCCACAATTTTTTATAATAAATGAAAATGGCATTAAAACCATAGGAAGCGAGATATTTGCAAAAAAACCGATTTTTGTGACATTTGAGCTTGAATATCTTAAGACGCGGACACGAGATTTTATGAGACTTTTGAGACAACTTTTAGAACGCCAAAATAAAGGTTTATACAAGTTTACAGCTTATTATCTCTCATTCCGAGGTGAAACCTCTAATGTGACTGGACTATAAACTTATAATTTGGTTTATTAGTAAGCGAGGGACTTTTATACACAGTTTTCTCCAGATCTGTGTTAATTTTTATATATAAAAACAATGTATGGTAAAATGTTAGGGTTCTTTACTTACAGAAGATAACTATATAAAAAACCGCTGCCAATTATTTGGGGATCAGAACTTCCTCAACGTAGTAAAACTTGATGTGTGGTGGAGTTTGTAATAAAAGTAATTTTTGACGTTTCAAAAAAAAAAACATTTTTTGACGTTTCAAGAAAGTCACATTTTGACGTTTCAAAAAGGTCAACCGATTTTGCTCATCAATGAACTCAATCTCTTCCTTGACCTCTAAAATGTGTGTACCAAATTTGAAAGCTTTATCTCAAAAACTGTAGCTGCTATCGCGAACTACAGAGACAGACAGACAGATAGACACAGACAGAAAATTTTTCTGTCTGAAATTTTGTGTATCGTCATAATTCGTCGAGATTCGTCCAGAAATGCAATAAAAATTTTCCAAATTTTTTTCCTCACTGAGGGAATAATTAGAATGAGAATATGAATCCACTTTTAAAATAAAACGAAAATATTGACACACATCAAATTAAAATGTTAAAAAAGTGAAATTTGTATTCACAGTAGCAAATCCCATTGGATGATTACAAGGAATATCCCCAAAAGCAAATATTTAGATCTATATCGTTGAACACAAATCAATATCTATAGTCACGGGTGTTAAGATATGATCCAAAAGGCGAAGAATTTTTGCAAGCCCACCCAAGCAGTTGCTTTTATTTAAAATATTTCATTAAATATATTGTATTTTGGCGGATGCGCCTGAGTTACAGTAACAAATTTGACATTCATTTATTTCACGGTGAACCGTGATCCACTAACCAATAAATCGGGCTAACTGGAATTGGCCCTCTGTGACTATTCATACTATTTTTACACTTTGCGGTTTCCAAGCTCTCAAATGCATCCAGCTGTCTAGTATTTGTTACATTCCTAATTAATCTTAAATTGCTAATATCTATTTTATGGTTGGTCCCAAACGCATGTTGGGCTACACTAGACTTATCTGTTTTACCCATAACATAATAAAGAGTGTCTATGGTTTTACCATATTTGAGATGAGCCATATGCTCTTTGAATCTAGTTTAAATTGATCGTCTAGTTTGTCCGACATACTTTTGATTACAGTCCTTAGAGCTAATTTCGTAAATCCCCGACTTTTCGTTTATTTGAATTTTGTCTTTTGGATTGCCTAAAAGTTGTTGTAGTTTGTTTCCCGACGAATGAACCACTGTCATACCTATTTCTTTAAAAATCTTACCAATACCACGGGTGATCCGAGGATCAAATGGAATCGCTACAAAGGACATGGCACCCGAACAAGAGGGATCCTGGGTTTCAGTAGATTTTTCTGAAATTTCTTGTACAATATATTATGACTCAGAATGACACTTGTATATGCGGGAAATTTTTGTGAGCTTACAGGGTGTACCAGAAAACAGGTCCGAGGATTCCTTCTTTTGCAAAGTTTAAAAATATTATTTGTCTCTGGATATGAATATCTTTTAAAAAATCGATTAGTATAAGGATTTTGAAGTATATGTTTATTTAATGAAGTGTTCTATAATCAGAATATACGAGGTGCTATGATTGTTAATGATAAATACAGACTTTTAAAGTTCAAAAAATTTATTTTAGATACAAACTATTGATAAAAATATTCAAAGAATAAATAATTATTTTGTACGTTTTTTGAAGCTATTTCAGTTTCTATAATTATTGTGTACGTAATATTTTTTACTTGTGATATCGAACTACCACATAGTAATGGCTTCCTCAATCAACTTTTTTAAAACTTTTTAATTTTGCGAAGTATGCCTTGACGTTATTTTGTTATTATGATTGTCACTTAAATAATTCATTAACTATCAACAATTATTTCATACGAAAACTGTAAAATTATAATTTTTTAAAATGGTACAATGTTATACGGGAAAACTCAAATTGTAAAATATATAACGAAAATGATATCAAGAAGAGCGGACGAAAAATGTTGCAAAATTACATCAGTTTCGGCAATCCCTATGGACGTTTTAGTACAGTATAGCACAATGAATTGTTTTATTTGTCAGAGAATCTATGCCGGACCCCTGAGATGAGCGGAAAGTGTCTTGGCACTTGATTCATATTAACGGAGAGAGAATCAAAAAATGCTCCTTTTTATTGACAAAAAAGAAAAAATGGGTTTCGATTTGTAAAACACTAGAAAGAAATATAAAAGTATCAATATTATTTCAACTGTGTTTTACTCAACCACTCTTTTTAATTATAAAATCAATGTAATTATTGGTATTCTGTGAGACTCCCTCAGGGTGCCTCCTATAACATCCTTACCCCAATTTTTTGGTTTGTCTTTGGACATACATTAAAAATGTTTAACGTAACTTTTTTCCGAGAATTTCGAAAATTTCAAAGAAAAACAATTGAGAGCCAAATAAAAGTGAGAAAAAACAAAGCAATAATTTTTTAAATTTTTACAGTTTTGAAAAATGATTTAAATTCTCTTTCCAAAAATATAACAACTAATATATATTAATTAATTAATTATATTTACCTTCATATTTAGTAAAATACTGATGATAATAATAACCGAGCATTCTTTCTCCGTTTTAGTTATGACAGGTCAAAAAGTGAAATTTGTTCATGTTTTTCATAATTAAATTAGGTTCTTCCACAGTCGTATATGCAATATATATTTATTATGACCTAGACGGGAGAAAGTGTTTGTATGATTCATATTCATATCGAGAAAGTGACGTCTTTTTATGCATGTACTTAGGAAGAAAAAGAGAAAACTTTTCTAGTTCTTTTTTAAAATAATAATAATAATATATTTGTTGATTTTCCAGATCCTTAGAAAATTATTTACTTATTACTGTGTTAGATAACACGTAGCAAAATATTTTCTACACTTGTATGTTGTGTCCTAATTACACAAAACAAGTCAAAGTAAACAGTGAAGATAAACTTTTACCTCACCTTTGATATATTCATGATTTAGTGGTATTATAATGTGCATGAATGAAGAGAAAATAACAAGTTTCAGATGGGAGCTGTGGATTTATGCTCTCCTTAACACCAGTTGCATTTTTTCTAATTCCTGTATTTGTGGCCATGACTTGGAGTGAGAGTACGTACTTGAAACTACTAGCAAAGTCGTTGACTTAATGGGAATTTTAATCAAATTTGTTGTTTTATTTTTTGACTAGTAAATACACGAGGTTAAATCGTAATACAAATTATAAAGAAATTTATATTATGAAACATCTAATAAAACTGATTAGACATCTTGTTAGTGAAATAATTAAATAAAATTTAATAGATAATTCTGAATGAAGTTAATAAAGTAGTGACTTATATTATTTAGAGACTGATTTGTTCAACCACCAACACATTAATTTTTTGGGGATGATTCTTTGTGGAAAAATGTTTATTTATATAGAATAAAAATGTTTACGTTTTCAAACTTTAAACTTATACACTATTAATCCGGGCCTCAGACAGAAATCAGTGTCCAATAGTAGTTTGTAACCCGTGAACCTCCTTTCAACTGGCCAATTTCACTGTCTTTGGCCTTTAGAACAAGTGTACCAAATTTGAAAGCTTTATTTCGAAAACTGTGGTTGCTATTGCGATACTACAGACATGAGATTTCCCGAAATTGTACCTTTCTTCTTCTTTCATTCATTTTGTCTCTTCTGGTGGTAACACATTCACCAAATTTAATGTGTCACCTAAAATTCACACACACACATCCACACACGCACCGACAGACATCATTCGGAAAATAGTCAGAATGGATTCAGGAGTGTTCAAAACGTATATATCAATCAAAATCTCGAGGTCGAAAAAAATCACGACTACTATACCTCCCTATATTAGGTACTAGAAAGTAAGAATTTTATTAATACCACTAGTGATCGAGGATCTTATAGATTCGATACAAATTTCGGATATTCTCTTTAATTTTAAAAGGTCGAGAAGTTTCAAGGTGTCTTTAAATTTACGTTTTCTAATTGTTTTATCAACTAAACTTACAGAATATTTAATACTGAAAGTTATATCCTTAATTATTGCCTTTTGTTTTTCAAACATTTCGTTATTGAGAGGAAAGCTTAATAGGGGATGAATTAGAAAATTAAAAGTCGTCATTTTGTGTTGAGCTCAATGGTGAGAGTCCTTAGGAATATGTCTTAGAGTACTGATATCCTTTCTGTATACTGCCTACGATATTACTATAACTTCCTTGTAAAAAAAGATATCCATTTAAAATTTTGGGACGTTGTATGGTTGAATACCGTGCACAGTTTGATTGCTCCGAGATCTGATTTTAATTTCCGGTTTAACCGAAAACAGTATAAAATTTGTTATTTTTAATGGAATACCCTGTATATTATTCGAAATTTAGATTGCCCAGGAAATTGTAGGTCCAAAACATGTAGCATACCCTATATGTATCTTTGACAGTTTTCGAGAAAATGGCGGTTGAAAATGTTATCAGTCATAAATTATTTCATTTTCACATAAAACAAATGAATGTAGGAACAAATCTGTTACGGTTATTTAAGTTTTTTTGATAAGTAAAATTTGATAGTCATAAAAATTTCATTTCCGGCTGAACCGGAAGTACTACGAAAAGTGATTTTTAGGCTCAAATTACTTCGATATTTTTAATGGAACCTTAAATTTACATTCTACTAACCTTTCTGGATATTTTTTTGTTTCTGGTGTCCCCTGTCTAAACCTAATAGTTTATGAGATATCGGCGACTGAATGTTCACCTGCACTAATATGTCACAAATCTATTCAAAGCAGAAAAATAAAATAAATATCAAAAGTGAAATACTAAACGTAATAGGTAGGTATAATTTATTTTAACCATAATTTAAATGTTCAAAATGTACACTGTTGCCGTCTCGGCAAGAATTAATCCTTTCTTTAAATTCCCTTTCTTTAAATTACTCCAATTCCATCTGAATTAGAGAAATAGAGTTTATCACTTGCGTAATTATATTTCTAAGGTCACCTATGTTATGTGGTTGTATCTTATACACCTTTTCTTTGATATGGGCCCAGTAAAAAAGGTGTAAGGTCTGGGAATCTCGCCGGCCACCGTATAGGACCATTGGTACCTATCCAGCGATTATTAAATGTTTCACTTAAATAGTCGGTGACTACTCGGGCGTTATGGGGCGGTGCACCATCTTGCTGATAGAAGACATGTTCATACTGCACAGGTAAAACTTCAATAAAATTTTGAATTTCGTTCTGTAGAAAATGTAGGTACCGGGCCCCGTTTAAAGGTCCATCAAAAAATATTGGTCCTACAATGCGTGTTCCTATAATGCCCAGCCAAACGTTGATGCCGAATCTTTCTTGGAAAGCCCCTCCTCTAAATAGATGGTTATTTTCAGTTGCCCAATATCTCGTATTGTTCCTGTTAAACATTCCCATGTTGGTAAATCAAGATTCGTCCGAAAATAAAATTCATGATTTTATATTTGGCTGATGACGCTCAGTTTCTAGATACCAATTGCAAAAATTCAATCTTCGTTGATAATCTCCCTCGTAAAGATGCTGATGGATTTGGTACTTAAAAATTTGTACTTATATTTATGTAAAATCTTTCTAACACTTTCGGGAGATATGCCGATACTACTGGCAATTTGCCTTGAAGAACTTGTTGGATCAATCTCAACACAGGCCAGTGTGTTTATCTCTGCCTCCTCATTTACAATAAATACATTCTCATGTTCATTATCATTTTCCCTTTTTAAATGTTCTTCCAACCATGGAAAATATTGTGCACAAGGTTGATCGCGTTCTGGATAACGTTGACCATACAATGTTCTGGCTTCCCTTCGGTTTTTTCTTACCTCTCCATATACTAATAACATATCAATTTGATGCTCGCGCCTAAACACAGCCATTTTTAACAACCAGATAACACTTAAACACTTACTAAAAGGTAAATCAAGAATAAAACGAAAAAATTAAATGACAACTGTCGAGAGAGACTTTTAAATAATGCAGCAGTACTGTCAAAATCTAAATGAAAATCGGTAAATAGTACTTTTGTTTTACACAGCCCTCTTGAATCAAAATTTATCATTTTTTATTGTGTAGCCTTTGTGACAGTGCAGGTGAACATTCAGTCGCCGATATCTCATAAACTATTAGATTTAGACAGGGGACACCAGAAACAAAAAAATATCCAGGAAGATTAGTAGAATGTAAATTTAAGGTTCAATACAGGGTGTTCCATTAAAAATATCGAAGTAATTTGAGCCTGAAAATCACTTTTCGTAGTACTTCCGGTTCAGCCGGAAATGAAATTGTTATGACTTTATCAAATTTTACTCACTAAAAAACTTATACAACCGTAACAGATTTGTTCCTACATTCATTTGTTTTATGTGAAAATGAAATAATTTATGATTGATATAACATTTTCAACCACGATTTTTTTGAAAAAAAGATAGATATAGGGTATGCTACATGTGTTGGACCTACAACTTCCTGGGTAATCTAAATTTCGATTAATATACTGGATGTTCCATTAAAAATAACAAATTTTATACTGTTTCCGGTTAAACCGGAAATGAACACCAGATCTTGAGGCAATCAAACTGTGCACCGTATTCAACCATACAACATCTCAAAATTTGAAATCGATATCTTTGTTTACAAGGAAGTTATAGGCTGGCTAGTAATATCGTAGGCACCCGGTATATCAAATTTAAACTTATTCTCACTATTTCTTAGTCCTGCCATTTCTGCTTTCCAAACATTGTAACTTTATCTGAAATGTATGAAGATTGACACTAATATAAAATTATTACCAGTTTGAATATTATATCAGGAAAATAGAAACGCGCACGAATTAAAAAAAAACAGCGACCATTCATGTACTAGTATGTGTTATTTAGTTTTATATTTGTGTAAATAAATACAGCCAAGTATTAAAAAATGAAATTTTCAAGTTAACTCAAAGGCATTTGGAATGTAAACCTAAAATGTCTTACTATTTAACAATGTATGTTTATTTTACCGTTAAATCCGTTATAAAGACATTATGCAGGCGCGCTGCTAATCAATTCCATCTTCGTAAACATTGTACATAAAGGTATTTATCAGTGTTTGTAGATTCGTGATGTATTTGCATGTTAATTTTTGTTGTGGACTTGCTTCCAAATTGCCTATTTTTCAACAATATTTTTTTGTAATAATATACAGTGTGACCCACTTAAGATCGCAACATCCCTGTATACCCGTTAATTGATGCTTGATTAACTTCTAATTTTGGTGGTAAGCAAAGATCGACAAGGTGATTCTTTGAACTTAGTAACATGTGATACATGTCAGTAGCGTACGATTTTATGGGGGTTTGAAAAGTCGATTTTTCAAAAAAGTATTAGCGATTTTTTTTATTTAAATTTCGGTGTCATCATCGTAAAGAGCACCATTTAAAACCACCAGGTATCAATTATAAGTGGGATCACTTATCTGGTTACTGAGATGTAAGCCCCCAAAAATCCAGTTTCCTCGTAGGTGATTAAGTTGTTTGAATTAAATTTTGGCAAAACTGTTGTGCATTCTTTGAAAATTCACGGCATTTCTTTTTTTGTTTATTACATAATCAGTTTTTAAAAGTATGCCGTACACTCCTCGGTAAAGTGACCAAGACTTTTCAATAAATTAACAACGAAGCTAAAATTGTGTCCGATAATTCATTTCGTAAAAAATGTAAAAACATTTGCACATTGAGATTTCCATAAAAAAAAGACTACTATTATTGTCAATCATTATTCAGCGCCAAACGTTAAACTTTTCAGAATATTGCCTTTTAGTTAATAACCCATCGTATATTTTCTTATTGGTGCAGACGTCTTTAATTTCATCATTTTCTCAATAAAAATTCATGTAATTTAAATGAAACACAAAAGCAAGCTGTGACTTTGACAGTTTATTACTGCATAAATGTCAATTTATGCAAATAAGTGATTATAAAACTATGCTAAATTAGTGTTATTAAATAACTCTAAATCAAAAATTACATTTGTACTTTCGAGAAGGAAAATTAGAAAATGGCTGCAAAATTGTCAGTACAAGAAAAAAATAGAAATTATACATCTTTGTGGAGCAACGTTCGGAGTGTAAGAGAAGTATGCAGAATATTTAACGATAGACATCAAGATCGTCCCCCTATCAACAGTAGCTCTGTTCTTAGAGTTAAAAATGTATTTAATGAAACTGGAGCTGTAAGTAAACACATTTTAAAAGATAATGTAAGAAGAAGAAACAGACGACATGACCGGACTGTGCTACATCACTTAATAAATAATCCGCATACTAGTTTAACAGTGGCTAGTTTAGATTTGAACTTGTCAAGGGAAACTATTCGAGGATGTCTCAAAAAAAATAAAATAAAGGCATTTAAACCTAAATTTCTCCATAGTTTAGAAGAGGGCGATGAAGATAAACGTATGGAATTTTGTTTGTGGGCACAAGGCGAGTATCTGAATAATAGAGATTATTAAAAAAATATTTTATTCAGTGATGAAGCTACGTTCACAACCAATGGAGTAGTATCGTCCCAAAACGTTCGGTATTGGGCAAATGAAAACCCAAATTGGATAATTAACTGCAAAAGGCAATAATCAGAAAAGATCAACGTTTGGTGCGGAATAATGAATGGTAGAATAATAGGACCCTTCTCTTTTGATGGAAATCTCAATGCGCAAATTTTTTTACATTTTTTTACGAAATGAATTATCGGACGTAATAGATGAACTTCCACTTGTAGAAATACGATATTTACATTTTCAATTAGATGGTTGTTCCGTGCATAATGCAAGAATTATTAAACAGTGGCTAAATGAAAATTTTTCGAACCGTTGGATAGGCCGCGGTGGTGGTTTAATTCATTGGCCGCCCAGGTTATCCGATATCACAATTCTTGATTTTTTCCTATGGAGTCTTTTAACTCAAAAGGTCTACAAAGCACGTCCAACAAATCGAACAGATCTTTGCGCAAAAATAGGTCAAGCTTGTGCAGAAATTACACCGCAACAGCTAAGGAATGCAGTCAATAATATACGGAAACGATATGATAAATGTGTCGAAATAAATGGAGGTTGGTAGAAGCCACAACAATTTAAACAGTTATTTTTGTTAACTCTGACTAGAGTTAAAATTATTTATTTTTGTTATTTTTCAGTAAAAAATAAATGTAGATACTTCGTTGTGAATTTATTGAAAAGTCTTGATCACTTTACCGAGTAGTGTACGATATACTTTTAAAAACTGATTATGTAACGAACAAAAAAGAAATGCCGTGAATTTTCAAAGAATGCACAATCAGTTTTGCCAAAATTTAATTCAAACAACTTAATCACTTACGAAGAAACTGGATTTTTGGGGGCTTACATGTCAGTAACTAGATAAGTGATCCCACTTAAAATTGTTACCTGGGGGTTTTAAATGGTGCTCTTTACGATGATGAAACCGAAATTTGAAGTTAATCAAGCATCAATTAACGGGTTTACAGGGGTGTTGCGATCTTAAGTGGGTCACACTGTATTAAGAAATATCGAAATCACACTATACAGTGAGTCCTTAAATATGGCATAAATTTATTTCTAACTAGAATTATTATCTTAATGAAAAATGGAACACACCGTTTTTCTAAACGTGGAAAGTATATACATCGAATTAGCATTCCAAATAACTCACGTTTGACACGTTTTACTTTGGCCCTTCTGGATCTACAGCATTTTCAGTGATTTAACTTTTTGTTATAAATTATTGCAAAATTCATTTCAATAAAAATAATTATTTTAAAGAAAAATCTCGAGAGGGAGGTGCATCTAGACAGTATTTTAAATTAATATTTACAATATTTTTAAATTAAACTCCAACTTGCAGGGTAATTCGTGTTCGAGTTATGCGTCATCGAGTATTTATTTAATAAAATGGAACATAGTATTTTTCCGTATGGAAAGTACATCGAATTAGCATATCAAATTGACATTTACAATACTTTATAATAACCAAAAATTGTTGTTATAACTTGAACATGGACCACCCTGTAAGTTGGAGTTTAAATCCAAAAATATGTATAGTTTTAAATTTGTCGAATTCAGTTAATCTTTCTCCGAGATAGAGAGTTTCAAAGATGTAAAATCAAATATGATCGCTTAAATTCAATAATTATAAAGTTAAATTTTTAAAAACAGTAAAAACGGATTTAGTCAGTTTATTAAAGCTATTTAATAAATTGTTCAAAATGAGCACCTTCTACTTTTTGACAGCAACCAAGTCTAAAGTAATATTATTTGCAAGTCCTTATTTCATCCGTTATCCTGTCTTTTAACTCTTGCAAGTTTCAAGGTTTTATTTGATAGATCTTGCCCATCCTGTTAAAACCATAAAGAAGAATTTTGTGTCTCTGGATTGTTTGGATTGGGAAATAAGTTTGTCAAATTAGGAATAAGGTCTGTTTGAAAAATGTTTAAATACATAACTCCGGTTATTTGATTCCCCACGATGCGATGTCTGCCCAGATATTAACTTTTTCTTATTTTTGAGTATGTAACTCTCGCATCCAGTGAGTATGATCCCGAGACCAGTATCCATGAAGAGTAAAGGTTAAATTATGTGGAAATAACACCCTAGATAATTCATTCTGGCCCAATTGCCCCATAATTTCTTCACATAATTCAATCCTTCAATCAGGACAATCTTCACATAAGTCCTGTTTTGGATGAAGTTTGTAAAGATGCAGTTTATTTGCTCTAAATAGCTTTATGACGAATGCATGATTTACATCATTATTTCGTGCAGTTTGCCTTACAAGTCATTCCATATGAAATCGTCTAAAAAAAAAAAAAATTTGTTGCTCCACTATTTTAGATTTTGCTTAAACTTTATGAAAATCTTCTTTAGGGTTCCAAAGAAATCCACCGTCATTTAATTTTCGCATACGTCAGTTCCCGCCTACCCGAACTAAAGCATTTAAAAACGTCATTTTTATGCTTTAATATTTTTAGCTGTAAAAATTTTTCTATTAAAGATATCTACACGTTCAAGATGGCATTTCAAAGTAGAAAGATAGTAGTTTTTGTGCAAAGAACATAAATTCACACAATCAATACCCCCGAAAAATAATATGGTGCAGAAAATCCGTATATTTTACTGATTCTTCGTGATTTTTAACTGACTCCAGTGTCTCGACTATTGAATGCAAACAGCTAATATTGCTCAGAGATCAAGTGCACATATCGTGGAAGAAATAAAACCTACAATTGACTCGTTCGGCCTACTCTTTATAAAAAATTTTGCTGCTTAAAATTTTGGAATTTTAAAAAATCTCATTATTTAGGCTATAATATGAATGTGTTGGCTACGAGATAAAAATATGAAACTTACATGATATTTAGTTCTTACCTTGAACTTCAAAAGCCTGTAATGCTCGTTTTGTTATTTTCATCCTTTGTAAGTGTACAGGTGGTTTAAAAGAAGTAAAAATATCAGTCATTTGTTTCCTTTTTAGTTCAATAATATTATTTATAATTAATTAGTGGAGTCAGTTTAAAATCACGAAAATCAGTAAAATACACGTATTTTCAGCACTGTTTTATTTTTCGGGGGTATTGATTGTGTGAATTTATGTTCTTTGCACAAAAACTACTATTTTTCAGCTTTGAAATGCCATCTTGAACGTGTAGATATCTTTAATGGAAAAATTGTTAGCGCTAAATATATTAAAGCGTAAAAATGACGTTTTTTAAATGCTTTAATTCGGACATACGAAAATTAAATGACGGTGGATTTCCTTCTTTGGAACCCTAAAGAAGATTCTCACAAAGTTTGAGCAAAGTCTAAAATAAGCTGGCTTTACCGATGACTTCTTACAGAAGTGGTAAGATTTTCTTCTACCTCGAACATTACAGTTAATTTGGTATCTTCATCAATAACAGAATATTCCCTTTTAGGTAAATGTCTTACATGTCCGAGTTCACGCAACTGTTTTTCTATCTTGCTAACTGTTCCTTGTGATATACGAGGTAAGTCAGAAAACTTCTCACGAAACAGAGTAACAGTCTGTGCTTGTGTTCTGGTTCTGTCTCCATAATATTCAATCATCATTACGATTGTTATACGATAAGCTTCCCTTAAAAAAATTCATTTTCTGATATTTACCACTACCCTTCAAACTATCACAATTAACTATTCTTGTTAATCGATATTCTCTTTAAGCTATATCAATTTCTTATTTTTTATCTCCATATAAAAAGCAGAAACTTAATATAAACGAGTCAATTTAAGATATACTCTAATTTCTACAAACCTTCACGTCAAAGGTAAACGAAGAAAAACTTTTATGAGAAAGACAGACAGTACAGGGTGATTTTTTCTAAAATCCAATTTTACCCAAATCGAGTGAATTTGCTGTTATACACCTTTAGATGGTTTTTGTTTTACATTAGGTGTATTTTTATTCTGTTACTATGCTATAGTATATAAATAATAAATAATTTTTTTTGTGAAAGGGTGTACTTTTTTTAAATTTTTTTTTATTTTATTTTTTTTTTTTTGTCTTTAAAATTTTTTTTTTTTAAACTTTTTATTTTTCTTTAGTGTGTTTGAAAGGGTTTTTGTGTTTTAAATGATTTATTTGTTTTTGTGATATTATATTTACGATCCAATTTTTGAAAAAAAAAAAATTTTTTCGGGGTTTATTATTTTCTAATAGATTTAAGCCTTTTTTCACAACTGGAAAGGGATAAATATATTAAACTTCAATTTTGTTTGTTACGGTTAATAATGTAAGTTTCATTATCTTTATTCCCGAAGTTAAAGGTGTTATAAATTAGTTTAAAAAACTAAAAACCCTTTTTAAAGCCTCAAACTAAAAAGTGAAAAATTTATTCGAAATAACAAAATTTAAAAAGGGCAATAAAATTTGCACTTTTTCATAATATATTATTTTTTTTTTTTTTATTTATATTAATAATTATTTTTCACTTTTAGTGAGTGTTTAAAAGTTTTTTTAGTTTTTTTAAACTTATTTTTTTTAACTTTTAGTTTGAGTTATGAAAGGTTTTTTAGTTGTTTTAAACTATATTTTATTGTTATTGATGCTGATTTTACATTTACGATCAAAGTTTTGAAAAAAAAAATTTTTTTATTCAGAGAAAAATCCACAGAATAAACATCTGAACTATTTAAGCCTTTTTCACGAAACAGGAGGGGACTGTTAAACTCAAATTATTGTATTGTTACGGTTTAAGTTCTTTATGGTAAATCCAAGGGCAAAACAGCACACCCACCAGGAAGCTATAAAAGCGTATAAAAAATAAAATTTATTAAGGAATTAATTATCATATGTCATTGACATTATGAGTTATTCTGCAACGAAAATTAACAATTTTAAATTTATTCCAGGTATCGAAGACGTGTATTCAAATTCGTTTATATCACCAAATTCAGCAGAAGGCAATGAAAACGAACTGCAATCTCAATTAGGAGACAGGACGTCCGGTCCTAGTGAAATTCAATTCACGGATCCAGTTATTAAGTCTTATGCTGATGAAATCTCAGCGACTTCTTCGAATCACGACCGGGTGAAACGCTCTGCAGATCCCATCCTTTCAAGGACGGCAGGATTGGACAATCTTTTAATATACAAGAATGTCGAGGAATCTTTAGATAGTAACGATGTTGACCTGTCTGGGAGGATTGGCAGCTTTATACAGCCTTCTAAAACGGTAGGAACTTTTTGTTAGTACTTAGTAGAATGTAATATCAATAAAATGTATTATATGTACTGGCATATTTATACACAATTGAAATGCTAAATTTATTCTACAGGGTGGGTCAGATATTATCCTGGAAACTTAGAGAATTGATAGAATATGTCAAAATAGCATGCATTTGTGATATAAGCTAATGGCTGAAAATGCTTAGTTTTCGAGATAGAGCGCGCATTTTTCTAGAAATAATTGAGACATTATTGTTGTGAAATTCAGAAGGTGCAAGTTGCGTACACCTAGAACCATAGTTTTCGTTTCTCCATTCAAAATTATATTAGTGGAAAAATGCAAGACCATGTAATTTTTTTAAACGAATCTGAATTAACAGCTAATTGGTAAGTAAGGGATGAATGATTTTGAAATGAGTTTAACTCAAAGATATTGTCCTATCAAAAAATTACGAGGAAACTTCTTTGTGCATTAATGATGGTAAATGTCGAAAGAGAAAGAAAAAATAGCTTACGTCAATGTCATTCCATTTTTTTGGGACGAATATCCTCGACACCCCCCACCGTCATGCCTCTGGTTGGAATGGAGAGATGAAAACTATGATGAAAATTGTTCTGAAGACGTTCACCGAATTTTATAACAATATCTCAATTATTTTCTAAGAAAATATGGGAAATATCCTAAATATTTTACTTTGGGAAATTTATTGTTTAAGTTACTTTTTTTTTTAGTTTTTATTGACTAGAACAGTGAAAACATCAACAAAAATAAATGAGTACTTTTGGTTTTATTTACAAAAATTATTTGGACTTGTTGAGTTTTGATTAAATATTATCCGAACAGCTGGTGGTACAAGGACATGTTTCCATATTCTGTGCTGTCTTCTTAAATCCCATCTTCCAAAATGTCGCCATAATATGGTAGTGAACCTAATATAAAGCAATACTATGTTTGACGACTGACGAATGGATGGCGGAAATTGTATTAAACACCGAATTTAAAAACAGTATTATATGTTCAGTTTTGCTACAAAACTGTAATGTCCAGAATTAAGATTCCATTGAACTTGTTTACTATTCTCGTGAAAAATATTTTAATTTAGCTTATTTTTAACGGAATAATGCATCAAAACTAAACAAGTCAGTTTTGATGCAATTATTCGACTTTTCCATTGAATTTCTAGGTTACTAATGAAGTTTTGATATAAATCTGCTGAGGACTTGTTTCCACTTAAGATTTTCAACTGAATTTTGATAGAAACTCATTTTTTTCCCATATATGGACTTGTTGACTTTTGCAGAAAACACTTCAATTGCTGTAATTTTGCTGGTAGACATTTTTTGAAAAAATAGTTCAACAAGTAGCGATTTTTGCAATTGGGTACATAGTGTGCCATTTGAACTTTCTTTCGTCAGTGATTTTTGAGATATGATGTCATCAAAACTTATTTTAAGCAACAATCCTATTTTCGTTTTTCTGATGCAGTTTTTAGTCCTTTTTCAGTGGTATAAATATTGTATAGGTTAAATAGGGGAAAAACCTTCAGAAAAAAAAATACAAACTTTATTTATTTAATAGACGAGTGGACAGCAACGGAAATTACAAAAAATAAGACTATGATAATATAATACGACCCTCAAAAATGTTATAAATATAATTTTAAGGTAATTTTACTAACTACTATTTGTTCATTTGTAAAATGGCAATGCTTAAAATGAGGACTAACTTCAAACAACGCATATTGGTTGTGTAATAGGGTGATAGGGAAATATGGGCGCGCATTTAAATAAAATCTTGACGACAGCGCTACCAACTTGTGCCTTTAGGTGGCTTTGATTAATTGTTCAGTTGAAAGTTTCTAGTAAAAGGATGTGGTATGTCGTTTAAATTGAGTTTAAAGTTTGATTTTTTTTACTATGAGATGTTATTAAAAAAAGGGGCTGTTTTTTTGGAGGTTATTAAAATAATAGTAATAAAAAAGAGTCCACTCGCCTATTACACTTCTGCGCAAAATGCTCTACAAGAATTAACTAAACTAAACTAAACTAAACTAAACTAAACTAAACTAAACTAAACTAAACTAAACTAAACTAAACTAAACTAAACTAAACTAAATTAAATTAAATTAATGTTTAAATAGATCAGGAGTCTGAGATAATTTCAGTATGTTCTTTGAAAAAATCAGAAAATCACGATTTATAGCTTCTGTTATGGGAAATGTGGAATAACATATTAACAAAAGATTCACATTGAAGTAGCCCGGGGATTATGCAAAAACTGCAATTTTTTTTTAAAGTCTTATTTATATTAACATACTGGCGGTCTTTAGCACATTACTATTCCACCACTTAACCAGGTCAAACACACACACACAATAACCCTTCCCTCCGACAATTACTAGATGCCGCAGCAGAAATTCGAACTCAGAAGAGATAGACAGTTACTAGTTGCGTTCTGCCACACAACAACGCTCTAGTAAAATGAGATACCATCTCAGTATTTAAAAACACTACTTAACATCCATACCCTAGCCAGGATTCAAACCTGGGACCCTTTGGTATCGAGCCTAACGTGTAAGCACTGGGCATTGAGCCAATTATAAGAAAAAAGTGCGTCGTGACCTTTCACGAGAAACGTTGGGCCAACCATAAGATATACGACAAAAATGAATAGGAATAAATTTGTGGAGAATGAAATTGTTTACGAAATTTTTGTAATGGCATATCTTTATATTTTATTGTTTAGCCGTGAGACAAGTTCAAATCTGCGTGACAAAGCGCTCCATTGTTAGTTGTTTAATAATTGATTTTACGAATTTCCGAGTACTTATTCTCTTTTTTCGAAGACTAAAGTTGTACATTTAACCCCAGTGGGTTTAAATTAATTTAATCCCTCTGGGATTAAATGATAACAAAACAAATGTTATCATAGAAACAAATTTTATTTAATACATTTTGAATTGAACTTAACAGTTATATTAACATTATTACAACTAACAAAATGAAATAAACGTTTAGAATCATTTTCGACTTTTTGTGAAATATTTATGGAATCCACTGAGTGAATGGAAGAGGCCGTGCAACCTGAAGTACTCGTAGATGCATGAATTGTATTGTCCAGAATTGTATCATTGTTTCGCTCTTGTCCAAAAAATTGTCCGCAATATTTTCTTTGTTATTAATTGCCCTTTCAACATACCCCTCAGCTACAGGACTTCCATGCACCATGACTCTTGAGTTCATCTGTATCTACTTCCGCATTAGCGAACAAAGATGCAGAGGTACGTCTAAAACAGTGGCCTATGTACGATGATGCCTCTGGAAGATTTAGGACAGAGGCTATTCCTTGTGGCCAATTCCAAATGTGTTTTTTCTCAGTTGGTATCGAAATACAATTATTATTCCTATATTGTACAAAAAAGCGTGATCAAAGAATTAACAAAGTTGAAAGAACTATTCGTTATTTTTATAGGAAACACAAAAACCGTCAAATTGACAGAAAACTGTTACATAAGCATTGAAAAAGTTGAGTTACAAAATTTTTTTTCGACATATCTCACAAACCGCACATGACACACTACAGTCTCCAATTTATTAAATCTGGTAAATTCAAAATTCAAGATATACCAAATATAGGGCCATCTAAGTCAGCGACTTGAAAGTAATTAATTTACCTGGCTGGAACATAAAAATGAATCGTGAACAAGAAAACTAAGTTTAACAATGAAAAGGTTTCAACATTATAGCTTTGAAAATAAAAAAGTAATGGTAACTTCATCAGAAATTAACTGTTGAAATAAAAACGTGATAGAAATCACAATAATTACTTTTTAAACACACTTAAGTTTTCTTTCAAAGCCAACACCAATTTAGTTCCTCTCTTGATTATTGTGTATCCATTTTTTTCTTATAATGGTTTTACATTAGGATAAAGAATTTTCTTCCAATGGTGTGCCACAAACATCAACTACTCATTCGGGGAAGGGAAAGGGGCTCCGCAGGCGAGGTCACTTCCACTGCAGGAGCCCCTGGAAATCATGCCCAGTGCAACGACGATGGTGGACAATTTTGCTTCCCTATCACACCAACAGGGCAAGGGGCGGCAGGCCAACCCTGATATTCAAGACATTATTACAGGAATCGTGAAATTGCTCAATGGTAAATACTCGTAACTTTTTTACAATTTCTGTTTCTCTTGTAACGATGGAACTACATTTATAAGTACAGGGTGATGGTCTAAGGATGCCTCAAGCCATTTCCTGGAAAATGTTTTATGATTGGAAATATTTCTACACAGATATCTATAACTCTAAATTAGAGACTAATTTTGATGTTCTATTTATTATGATGTATTGTTTTCACAGTCCCCTAGTTGTAAAAACGAAAAACGAAATTTTTCAAAATTTAAATTAGAAATTTTCGATTAACAAAAATAGTTTTCTTATGATATCGTATATAGTAGGGTTTGCTCAAAAAAATTATCAAAGCTTAGCGATGTAGCGCATCCTGGAATTTTTTAAAAATTAGGTACTCCCTAACCATTTAACTTTGATACGTTACTAGATGATAACCTATTTTGTCTAAATATCGAGAAAAAACTTTGAGGCATTTTAAAATGATCACACTGTATATGTATTTAATACATAAAAGCAGTATGATAATAATGATTAATAATATTTATATTATTAGGGAATGTAAATGTGCAAGCTAACACTGCCCCTGCTGCGGGAAGACCATTACGACCCCTTTCGACAAGGATTAACAATAGAGGACCTCCCAGAATCACAGATGTTCCTGCTTTGCCACCAGATTTTGATGTTCCAGCACCCCTTCCACCCCCACCATTAGGTAAACAGTAGTTTTTAAAGCAGAAATTTGTTACGAAAACTTACCAAAGCTCCTTTAAAGAAAAGTTATATATTTAAGTGGAATAAGAGGGTTTTGTTTAATTTTATATATTTTTTTTCTTAACGAGAAGTTACAGATTGGAAATAAGACATCCCCAGAATAATATACCAAAATGTATAACATCCTATTAACATCTTGATTTTATTTTTTGTTATTAACCTTTTTGTAATATTCCCACAACATTGATAATAATTGAAATATTATTTCGTAGGACAAATGCCGCCACCGCTGTCTCCCACAAGACTTCCAACGCCATATCCCTTTGACGTACCTCACCATAACATGTCCCCAGTTCGGCCATTCGGTGGGCCAAGTAGTATTCCATTATCAGATCAAGTAATCCCTGGAAGTAAAAGACCTGGTTTTTACAGACCTGTTACCATTCCACCATGGAATAGAAGACGACCTCCGAACAGAAGACCGTCAATACCTCCTTACAAACCATTGCCTCCTTTTCCATCCGACATGGTGAGTCTCACGTCAGATAAACCCATGGAAGACATTTTAACATTGGATTTGGGGCCACATTTGTCTACAATTGTCGACGAGGAAACTAAAATAACCAATTCTGAAACAGATAAAAATAATATCACTGAATTACCAGAAATTACTACTATATTAGAAACATCAGAAATCGATAGAGAGATTGCTGAATTTGAGAAAAACAAAGAGAAAGTCACTAAGTTGGACAAATATACCAGTAAAACTACTGTGGTTACACCAACTTTTAACACAGAAATGAATGAAGAAATCAGCACAGAATCGGAATCACCTGCTGTTTCCGAAACTCCAACAGAATCATCTACGATAAGTGAAATGTCTTCTTCTGTATTAATAAACTCATCTACCACTATAGAGCCAACAAGTTTATCGAAAGAAATTGTCACCACAGCAATGGTCAATTCTTCATTGGCTGACTTGTTCAATGATACGATGACAACCGGAAAGTATGAACCTATTTTAGAATCCTCGATTCAGGAAGTTTTGCAAACGTTAAGAGAAGATCTTTTAACTACTAGTTCTATTCCAGTTAGTACCGAAACCGAGAAGCTGCCAGCGATAACTACTGCTTCAAAGAGTACCACCACTGAGTTGAAAATTGTGGAATCATCAACAGCTTCAGGTAATTATTTTGATCAAAGATTTATTGTGTTTATAAACAGTTCACCTATGAATAATTTGTATGGATTTTTTTTTGGTATCATGAAAACATGAACGTGGATCTTTTTAATAAAGCAAGAAATTTTATTCATGTATTGAGAAGAATGTGAAATATTATAAGAAATATAAGGATTTATTTTTTACTTATTTCTAGTATCATATGATAAGAATTTGAAACTATTTTACCGATTTATCAATGCCCACTTAAATCTAATTAGAAGATAAGTCACATAGATATATTTGTTTATTAATTATAATACAATACAAATCATATCACATACAGCTTTTCATAGTGAAGTATATTTGCTATTAAATATAAGATAATATCAAGGAAACAACTATATTGTAACTGTTTCTCTGGATATTATCTTCTAGTTAAGTTAAATAAGCATTAATAAGAAAAGCTGGCATTAATTCATAGAACGAGTTTGGTAAAATTTTTGTTATTGAGAATAGCCGACGATGGTTGTTAATGTATAAATAAATCAACTTTATGATGTTTGCTCGTATATTGCGATATACAGGGTGTAATTAAAAAAATAAAAATCTAAAATAAAAACAAAATTTATAGTACTTAATTTTTTAATACATTATTTGTCCAGGAGTATGCAAAACACTTAAAGAACCTAATAATATATTTCCTTTATTAAATTAAGAAATCACAACTTAAAGTTTTATTAATATTTGTGAATAGAAATGAGTATGTCTATCCGTAGTGATTAATCGTCTGCGTCTGATGCAGATAAGGAACAGTCATTCTCATTCTCTGAATTATCTGCAGAAATATTGGGGGCAATTAATAAGTCGAATACTTCCCTAGGAAAATGTTTAATTTTTTTTTAGGAAGTTGTCTATAACTGGTTATTACTGGATCCGATGTAATCAGCATTAAATGAAACACATCCTCTTCGCTGTTCTTTAAAAATAACTTATTTTTTTAGGTATAATAAATTTTAATATTAGTCGCCCCCGATGATTCCAGCTTGGTTAGCGAAACGCTTGTAGTATACTATGCAGTACTTATGTTTTTGTAGCATCTGATCAGGTGTTGTAACCCTGTTCAGGTTATCATTTTTTAATTAAAATGTTCAATAACTTTTACATTTATCGGACAATTGTTTTCAAAAACAATAGGGTTCTTCGTCCAACTAACAGTAACTTACAGTCCAAATTCCAATACGATCAGACTTTCCACTCTTAAGTTATCGTGCTTACAAAAAACGTGACGGACGGACGGACAGACAGACGAACATTTTGAAAGTCATTCAGAATTCAACGACTAACACAATGATATGAAATTTTTTTTGCTATGAGCGATATTTACTATTTTAAAAATGTGCCGATTAAATGCAATATACTTTTCGTTTTAGTTGCGAAGAGTATAATGATATACTGTAGGGTTGTTGAAAGAGGCAAATAAAATAATAAGGGGTAGACACGAGTATTTGATTTAGCTTTACTATGAATCTATTCTAGTATTACTATATTAATATATAAAATTTTACGTGGGGAAGCGTGAGGAAGTTAACTATATTACATTAAGGATTTTTGAACAATACGTAAATATTTGGCACTTCAGAAAGGCATTTTCAAAATATTATTAAAATTATTTCATTCATAAATTAAAAATAAATCTATTAAATTTATATAATACTGAGGGGTGTTGATGGGTACATTTTCAAACAAAGTAATAATAGCGAATTTGAAAAAACACAAAGTAATTTGTTAGGATAATATTTAATTTAAAAATACACGCGTCAATCGCAGTTACATAGACCTTATGCCTGCGGGTTTGGTAGAAACAAAAGCATGCATCAAGATTAAGTGGTGGGGGAAAACATGCCCCTATTCATGCTGATAATAAATAGCAACAATACTTTGTTCGATGCGACATTTTATTTTTTCATTTTTTGCCAGATTTCGGGGTATCTTGCCACACTGTGCGACGCCTAAAACCCAAATTTGCTAATTTCAACTTTCCTTAGATCAAAAGAAGTTTATTTTAAACTTATTTACAACATAAAAAACGTCGGCACCTTTGACGACGGTAAAGGGATCAAAGTCGCCGACGTTTTTTATGTTGCAAATAAGGTTGAACTGGACTTTACGTTGAGATTGAGAGTGCTAGTTAAGATTTTGTGCTTGGTGGGGGTGAGATAGTCAGATGTTTCATAATAATTGTCAACTTTGATTATAATATTTTCTACATTGAAATGTGACAGTGAAAAATTGACCATGAATGTTATAAAGTATTTCTCAAGAATATGGTTTTAGTCAATCAGCGACTGCATACTCTTAGAACTTTCTCCTGTCTAAAGATTCAAAGGCCGTTAAGAGAATGAATTGTCATAGCTAATTGCTGTTACTATTCGGTCAAGCACATTGAATTGTTTTTTGGCTCGGTGTATAATTTTAAATAATTGTAATGTGAAATGAATCATTTATTTCTATATGATTCGGATTAATTAATAGAAAGTTGCACATTAAAACAATTAAATATTTTTCAGTTCAGTAACTTTTCCAAGTAAATATCTACAGTCGTGTTCTAAATGCACGTGATAAATAAATACATTTTTAAATTAATGAATCTTGGTAATTTAAAGAAATTTGATACATTCTCTCACTTTAATTATTGGGTCTATTTAAGAAAAATAAACAAATGGGGTCTGCTTAAGAAGAAAAGTTTATTTTTAGTCATGCCTCTGTGATATCTTTTGATAATGAAAATTACCTAACTTCGAAAATGCACTTCGTACGTCTACGTACGTCTACCACATATAGTGCACCGTAAAACGGGGAAAAAAGTAGCTTCCTTCTTGAAAAAAATTTTTTTAAGGTACAACCACTTGGGACCTTCACAGCATGATAGCCTAGATCCTTGGCCATCTGTAATGGCCAATTACAACATTTTTTTTGGAGATCAAACTTTTTTTATTACGAAGAATGTCATAAATTTGTCAAAATTAATTTTTCTTACTTTTTCACACATCCCTCGTGATATCTCCGGAACCAATCGAGATAATTATAGGTATTTTTTTTAATTGATAAAGGAAATGTGGGCGAAGGTCACTGCTTTAATTTCGTTTTTATGGAAATTTTAATATTTTTGTAAAACTAGGTAAAACTGGAACGTTTACCTTCCTTCCTGCATTTTTTTCGGTAAGCGAAAAACTTTTTTTATTTTAAGGAATTTTGTCATACCATATGTGTATGAAATAAAGCTTACACTTCAAGGAAGTTTTTTTAAAAAAAGTCAGTTCTCTACGACTTATAGTTTTCGAGATTTTGTTTTTTAAAGTTACGAATTTTTCGATCCTAGATGCGCCTCACTGCGGCGCCACTCAAGTGTGTAGAGTGTAGACTATTGAATACAAGTAATCTTATATTATACATATAATGTCAGTTAGAAACAAACTTTTCTTTGTGTAATGTGAATGCGAATGAGTATTATTTTTATTGAGTTTTTACATATTATTTAATGCTTAGCAATGGAATGTTTATTTTATGTTATCAGAATTAAAATCAGGTAATACAATTCTGGTAAAATCTGTTGATACTGATGTCCTGATTTTGCTTTTACATTATTACTGTGAAACACCAGATATGTCCCAAAGGAATATATTTATACAATTAGGACATAGTAAGAATATGCATTTTTTGTCAATTAACAATATTGTGGCAAATTTAGGAGAGGAAATTTGCAAGAAAGTATTAACGATTCATTGCCTAACTGGTTGTGACACAACTAATGCCATGTATAAAATAGGGAAGAAAACGGCATTCGATGTTTTATATAAAAATTTAAATAATTTAAAAGATTTAGAAAACCTCACTTTTCTGTCAGAGGATAAAGCGATGGAATTTGGGGTAAAATATACGCTTTATTTATATAAGAATAAAAACAAAAATATAAAATCCCTAAATGAACTGCGATGGGACTTAACAACAAGTACAAAACGGCCAGCTTCTGAGCTGCCTCCTACTGACCATGCTTTTAGACAACATTTAAAAAGGTAATAATTATTTTTCTAGATCGCCCATACCTATTAAAAAAGAAACAAAACACCTACATGTAATTATTTTCTTTTTAGGTATAATAATATAATAATAATAACACCACATGAAATTACAACCCTCTTTATCCCTGAAGGTCTGGAATGACCTTGTGTGGGAGAGGGCTACACATTTAGAGACAATGGACACACACCCAATGTCCGAGTATACTACGATTAATCTCTCTCACAGAAAAATCCCAGTTCCTCGACCGGGAATCGAATCCGGGACCCCGAAGTTTTGAGGCAAGTACATTACCTCTAGACCACGGAGCCAGGTGTCTGTATCAATTAAAAATTTAGTACAATAGCCATATACAATACATGCAGATGGAAGATCCAACTCGATACGGTTGGACATTTGAAGAAAATGTTTGGAAGGCAACTTTTTCTAGACAAAAATCTGTGCCCGATATTGTAAGGCAAAGTTTGTCAATAAGATGTTCCGACAGGGTCTGTAACAACAGATGTACCTGTTTTGCTCAAGGTTTGAAATGCTGCAGTGAGTGCAAATATGCAAACTGCTGCAACCAAGGAACTGTCTAGAAATTTTTAGATTCCGACGTTGACGATTTTTAAAATATTTTTATAACAAGTTTTAAATTTATATTTTAAAATAAATAATTATTTCGTATTTTTTTTAATTCAATTTTAGGTTGTAATATATAAATATAATGGATTTTAAATAATGTGCAATGTAAATAATGATAAGTAAAACCTAAGTGCTTATGAAAATAAAATTTATATTAAAGATATGTCAAAAATAATACTTAATAGTATGCACCCACAACACGCATAGCACACTGATTAAAGCACAGTAGAACCGGGGGAAATATCCTGCCCGCAGAAACTTAATTTCAAATAACAATAACTTGAAACGTATAAGTCGTAGAGTATTGTGTTTTTTTTTAAAAAACTTCCTTGATGTGTTAATTTTATTCCGTATGCATATACTGTGGCAAAATTCCTTAAAACAAAAAAAGTTTTTCGCTTAGTGAAAAAAATACTGCAAGAAAAATAAATGTTTTAAAAGTATTACCTAATTTTATAAAAAACTAGGTTTTCCATAAAGACTAAATTAATTCAGTCACCTCCGCTCACGTTTCCTTTATCGACTAAAAAAAAAAAAAAACTTGATTATCTCAATTGGTTCCGGAGATATCGTGAGGAATGTGTGAAAAAGTACGAAAAATTTTGACAGATTTATGACATTTTTCATAATAAAAAAAAGTTGGACCTCCCAAAAAATGTTGTAATTGGCCATTTTAGATGGCCAAGGGCCTAATCTATTATTCTGTGAAGGTCCCATGTGGTTGTACCTTAAAAAAATTTTTTGAAACGTTTTTGTCGGTTTTTCAGTGTAGTTATTTAATGGATTAACCTTATATAGTATCCGCAGTTTGTTGTAGTCTAATCAACATCTTCAGATAATGTTCAAAATATACCCTATCTAGTGTGTGCAATCCAGTGCTATAGCCTTTTAAGATTAATTTTTAATTTCTAATTCTATGTAAATTAGATAAAGTTTCCTGCATTTCTAGTAGCATTATACCTCTAACAAATTAACTTTAAAATATTTCACCTTTTATGATTCTTTATAAATAAATATAACGCTGAAAAATTTTTTCGCTAATTATTATTTACTACATTTACAAAACTTATCAGAGATAAGTACAACATACATCCTTTTAAACAATTATTTTCTCGGCTATTTGCCAAAACGCTGAAACTTGGATTACAAAAAAGGTAAAAAGCACATTATGTTCAGTACAACTGACCCAATAATGTTATTTTTAATTCCAACTATTCTGTTCAGTAAAACCAAATATAAATAAAACAAAAGGTACTCACCATTTATTTTTATTTTTAAATTATCCCTACCCTACGGGGAATTTCCACTATATAATTTCAATTATCCTGTTCTCTGATACCATCAATGTTTATTATATTGGGGTTTACTAGTATTTAGTTACTTTGCATCCTTTAAATGAGCTGTCCAGACGAAGCTAAAAGCAGAAACACGTGTCGGCAGATGTTTTAAAGCTTTTAAAGTGATTGTTCAACTGCTGAGTACCTTTTGTTTTATTAATTTTTGGTTTTACTGAACAGAATAGTTGGAATTAAAAATAACATTATTGAGTCAGTCACACTGAACATAATGTGCATATTATCTTTTTTGTAATCCAAGTTTCAGCATTTTGGCAAAATAATTGTTTAAAAGGATATATGTTGTACTATAATAAGTTTTGTAAAAGTAGTAAATAATAATTAGCAAAAAATTTTTTTCAGCGTTATTATTTTTTCATTCCACTCTATATTTTAAACTTTTACCAAGAAGAGGAAACCTAATTTATTTTTATTTTTAAAAATTTTAAAATCTCTTCTGTATCATACATATTACGACAATATGGGACTCCTAATCGTATGCTTTCTTCCATTAACCATAGTTCTTTAAAAGTCAATAGAATTTCTATCAAAATTGTTTGAGATTCCAAAAATATAACTCATTATTCCAATGGGCTATTTTTATTTTTTCAGTTTCATCGGCAAGCCATGCAGAGACAACAACTGCAGTAGATTCTCTTGGTTTTTCCTACTTTCCATACCGTCCAAGGCCGGGAATAGTTCTGGATGACACTGAATACAAACCTGGTGGAATTAATCGCCAACCTATAATCACCAGACCACCAGTTGGGCAGATTGGAGAAATATTCGACATAACTGTATCCGCGATTCAGGGGCTTGGTGGACAGGCTGCTGGACAGGGAAAACCATATGTAATACCAGGTAAGCAATAATATTTAAAAAGACAATTTTTTTTGGAATCGTGACTACATATCGAAGTTTAAAATATTTTTATATTTGTTTCCATTTTTTAAGAATTTTTATGATTTTCTAAAATTTTCGAGTATTGTAAGTTTTTATCATACCACGTCTCTCCAGCAGATTTTTTGTTTTATCTTGCTCAGCTAAAATCTATTTCTGACAAAGTTTTCCATGATTTCTTTTTAATTATTTGAAGACCATCTTCATCTTTAAGTGCACTTAGAATTTTGTTTGAAGTGGTATATATCTGTTAAAATAGAACTTACATATAGGTTTAGTATAGAAACACCTACATACTTAGACAGTTTTTCTTTGATAGGAATCAAATTTAGTACTTGGAGGTGGAAATATTCGGGGGAATCCAGAAAACATATCGCTTATGCTGCACAGCTTCCAGTTTAGTCGGAAATGACACCAAACATAAAAAAATGCAATTTATTTATTTAAAACATTTTTTTTATCTTTCTTATTATAAATGCTCAAAACAGCAATGAATTTTGTAGGAAATTGGCTTGAACCTGTGCCAATTCGTGAGTTATTCAGTTCCTTAGATTCTCAAGATCTGGTCTGTTTTTGTATACTTTGTCCTTAATATATCCCCATAAGAAAAAATCCAAAGGCATGAGGTCGGGAGAGCGAACAGGCCACTCAGTGTGACCTCTTCTTCCTATTCGCTGCTAACAAAAGACCTCGTTGAGATCATTACATTTAGTGCAAAATGTGATCCCATCTTGTTGGAACCAGATTAGACCCACCACTTTTCTTGACCACGCATCTTATGCTAAAGTAAATACTCAATCAATAATGCAACTTTTTGATTTTTTCATTCCCTCCTTGATCATAGCAAATGTATTTTAATTATCATTAAATATCAGTTTATGAAAGAATAGAAGACTAGCGAACAAATCTAAATTGGATTTATAAAATAAATACCCAGCAAGTGTGACAAGTGTCATACTTTGTCACGAATTTCTCAATATAATCTGGATCTCCATTTGATATGGCTCGACCTTGAAAAAATGTCCTCGTATAGGGGGCCGCCATACTGTGGGCAATCTAATGTCAATTTATTATTGGTAAAAAAACCGCTGCCAATTACTTGGAGATCAGAACTTCCTCACCGTAGTAAAACTCGACGTTTGGTGGAGTTTATAATAAAAGTAATTTTTGACGTTTCAAAAAAGTCACATTTTTTAACGTTTCAAAAAAGTCACATTTTGACATTTCAAAAAAGTCACATTGGTGGAATGTCACTAATATTTTTTTTAGACATTGGGACCGATTTGCTCATCAAGGAACCCAATCTCTTTCTTGACCTCTAGGATGTGTGTACCAAATTTGAAAGCTTTATCTCAAAAACTGTAACTACTATCGTGAACCACACAGATAAAATTTGGTGTATCGTCATAATTCGTCGAGAATCGTCCAGAAATGCAATTAAAATTTTCAAAATTTTTTTCACGAATATATAACTTCCTCACTTTGAGAGGTGAGGAAGTAATTAGCGATTTTGCGTTAGTCACACTGGGTTTTGTTTGTCATAGAACTGTTGATACTTACAAAATTATATAATTATACAATAAAAATTTTGTTCTTCTTTTAACGAAGGTAACCACGTTGTACCAAAATCTACAGAGCAATGGGATAAACATTTTGCCTCATTCAATAATATTATAGTCGATTCCTTAATTTTTCTTTTTTTGCAGTCCGCTTTTTTCATTAAAATTTTTGCGAATCCCAGTTTATTCTATGTCCATTTTCCCAAGCATGTTCGCAAATTTTCGATTTTTCAATTTCACCCTTTCTAATATAACTTTCATGCTCACCTAACCTTACATAATAATAATAATAATAATAATAATAATAATAATAATAATAATGCAAAGGTGCAAAGGACCGGCAACCTCCACGTTGGTGCACCCTGGACAGGCAGAGGCAACTCTGCCTGACTAATGCCGGCCGGGAGTACCAGGGCTAACCCTCCCTGGTACTCTTACTGCTCGGGTTCCTTATAACCTCAGAAGGGCCCTCACAATCGACCCCAAGCGGATGGGGGTCAGAGACAGTTGGGAGGGGCCTTACCGGATGGTCTCAACGTTGACAACCTAGGCACTGAACACGGACGCTTTAAGTGGACGAGGGAACTTCGGGATGACTTGCTGACCTGCCGCGAGAGTAGCGAACCTGAGCGAAGGGAATACATGGCGCGAATGCATGCACTTTGGTGCGAATTGCATCCAGAGCATCGCGCCTTCTCTCAACAACATCTGAGAGATCAAGTATCCTTTCTGCTCAGGACAGGTTACGTAAGGGCACCCCGCCAGCTGGAAGAACTGCCAGCCGCAGTCCCACCGCGGCAATTACCAGCTGATGGGGAACATCCTTTAGAGTTCACCGACGTAGACTTAAGGACGAGGGTTAGCCTTAACACCAGGGCTAACCTAAAGCCACAAGACCTGGCTAGAATGGACGCGGTCATCGATGAGGAAATTCCAGAAGATGTAGACATCTGGCAAATCAACTGTGCCGTGTACAACGCCGCGAAGCAACTCGTCCCCCGTGAGAGGTCAACCAATCACGGGATCGAGAAAGCCAAGCGGCGTGTACAGAAAATCGAAGGCAAGATACAGTCGGCCAGACAACACGCTTCTCGGATCCAGAGTGTGGTGGAATATAAGACGACTGGTAGAGTTTTTACTCCCAGGATCCGGCGCATAGCTGCCGGATTAAGACGTCAACACCATACCTCTAAATCTGACAGTGATGCTTACCATCAAGCAGCACTGTCTAGATAGGATCCGAGCGCTCATGGCGATAAAGAAAACATTGAAGAGGCGGGTGAGGAGTATGGAACAAAACAATTTGTTCCGTACGAACCCTTCCCGCCTCTTTCAAGAGCCACAGCGTGTTGTCGAGAATCCGCCGACTGTAGAAGATGTCGAAACCTTCTGGAAGGGAATCTACGAAACGCCGCGTCCATTCAATAGCGACACTCCATCAATTGCACACTTCGAGGCTCTGTGTCACAGACATCTTGAAGAGCCAGAAGAAGTGTGCCCGGCAATCAGTACGGAGGAAGTCCAACAAGCACTTGTTGGTACCAAGAACTTCGCTGCCCCGGGCCAAGACGGCATTAACAACTGGTGGTGGAAGAAATTTTCTTCCACTCACCGCCGTCTGGCGCGAGTTTTCAACTCATGGTTGAACGAGGGGCAGCAGATTCCGGACTGGTTCGTCGAGGGACGTACTGTGCTTATCCCCAAAAAGGGGGATCTTTCCGACCCGAGGAATTATAGGCCGATCACCTGCCTTAACTCCTGCTACAAGATATTTACAAGTATCTTGTATGCTAGGACGCTGAGGTCTGTTGATCCGGTCTTCCAGCAGATACACGAACAGCGTGGTGCCAAGAAGGGCATGGCAGGTTGCAAGGACAGCCTGCTGATAGACCGCTGTATTACACAGGATTCTGTGCAATACAAGCGGAATCTATCGATGGCCTGGATTGATTACCGCAAGGCATTTGATACAACATCGCATGAGCTGTTGTTGTACTTGCTCGAATGTCTTGCGGTACCAGCACCACTAGTGAGATGCATAGAACAGCTGCTACCGCTCTGGAAGACCCGCTTCACCATAACATCAGGTGCACAGCGGGTCACGACAGGGCAGGTGGCATTTAGGAGAGGAGTTTTCCAAGGTGACTCCCTGAGTCCTCTCCTCTTCTGTATCTCACTGCTGCCGTTGTCTGTTGGGCTCCGCCAAACCCGCGGATATCAATGCGGGCCACCCAGCGACCGGAGGCATAAGGTCACCCATCTATTTTATATGGATGACCTTAAACTTTATGCCTCCGGAGAGCGCGAACTACAAAACGCTCTTAGGGTGGTCGAAGAATATACGCGGGCAATTGGTATGGAGTTCGGGTTGGACAATGTGCAGTCGTCCACCTCAAGAGAGGACGATGCGGGGAATTCTCTGAAGATGCGCAGCTCGCAGACGGAAGCATCCTAAGACATCTGGATGCCGGAGAGACCTATACATATCTGGGTGTGCAACAAAGGCACATCCAGGATGTATCACAAATAAAAAGATTCTCTCCGCGGCAAGTACAGACACCGCCTCCGAAAGATTTGGTCTTCCGAACTTTCGGGGAAGAACAAGGTGTCTGCAACTAATATGCTTGCCGTTCCGATTTCTGCTCTTACTCCTTCGGAGTAGTAAAGTGGAGGGTAGATGAGCTGCGCCAATTAGACAGAGATACCTCTGCAAGATGATGAATATTCACAGAAGTATTCATCCCTAGATCGTCCGTTCCTCGTGTGTACCTCCCACGTCAACGGGGGCCGGAGGACTCTTGAGCCTGGAGTGTACGCATGGCAGAGTAGTACTGAGTATGGATGGGTACGTAACATACTCAGGAGCTCAGATCCCCTCTTGCGGTTCGTAAAACATCACGAAACTGTAGGAGTGGGAGCAGGATTGTTCAAGGCAGCAAAAAGAGCCGCAGATGAACTCGGTCTCGCATTTGACATCAGGCGAGGAGGCCGGCGAGGTGCTGATGTTGAGTCAGCCACCGAACTTCAGCCAAATCGCCTGAAAGCCCTGAATTAGAGCTGCCGAACAGGAAAATTCTGTTTCGGCACGTCGATAAACCCCAGCATGGTGTCTTCTATAAGAACATAGAAACACTGGGTTTATCGACCAGGCTTGACCTTCGCCTTCTAAGGTCAGCAGGGCTTAAGTCGGAGACCGAGGGATTCATTATGGCCTGCCAGAGATGGTGTTATCAACACCTTGGTCTACCGTAGCCGCGTGTGGCGTGTAGAGGTTCCTGATATCAACTGCAGGACCTGCCATCAGGTGCCGGAATCGCTCATGCACTTACTTTCTGCATGTCCCATATATGCGATTTCGGCCTACATCCACCGACATAACCGCGGCTTTACGAGTGCTATACTACCATCTAAGGCACTCGTACGGGGTAGACCAGACACCAGTGCTGCCTTACGTCCCCGGAGATAGTTGAGTCCGTTGTCGAGAACGAGAAATGCCGGATTTACTGGAACTCACTGTTCCGACTGTCAGGCTAATCCAAGCCAATAAGCCTTGACATAGTCCTCCTCGACCATCAACTCAAGGTGATGTATGTTATCGAGTTCTCTGGCACCTGCTGAGAAAAACATCACCTTGAAGGAGGAGGAGAAACGGACCAAATATCGCGATCTCCGGTACGAGCTCCAAGTGCTGTACCCAGGCTACTCTGGTCAAAATGGTCGTCCTTATTATCGGTGTACTCGGAGGGATAAAGCCTACGCTGCTCTCGAACTGAAGATCATACCGGCCTGCCAAAAACCAGCCGAGTGGCTGGCAGGTCAAATGCAGAAGGCGGTCATTCTGGGTTCTCTCCGTCTGACTTGGTTGCGATTCGGTATCTACAGTCACTAACCCTGCGGGAATGCGGGAGGGAGTGGGGCGCTGCAGGGCTAGATGATGCGCGCCGGCGCGCCCCCGCGCGCCGGCGCGCCGCGAGGCGTCGGAGGCCACGGGGAGGACTGACCGGCATCGGGAAACCGGAAAAAAAAAAAAAAAAAAAAAAAAATAATAATAATAATAATAATAATAATAATAATACTTTATTTCCATTTAAATGCAAAACTTTAAATGTAAATACACTAAATGCAGTAGTCAAGAAAAAAAAAAAGAAAAATAAACAAGTAAGCAAACAAAAATTTAATATAAAAAGCAATCTGAGTAAAGATAAAAAGACGTAAATGATATGTAGAAATACAGACGTATAAAAATTACTAACCTATAAACAACAAGATTACAGTTACTTTTTAATACAAATATTAAATATATTATAATATGTAATCATAATTAAAATATCACAGGTAGTATTTATTCACCGTATAGAAGCTTCTATAACTGAGAAATTTTTTTAATCTCTGCTTGAAAATATTTGCATTGGGTGAAGACTTTATATCCTCACTTAATCTATTATATAATTTGCAGCCGTTATAATAAAAGTTTTTTTGGTAAAATGTTGTCCTATGTGTTTTGGGCTGTAGTAATCTTTTTAAATCTAGTTTCGTGGTTGTGATCTATTTGATTGGCAAGAAATTTATATTTATTTTTATGTACAAATGTACACACTTCTAATATGTATATCCCAGCAACTATTAATATCTTAAGATTTTTGAACACCTCACGACAACTTGCAGGGAAAGGTAAACCACCCGATAACGCGAACTGCATATTTTTGTAGGGTGAATACTCTTTGCATAGATGTGCTCATGCCCCAATTAATAATTCCATACCTAAGATGGCAATAAAAATTTGCATAGTAGAGAGTTAAAAGAACCCTCTTGACTACAGTGTTTTGCCATGAAGCTTAATGCGTAACAATTGCTGCGCAATTTACTGCACAGATTTTCAATATGGTGTTTCCATTGTAAGTGGCTATCAATAATAATGCCCAACATCCTAACTGAATCAGAAGTTTTAATCTCAATATCATTGTTATAAAATGAAACGCTATCTGATTTTCTCACGGAACTGAAAAGAATCGAAGTGGTTTTCTGGACGTTTAGGTTCAATTTGTTTTTTTCTGCCCAGGTCATGATATTATTGCAAGTTCTGCTTTGCACTGCAGTGTGTTTAAAGTATCGCTACTAATAAGAATATTTGTGTCGTCCGCATAACATACGATGTGGAGATTAGGTATTCTATTTGGAAAGGTAATGAGGTCATTGGCAAAGATATTGAAGAGCAGTGGCCCCAGAATGGAACCCTGTGGAACCCCTTGTACAATGTCACAACTGTTACTATAAAATTCACTGTTAAGCTTTAACTATTTGGGTTCTGTTTTCTAAGTAGGAAGTTAATAGGTCTAACTGCTGGACTTCTTATACCATATCTATATAATTTAGCTAGGAGTAATTCATGATTCACTAGATCAAAGGCACGGGAGAAATCTACAAATAGTCCAAGTACATATTGTTTATTGTCGATCGCATTTACGATTTTATGTTGAAAATCACAGAGTGCAGTTTCTGTACTTCTGTTCGGAGGAAGCGTGCTGAGAGGGTGAAAGTACATTGCTTTTGTATAGAAATGTTGATATTTGTTCTTTGAGACAGAGTTCAAATAATTTAGATAGACTGCAAAGTAGACTAATGGCTCTGTAATTTGCATAATCGTCAGAGTTACCTTTTTTATAAATTGGCGTAACTATAGCTAACTTTAATTTTTTGGGGAATATTTCTTCCTTAAAGCAGAAATTTATTAAAAAGGCCATTGGCTTGCAGATGCTTAATTTACATGCTTTGAGTAGATTGTTAGATATGTTGTCATATCCGCAGGAATTTGAGGGTTTCATATTATCAGTTAAGATATCTACTTCTTTTTCCAGAATGGGAGCAAGGAAGAAGGACTTATTATGTAGAAGTATATTAGAGTTTAAGAAATTATAATCGTTTGGAAGATTGGTATTCGTAGCTGATGTAAAATGAACATTGAATTTATTTGCCGCTTTCCTATCAGGCACTTTATTGCCGTCTTTATTTATTGAAATTTTATTAGAACTTTGTTCTTTCCCCTGTAGTTTCCTAATTAGCTGCCACATGGCTTTAGATTTATTACTTGAATCGGTAATTTTTTTATTGTTAAATTGTTGTTTAGCAATTTGTAGTTTATTGCGGTATTGGTTATGTAGGTTCTTGCTTATTTCTTTATAATCTGGGTTTATTATTGCCATATCACTATAAGTAGTTACCCATCTTTTTAATTGAATTAGTTCTTCAGTTATCAAGTAATCTTTTTTCTTCCTTTTTATTGTTATTTATTCTTCTATAAGGAAAACATATATCAAAGTGGTGAAGCATAATATCACTAAAATTATCAAATGCTGTATTGGGACAACTCTGATTGAAAACTTCTTGCCAATTTTCGTTCGACAAGCAATAAATAAATAACTATATTTTTTAGATAACGAAGAATTATTCATGTGGTAGTAAGTCCCAAAGAAGAGAATGAAAGACAAAATATAACTTTTTTACATTTTTTTTTCAACAATTGTCTCAATTTGAACTAAATAAAGTAACTTTATAGTGCATGACAATTAAACTGTGCTAAAGTTTTGAACATGAAAACACAATTATTATTGTAAATGTTTCGTCCGTGACTGGTATATGGTTTGTAACCCCTTTCGTCACAAAACGATTGGAAAATGTTTCAGTATCGAATTTATTATATTACTTATCACAGTAATTTTACATGTATTTTCTTTAGTTTGTATGATAATCGTTTTTGGTTCATTTTTTAAAATTTGAGACAAAACTGGTGACAGAAGTCAAAACCAGAAAACACGTCAATGTACAGAAACAAACTACTACAAAATATTCTCAGTAGGATAATATAATTAGATTATTCTCACTGTAATAACAATTTAATTGGAACAAATTAAATACTTGATCAAAAATACTGCTAAACGATTGGAAAATAAAAACATTAAAAAATAATCACGGAAATAGACTAACGTGTAAAGTGGTAAACACGATTTACATATTCGCGGTCTCATAACCTTCTATAATTGGTTAATATATAGCCAATATAAATTGTCCACAGTATGGCAGCTTACATGTTGGGGACATTTTATCAATATTGAATCAGAAATCCAGATTATATTGAGAAATTCCTCTACGAACTTAATATTTCAACTGAATACATATATATAAAGTGTTCTATAGTTAGAATACTCGAATTTGCTTAATAAATCTACTAGATCATAGGTGGCGCGTGGCTTCAGTTAAATTATTTAAACCTCGATTTTTAAAGTTTGAAGTGAACATTTTCAGGATAAAAAAGTATTATTCAGATAGTCGTAATCTGGTAAATATAAAATCCCAGTGTCTCACAAAAGGATAATTTCTTGTAAAAACGTAGAGTTAATAATGATTAATAATTATCACCTTTATTCCCTCTGTAACCCTAAAGCAGCCTTGTGTAAGATGGGATTATGCATTTATTTTAGATACACACCTATTATCCGAGTATACAGGGTGTAATTAATTTCTACTTCTGAAAAAAATTTAATTTCTTTTATCGGGGATTGAACCTGTCGCAGGCACTCCGATGTGAGAGGCAAGTGAGCTTACCTTTTGAACTTTGGGTTATACATAGTTATGTATGTCATATTATGTCATATTTATGCATTTAATTATGAATATTATATTTTATTCACGACTATTAAATAATATAATAATAAGAGCTGTGATCTCTAACCCTGGTGGGCTAAACTATATACTGAATAAGATTTGCCGGAAACAACTAGCTAATATCATTTGTCAATTCAACACTAGACAGACCGGTTTCGACTTGTTATGTTTTCGTCAGTATACCATAAGTACTGGAAAATATAAACAATAATAACCGAGCTGGACTAAAGCAGACTACACAAGACAGACATAGTGAGTGATAAGTAGAGTTGGCAAATCGGTCCGCAAGTCGTGGGCGGTGCCAGGTAGAGAAATACGTAAGCGACTCTTGTTTACTACTTTAGCAAAGACTAACATTTGATTTTAGTCTACTGTTATGCCACGTGGTGTGCATAACGTAATTTATTGTTCTCCGTTGTATTGTTGATAATTTTATTTATTGTATTTTATTCTTCATATTAATTTAATAATAATAATAAAAGTGAATAAATGTATCAGTGAATTTCCAGTTCCAATTCCAATTTAATCAGCTTTATTTCCTATTTTATATGCATTTCTAATTAAGGCCACTTTTTATTTTATTTATCTCATATATAAATATATATAAAAACAAACAAGCAATATAATATGAGAGACAAAGTTGACCAAAAATGGCTAGCCAGGACGTCAATACTGTCCAGGTACGGCTGGGCCCTCCTGCTTGCCGGTGTTGTGGCAACTCATGTCATTTTTCACCTTTTATCATTCTGCATGGAGGCATTTTTCTGCACAGACACAAACAATGCATTATAATTCATAAAACAAAAAAAAATTAATAATTAAAGTAATCAGTATACAGAGAACGTGTGGGTGATTGTCTGTACACAGGAGAAATTCCAAAAAAAACCTGCTCAAACTAATCATTTTTTATTTTGTAAATAAAAATTAACTTTACGTCCACGGTGGGGTTTGGAATAGGGAAGGTGTGTCAACGCATTGTAACGCGTGAAGCCTCCCGGCTTTATTTTGCAGTGGTGCTATAATAATTTGTAAGGTGTGCAAGACAGGCCTGATGTACTGAGACAAACGTGATTGTAAACGTCACGTAAATTCTGTGCAACATAAACAAAAAAAAATGGCGTGCCCCCGACAACATAGTTTATGTTCGATTTACTCTTAATGCTGATTGCCTGTAATATTCCGCTGCACATATTCGATAAACAACCATTTCAGGGAGTTCTAGAATAAATACAATCCCGAGGTGACGTTACCAAGTTGTACAACGTTGCGTAACTATGTACTAACTGTAAGCGATGACATTGTAAATAAGATCAAATGTGTACTAAAAAATAACGACTGTGTTTATGTGTTGACGAGAAGGCAGATTGTAAAATAAAAATCTATTTTAAATATTATAGTACGTGTACTGGACCTTCTTAAACCGACATTTCCACTGTTACTAGCTAGCAAAAGACTAGCTGAGTGTACTGGCCAAACAATCACGTGGGAGGTGTTGGAGACGTTAGAAAAGACCTGTCAAAAAGTTGAGTGTTGATGTTTGTGACCGATGGTTCCGCGACATTGCGTTTGGTAGGCCGTTCTCTTCAAGAACACGGTTGTAGGTTGGTATATGTTACGTGTAAAGTACATGCTTTACACCTTGTGGCAGAAACTATTCGACAAGGTTTTCCAGAGGTAAATGCATTAATAGCAAGTACAAAAATAGTGTTTCTTAAATCTCCTAAATGTCTTTGCACATCTCATAGCATACATGATATTGCAAAGTTTTTACAGATATTTTCCAGTTTGTGATAATCAAGCTAGTTAAGAGGGTAAATTGTGCATACATTGTTATAATTTGTAACAGTTTATTGCTTTTATTACTAGTTAATTTCTTTTATTACACGTATTATGATGCGTACGCCTATGTCTTGCGGCGCATTTTTGTCAACTCTAGTGATAAGTGTATCCCTCTAATAGTCAATGTTACTACCCATCAGACATCACTGATTCTTCTTCTTTCATTTATGGCATACTGACGAGAACATAACAAGTTCGAAACCGGTCTATGTATAGTGAGGAATTGACAAATGATCTTAGTTACCAAACAACATTTGCAGGTTTAATTGAACGTAGGTCGGGGTTTTTGCCCGCTGAGTAGTTGTTTCCTGTAAATCTTATTCAGTAGGTGCTAAAAGTAAAATAAATTAATATATTAGCTGATTCCTAAATCCAAACGTTCATCGTGTACTCTATACATGGTTATTTCAATTACCAATCACAAATATTTTCTCTTTCAGTGGATATTGAAAACGTTCATAATATGGGACCCCATGTCGACGTAATAACAAGCTCTGTTGGAGAAGAAGGTTTCGTTTCGATTGATGGAAAAAGAACCTACCTAAATCTGTTTGGCGACGCAACTGTTTCGCCAACATCAGTAGGAGCAGTAATTAAGCCAACCGCACCATCCAGTAATCAAGTTATAGGAACCGGATATGCTGTTGTTGAAACAGAAAAAACTAGCAAACCCAGTGCGGGATCCGTAAAACCAACTCAGAGACGGCCGTTGTATGGAAGGCCTCGACCAAGCCAACCACCTGTTAGGTGAGCTTTAATTATAACTGTTATTTTTTAGAGAATTATATGGTTTTTTAATTAAACATGTATTGAGACATAATTCTGACGTATGACTTGAGACAAGTCACATATATTTCTCTGTGTCCAGATATAGCTCACAAGGTCCCATTTTGTATAATTATTTATTTGGTTTGAACTAGTGCTGGCAGCTGAAACCGGTTTTCTGGATAACCGGTTAATCGGTTTTGTACAAAATCGAAAACCGGTTAACCGGTTAACTGGTTACTCGAATAACTGTTTAATCGAATAACCGGTTTATCGGATAACTGATTAACCGGATAACTGGTAATTCGAAAAACCGGTTATCCGATTAACCGCTAGTTAAATATACTTGCGTGTGTTGGTGTTACATTCACCAATACTTTCAGCACTCTTTGTATTAATTTTCTATTTTACCGATTTCACCAAAATAACTAGTACATAATAGTTCTATAAAATTGTTGTACCGAGTTTTTTATACAGTGCCTACTGAAATGAAACAATTTTTATTTGTCTTCTAAAATCTAAATTATAAACTAAATCTATTCTGTTTTCTTATTAATCGGGTTTTCAAGTATTCGAGTAACCGGTTTTCGGATAACCGAATAACAGGTTTTTTGGATATCCGAATAGTCGGTAATTTGGATATCCGAATAACCGATTATTCGAATATCTGGTTACCCGAATAACCGGTTTTGATCTATATTTGGATACCAAGTTTTATCCCTAACTGGTTTTTGAGGAAACCGATTAACTTTTTTTCCGATTTTTACCAACATTAGTTTTAACCGCTCTCTTACCTCATAATAGATTTTATTACAATCTACACATATTGGTTGAAAAACAGCTATGTTTATTATAGTTGTCCTTTTTCTTTGTATTGATTTTATTTAACTCAGTCAAAGACATTCAAATACCAGAAGTTGAGCCGAAAAAATACCTAAGCATTATTATAGACGGACATTTAAGGTGAGACTTACAAATAACGAATATTATAAAAAAAGTCAGAGGATTACTCACCAAATTTAAATTTCTTAAAGAATACCACAGTTTAACCACAGTTAAAAATTCTCGTCTACTCATTGGTCACAGCTTTCATATGGTATTGTAGGCTGGAGAAGAGTAAGCGATAGCAATATAGAGAAACTAAATTTTACACAAAAATGGATATTAAAAACAATTTTTGGTACAAATTGAACTTATCCTAGTGATAAGTTACATAAAGAAAACAACATTCTAGATATACGACAACTGTTTTGCCTAAATATGTTATTGAATATTGTCGTGTATTGCCCTTTTTTGTCTGAATGTTGGATAAGGTATAATAATACACCTTCTGTTCTTAACTCGTTTATTATCACAGATTGGCTATAGTATACAGTATTACTACTCGACCACTTCGTGGTTGGTCGCAAACTGCCTTTAGAGATGGGCTATGGGCTTCAGAATTTACTATACGCATGTGCGCAATAAATGTTACCAACATTACAAATATTAAAAAAATAAAATAAAATAAATATAGAACCTATTTGTCACAATTATAATACAAGAGGAAAACAACAGAATCATGCCCCAATGTGATAAAACTATAGCTCAACGAAACTGAAACTACTTAGGACCTCGTCTATATGAAATTCTACCCACAAATATTAAAAGTATGGACAAATTTAAGAATTAAAAAAAAATGTAAAAGTATGGCTTCTAAATACTGATCGAATTAGGTTTCATAATATAGTCAACCAGATAAATAATCTCAGCAAATAATAATAATTATCTAAAATATGCTACAAATAATATGTATTGTGTGTATATAAAACTCATGATTTGAAGTTTCTACCTACCTAATTAAATTGCTGAAAATACTATAAAATTACACTTCAGCTTCTATTGATTCAGCTAGCTGCTTTATTGATTTCTTTTATATAATGTACTTGTTATATTTCTAAAAGTACTGTATGTATAGGTATGTAAAATCACACACAAGCAGCAGTAATCTGCTACTACTTCTGCGATTATCCCAGTTTATTTATGTATTTCATAAATTTTATACGCCATTTGTATATTATATTTTATATTTACATATTGTATATTTTATATTCTATTAAATAAACATTATTATTATTATTATTAAAATGTAATATTTTTATTTACATAAGTGATAATCCCGCGTTAATAATTTTAAGAAAATGTGTCTGAGATCATGTTTCTCTGGTTGCATGGGCCTTGATAAGAAAATTTTGTGTTATTTATCCCATTAACAGAACCATTATACCATCATTTGAAGAGCATCTGTTCTAATTTCAACTCATTCTATGTAAATAAGGAAACTTCATTTTAAATGAAATGTATAAAATAAGTAAAAACAAATTAGGTATGTATCCTTTTCTTGGTAAAAGTTCTATTAAAATATGATATGAAACGAAAATATATTAACGCCAAAAAAATCTTTTTGCCAATTATCCTGTAGTTTCTGTAAAAGTTAATAAATAATAATTAGCAAAAAAGTTCTAGCATTATTATATTTTCATTTCATTCTGTAACACATAATAAAACAAAAAATATATTCTCAAAATAGTAACAGACACAAATATTTTTCTCAATAAATAAACTAAGAATAAATTCTAATAGTAAAGTTATTACTATAATAAAAACGAAAAGACATATTTTTTCAAAATGAAAAAAAAAATAGTATTAATAAATAATAAGATTATTAAATATGATTTGAACGAAACAACTACTCAGCGGGCAAATACCCGGACCTGCATTGGATTATACCTTCAAATCATGATAGATCGGTAGCCAATATCATTCGTCAACTCCTAACCAGACATAGACCGGTTTCGAACTTATTAGTTCTCAGTATGCCATAGGTTATTGAACAGACAAATGATAGTGGCCAACCTGCTAGTCATATACTGACTAAGGTAAATTGAGTAGTGGTGAGAGGTATGTGAAACTTATCGTATGGTCCAAATGCTATTGGCTATTAATAGTTTGATATTTATATCCAATTTTTCTCAGCCAAGTTTCTAAAGTTGGTATATTTTAGATGATAATACATTTCGTTTAGTTTTCTGTCTACTACGTTAATAGTTGGGATTTTATTTTTCTGATACGCGTCGTAAACTAAAGTTCTTAAAAGTTTTGCTAACGATCGGTGAGTTTTCGATTGACCGGCGTCGGATCCTTGTTTTCTTGGGAGGGCACCTTTTTTCACCAGTTTGTGTATTGTGGGACGGAGAACGTTAGTCAGAGATGCTGTTTCATCTAGTACATCTAAATCATACAAATTAGGGTCATTAGCTCGTCACTTCAAAAGATTATTGTAAATATTAAAGCAAATTTGTTTCGCTTGCTCGTTTTAATATAGCCGATTTTTTCTTACTGAAAACACTGATGAACTTCGATTACTGTAATCACTATCACTTTCATTTTTACAAACACAAGTGCGGACCTGAACTATCACAGAACGTAAGTGAAACTCCGCCTCGGTCGCGTGCCAACAAAAACAACAATCATCTTTCTCGCTTTAAGTAAGCAGTGTAAAAGACAAAAAATGACATGTGTTAGACATTTTCCACCCTCTTGTAACGTCTTAGTCCGCACGTCCCGTCATTATACCGATTTCTCGTACTATACATGCCATATCTCAGTTAAGTACATTTGTCTGTGTGTTTGCTTCTCCTCACCGATATTATTATGACCCTACTTGACTCTGTAAAGGTTGCATTGCTTGTTGCCTTTGTAGTCTTTCCAGTAAACATCACGGTATGGGCCTTTACTGGACTTTTACCGGGCCATTACTAGAAAAGCTCACACTTTGGTGTTTGCTGGGTACTTAGATGAAGGCGTTCTAATGAAATTTAGTCCATTTTGTATAATTTTTACAGGATTCTCTTTATTTCAGAATCGACACATGTATAGTAGGCGACGACACAACCTGCGATGGATCGCAACATGAAGTCTGTAGAACAGAATCTGGAGTTAGTGCGTGCCATTGTAGACCAGGCACAGCGAGACGAAAGCACAGAGATCCCTGTCGAAAGATAGTGTCTGTTTTACTCTCACTTAGGGTAGATCGATTATATGACAAGAGAGTAGTGTGGGTTGGCGATCTAGGAGACAAAAATAGTGAGAGTTATCGGCAACTTGCATATGAGGCCGAAAGAGCGGTAAGTAGAAGAGTATGTTAATAAAAGTAAAGTTAATGAACTGTAGCAGATTATTTCAAACACTCATTGAGTTTTGATAATCCTGAAATGAATTACACATAATAGGTTTGATAGTTGAGCAGTCAGAATCAGCCTAAAACTATCACAAATTCTACTGATTATGCGTAGTACCTAAAAAAGCTTGTATAAACAAACATACAATCTACCACTGATGACTAGATGCTGAAAAATTAGGCCATTGTTCTACTTTGTATATTTCCATTGAATGCATTCAGACAAATTCAGTTAAATACTCCTAGATGGCGCCATTTATAAATCGTTTATAATCAGTGTCCACTTTATCTTATACTCAAGTTAATTAGAAAATTTAATCTGCAAATTATTTTTTATGGGCAGTGTTGTGTACATCTGGTAGATAGATTAATTTACTAGTTAATACTGAACTTTCAGTGTAGTTTGTCGTAGATTTGTACAAAATCTACCCCCAACTCAACTTCTCTGTTGCGGTATACAGGAAAGGGTGAAGAATACATCTTTATCATTATGTATTTTTTAAACTTGATTTACAATTCTAAGGATATATGTTATACAGGATATACTAATCAGTCCTATGTTGTACGTAAAAGAACAATATCTGAAAGTTTTAGTGATTGCCTATTTTTTGTATCAAAGGACATCCTTAAGATGTCCACTGTACATGTTTGGACGTCCTAAGAACGTTCTAGACGTCCACGATGTATGTTCTCCAGATGTTCCTAGGACGTATATGTGTTATCTCGAATAGAACAATTCTATTGTAACATGATAGAAAAAAAATAATTATTTCTTTCATTTCAGTTGGAGTCTGCAATGTCGATGACACCTTTCAGCGATGAGTTCTTAGCAGCAAAAGTAAACAGTATCTACAGAGGCAATAGATCTCAAGGGCAAGCAGGAGTTTTTGTAAATTTGACATTGCAGCTTGATGAAAATGCAGATACGGCTCGACCAACAGTAAGAGGGGATATTCAGAGGCATTTGCTTGGTGTCATTCAAAGAAGAAGCAATAATGTGGGCAATAGTGCACTCTGGGTTGATAGTCCTCCAGGATCAGTCTCCAATTTACAAGGTAAGATACTAGACCAATAGAATTGTGAAAAAAATAGCTCCAATTAGTTAATGGTGTGAGTAAACATTTAAATATAAAAATAACCACGTGTAATTTCGAGTCAAGGTCTTTAAATCTCATCCAAAATGTAAAAAAATTACTTACCTAGTGCTTTCGGTACACATTCTTCCAAACCACATGATATATGCGCGGAGAATATTTTGTAGGGCATTACATTTTGAATTAAAAAAATGTCTTTTGAATCGATAACATGCTGGTCTGAGGGCACGAGGTAATAAGGCAGTCGCGCTCTCTCTTCAGTTAGAGGACCAGCAGAAAATTGAACAATTTTTCGTTAAGTAATTGAATCGCAAAATTTTTTGGGTTTAACAATTTGTTATCGCCCGGATTTTTTGCAGCTGTTTGTGAAATGGCCATGTTTTGGGCTATTTTGCTTTCTTGCGAAAAAAGGTCAACTGATTGTTTTTGTTACTGTACTTGTTATCAACTATTCTGACGATAATCTCGATGGTGTAAGGGACTGAAAGTATTCTTGCGTAAACTTTTATTTATGTTTGAATTGGAAAATGTATCACTTCATAATTAATTTTAAAAATGTCATCCAAAAATTCAGAACAAAATGAAAATGCAACTTTAAAAAATTACCCAGAAAAATATATCAAGACCATTTCTGTAGAAAGGATTTTGCTTTTCTATTTTAGTTCCACCAGTTTTTTGGCGTGAAAATATCCATTGCTTCCTTTCTTAGAAAGAAAGTAAATAAAGGGAAGGCAGAAAAGTAAAATTTTTCAAACGATTGCCAAAAAAAAAATAAATTTAAAACATCTGGGTATTATTTATAGTAAATAATTTTATTTACATTTTGTCCGATTCAACTGTTTATCGTGAAGATGGCAAATATGTTCAATCTTCGATATTATTTCAAAAAAAATCTCTTGCATGCAATTTTAGTTGTTATTTTCATCAAAATAATATAGTCTTTGCATATGTTTTTAAACACTTCTGAACCTCAAAAACTACACCTGCCTAAGATACGAACGCTGTGGTAACTTTTTAATGAGGAGAAAAATAAGGACTGTGTGACTTTTTAAAGCAATTTAATTTTATTTCAGACTTGGATGAATGCTCCTCTCCAGAATTGCACGATTGTCATGTCCTGGCAACATGTGTTAATGTTTTTGGAGGATTCAAATGTGAATGTGCTGAAGGTTACAGAGATCCTTGGGCTGACAATAAACATCGTGCTGGAAGACACTGTGAGCAGTGCCCAGCGCAACATTGTAACAATCGAGGGGAATGCAAATATCAAAGTGGACATGAGATTTGCATGTAGGGTTTTAAATAGAAGTTTTTAATGTTTTAAGAGTAAAATAATGACCTAATGTATATCAAATTATTTAATTACCATTGCACGGAGATACGAGATGCATAAAACTTGAAATTCTTAAAAAATAAAGCAAGTAACGTCTGTGCATGGTAATTTTACTTTGCTAGTTGAGAAATACCTAATAGTCTTTCTGTTTGATCTAGTAGCACTATTTACTATTTTATACTTTTTTCACACTGGAAATGTGTTTAACATTTGAAAACTTTGAAATTTACTGTTCAAAGCTTAGCAGACTTTTTTTCAGATAACAAAATATAGGATGGTACCGAAATGATAAAAATTATTATTTTAAATATATGAAAGAAATATGCTTTTTAATGTTTCAAAAATATTTTATTAGAAACTCTACACGTGTTTCGGCTTTTTAGGCCTTTATCAAGAGTACAAAGAATACTGAACAGCAAAATTTGTGTTCATTGCTTATATAACCACATCTGGTACCTACTATAAAACTATTGTAAAATATGTTTTTATAAGTTGGACAGTACTTCATTTTTTAATCTAAATTATATTATTTAAAATATGGTGGGCGGTAAAAATTTGTTGTTCATTCGTTGAATTTATATACATTGTTTACAATAGATTTCCTGTGTTCATCGAATCGCTTTTTTTACATTTCGTTCAGTTTGTCCAATGTATATAGCATCACAGTTACTACATTTTAACTTATATACTCCTGTTTTTTTGTAGCTTTTCAGTGTCTTTATTATTAATTAACATTTTACCTAAATTATTTTTATTTACTGAAATTGTTCTACATCTCAGTTTATTCAGTTTCTTACTAACTCTGTTGCTGATCTTCGGCCTATAATTAATATATTTATATCTCTTATTGCATTCCTGAGAAGAAGTGGCATAAAACTCTTTACGCAAATTTTTCTTTTGTTTGTTTTTTATTAGATTATCTATTAGGTTTTTCTTTATAGCCATTGTTTTTCGCAATTTCTTTGATTACGTTAACTTCTTTTTTTAAAATTCTCTTCGCTTAATGGAAATGTTAATAGGCGATGTATGTAGCTGTGGAATGGTGCCATTTTTATTTGCAATGATTATTTAGATTTACTATGAATTATTGTATCTGTGCAAGTAGGTTTACAATAAATGTCAAACTCTAAGCTATTATTGATATTTTTTATATTAATGTCTAAAAAGTTTAAACCCTCGTCATTTTCCATTTCTAATATGAATTGAATTTTTTTGATGAAGTGAATTTAGAAGACCTAAGAATTTATTTAACTGCCTTTCCGTACCTTTCCAAATGCAAAACACATCATCTACATAACGGGTACAGAAAAATATGTTTTCAAGTAAAACGTTTTTTGTATTAAAGAGTACATTTTCAAAATCGGACATAAAAATTTCAGCTAGTAAAGGAGATATTACCCATTGGTAATCCGTCTAATAAATTATAAATTTCCATATATCCATTAGACCAGTCGTATCCTACGTAAATACCCCATCGTTTAAACTTTGCAAGGAATTAAATATCTTATTGCCTTCCCTCACAAGCTTCGAATCTAAGTATTCTTTTAAAAATTCTTTTCAATTTATAGAAAAAGTAAAAATCTCACAGTTCCTAGTAACGCAAAATTAGTTTCGTTCGACGTAAAAAGTCTTTTTACGTCAATCCCGTTGCAGACATTATTTAAAATAATAGACAAACTTATAAATAACTCCAATATTGACAGTGACATTAAAAACCAACTAAATTTAATGAATAAAAATGGTACTAACCAAAATTATTTTAAATTTAACGGGAAAATTTATAAATTATTAGACGGATTACCAATGGGTTCACCCATATCTCCCTTACTAGCTGAAATTTTTTATGTCCGATTTTGAAAATGTACTCTTCAATACAAAAAACGTTTTAGTTGAAAACATATTTTTCTGGACCCGTTATGTAGATGTGTTTTGTATTTGGAAAGGTACGGAAAGGCAGTTAAATAAATTCTTAGGTCTTCTAAATTCACTTAATCAGAAAACTCAATTCACATTAGAAATAGAAAATGACGAGGGTTTAAACTTTTTAGACATTAATATAAAAAATATCAATAGTAGCTTAGAGTCTGACAATTATCGTAAACCTACTTGCACAGATACAATAATTCATAATAAATCTAAACAATTATTGCAAATAAAAATGGCACCATTCCACAGCTACATACATCGTCTATTAACATTTCCAGTAAGAGAAGAGAATTTTAAAAAAGAAGTTAACGTAATCAAAGAAATTACGAAAACAATGGCTATAAAGAAAACCTAATAGATAATCTAATAAAATACAAACAAAAGAAAAATTTGCGTAAAGAGTTTTATGCCGCTTCTTCTCAGGAATGTACTAAGAGATATAAATGTATTAATTATAGGCCTAAGATCAGTAACAGAGTTAGTAATAAACTGAATAAACTGGGATGTAGAACAATTTCAGTAAATAAAAATAATTTATGTAAAATGTTAATTAATAATAAAGGCACAACTGAAAAGCTACAAAAAACAGGAGTATATGAGTTAAAATGTAATGACTGGGATGCTATATACATTGGACGAACTGGACGAAATGTAAAAAAAGCGATGCGAGGAAGACAGGAAATCTATTGTAAACAATGTATATAGTACGGGCATGTCAACACATTGTATAGAAAACAGTCATCAAAAAAATTTTTACCGGCCACCATGTTTTATATAATATAATTTAGATTTAAAAAATAAAGTAATGTACACTTATAAAAACATATTTTACAATAGTTTTATAATAGGTACCAGATGTGGTTATATAAGCAATGAACACAAATTTTACTGTTCAGTATTCCCTGTACTCTTGACAAAGGCCTAAAATGCCGAAACACTTGTAGAGTTTCTAATAAAATATTTTTGAAATATTAAAAAGCAAATTTCTTTCATATATTTAAAATATTTAATAATGTTTCACAAGGAGCCAACCACAGAATCAGTTCAGTGTATTAAAAATTAATATTAAAAATACTGCACTTTGAACTTTATAGAAAGAGTAACTTACGCGTTTTAAAATATAATTCTTTGCAGTTGCTCAGGAAATTACTACGGCAACCAATGTGAACTTGATGGAGAAGTCCTGGGTGTTGCCATCGGTGCCAGTGTCGCTGCAGTAATTATAATAGGACTGACATTAGTTTGTTTAGTAATGTGGAGGTAGTTGTTTTACAAATATTTTTAACAATGGTGTACACTCTTAATTTGTTTGATTTCAGCCGTCGCTGGAGCAGGGAACAGAAAGCTGCAGTTGGCAGCCCAGTTTTTGGATATATGGCAACAGCAAGTAACACTGTGAAAGCGCCAGTAGTAGGTGCTCCTCCATATCAGCTGACGCTGGAAGACAGGCTGCGATGGGCCCAAATAGCTGACGTCATGGCACAGGCTAATCATTATGCTGTAAGAAATAATTTTATGTAAACGGATAAGAAAACAAATGGTCATAGTGTCATTTCTTTTTATAAAGAAAACGCTGCTCTGAGTCCCTTCTTTAAAGAAGTTACCCAATTCACTGGCGGTACAAATATATTTTTGTACCATGTACACTTGATTTCAAAAAAAACTGGTACAACTCTTGTAATCGAAAATCTTAATAGTTTAGTTGTGTGCATATGTCTGTAAATAGGGCTGGCCAGGCATGTCGAGAGGGGGGTGGAGAAGAGGTGATTTACCCCGGACCTGGGTTTTTTGGAGGAGATCGGTTTTCTTTGTGTTTTTAAACTTATTAAACCTTTCTCTTTTATTTTATTCAAATGGAATTTTAAAAATTAATTAGAAAATAACTTTTTCAAAACATGTTCAAGCCTGCCATATTATTGTTTAAAAAAAATAATATTTGTTACGGATAATTCTACTAATGGTTGTAATTAAAATACTAACTGAATAATGGTAATTCTATTTTTAAAATAAGAACACAAAAATACCACTTGAGATTAAAAAAAATGTAAACAATGCAAACTGAACATAAAAATACAATAAAAAAAAATGAACTTCAATTTCGTAATACAGAATTAACTAATATTTTGTCATTGCTCCATTAGCGTCTAAAACTGCCTGAAGTCTTGCAGGCATGGACAAAATCAGATTTCTTGCAAGGTTAACTTCTTGCGACAAGTTCTCCCAAGCGTCTTCAATTATCCCTTCCAATTCTTGGGCATTGTTTGGATGGTTATTTAATTTTCTTATATGTTGCACCATTAGTCCCCATACATTTTCAATTGAACAATTCGAAATTATTGAATATCTGTTAGATGTCGAACCATTTTTAATAATGACGCCACTGATTAACGTCAAAGTGACATTTGTAAGATTATTAATATCATATAATAATAATTTCCAGACCACAATTTAAATACTAAGTACAAATTTTTTTGGGTTATTAGGTCCAATGTAATTAAAACACTATTGTATTAACTTGCCGACGTTTCGGTATAATTTATTACCATCCTCAGGGCACTGTAATATATAAATAAATTGATTGTAGTTATTCTATAACTATATGGGTGATAACTTCTAATTCAAATAGTAAAGAAATAATATTGAAAAGTTAATTAATTATTCTATAACAGATTGTAGAAAACATGTACTTATTTTAGGCACTTCAATTATTATTTAGAATTAGTTATAGATTAGTGATATATAAAAATTATAAACAAATACTCACATTAAAATTTAGTGTTTCTCGTGTATAAAAAACATAATGGCAGGAACATACTTCTTAACTATAATATTGAGTTTATTGAAAACTACTATTAATATCAATCAAAGAACGAATGATTTACATAGCTAAAAGAAAGTGTACCAGTTTTTATTGAAATCAAGTGTACCTGAATAACATATCCCACTGGAATTCTGATTACAGAAATGACAAGCAAAAAGTCGTAACCCGTAAAGTTTTCTTGTCATTAATAAAACATTATGAGCAGAAATAGCATTATTGTTAATTTTACTAATCTATTTATTGCTATTTATTAATGATGTATGTTAGGCTTACATAGATATATCTACAAAGATAGAGAATAATTTTTGAAAAACATATGCTCAGTTCATTTTCTTTTTTTTATGGGGGGTTAAATGGTCTCGCTTTAAGAATCAACAGTAATCATCCATCATGGCTGAATTCCATCGTCCTTGATAACGAATTTCCATTGTCCTGATATCTTAATGAAATCTTTCTCCTTGCTCGTCGCTTACCGCATCCAAATTTTCAGGAAAAAATTTAAATAAGAATGCAGAAAGTGAATTTTTAAATACGGAAACCAAGCTTTTAGTACGAATCTAAAAGTTCGCCTACTAGTTGCCTGTAGTTCTCATCCTTCTTGTTCCCTTAATATCCCCTGACTATGCTTACAAATGAGTTTGCTCCGAGTTCCTATCTGTTGAGTGTTTCTGGAATATACAAAGTGTCGGACACTGGTCTGGGCTATATGAAAAGTCGTTGCTATTTCCATTACCTCCCAAAACAATATTTTGTCAATCTAAAGGCGCAGTTGGTACTGGTATGTATGATGTATTGTGAGGAACAGATCTTTAGAGCTGATGGCAAATTCGGAAATTTGATTTTTGTTTTTCTTTTTTGGAATATCCCTCAGTTCTTGGTACACAAAAATAGCAATCATCGAAATGATTGATGGGTTCTCGCCATACCAATGGAACCGCAAAAGGTATGCTTTTCCTTTTCCCTTTCATCCACTTCACTAGTGATACGTCACAACTTACACAACAAACGTGGGGCTACCATTACTTGTCTTGATCTCCGACTAAAACTCCAAAATACAGAAAATACGCTTTTTTCATATCTTCAGACAATGGTTTCGCTTGTGACTTCACAAGGAATTCTCCACAAATGTAACAAAACTTGTCAGGTGAGGTTTTGCAACTTCGGCTCATTTGACTGGACATTTTTTGTCCTAACAGAGATATGTAGACAAACGAAAACACTTTCTAACAGACATAATTGGGCACTTGGGAGGCGAAAACAAGACTGATACTAAAATTGTCCTACCTTACATTAACTTGCTCTTCAAAAATTGCCAACCCATCATAAAATTTATTATCTGGTAATATAATAGGGTCTATCGTGTTCACACAAAAATGGTATGTATTAGGACTTGTTGGATATTTTTTCAGATAATAGGGAGCTATAAACAATATAAAAACAGTAGTGTGAACTATGTTACAAGAATTTTGTCGGCCTGTGTTATTAATAATATTTTACTGAATAGGATACAGCAGCAGTTCGTACTGTTATACAAGGTGGGGCAATAGTGCGTCGGACCTCGATATCTCGAGTTCTACGATAGCTAGAAATTTTTAAAAAAATTGTAAGTAAACTAGATAAAAAAAGTCTATAACTGGAAATTATTTTCGAACATACAGGACGAGCCAAGACGAAATTACAGGACCAATTGCATTTTTTTTAAATGGAATGCTATGTATATCAGTACATTTTTTGAAGCCTCGTTCTAGGCTCCATTTATTCCTATATTATTATTGGCTATCTCCCAACCACTTTGATGTAATGAATTTTTTTGTTGAAATAATGCCATCTGCAGATGGATATTAAAAAAATCACCACAGTCACAATTATGAGTTTTAAGAAATACTTATGTGAATACCAGTTACGAGACATCTAATTAATATTTTTGAATCATTTTCATTTCCTAAAAATGTACAAGGTGGCCAAAAATTAGTATTCAATTAAGAACTTTTTAAATTGAATTTTCTCAATTTTTTCAAATGGAACACCCTCTATATTTTTCAACGATGTGATGTAAAAATGAAAAACGAAAATTTTTTGTAAGTCTCCTATGGCTAATTGCAATCTTTTCGTTTTATAAATAAGTGTTTATTTTTCAATTAAGAACTTTTTAAATTGAATTTTCATTTTTTTCAAATGAAACACCCTTATTTTTCAACAGTGTAGAAATGAAAGATGAACATTTTTTGTAAGTACTTCCCTATGGCTAATTGCAACCATTTTCGTTTTATAAATAAATAAGTGTCAAATTCAAGAATAAACTTAAAAAAAGAGGTTCCCCCAAATAATTCATTAGAAAAATTTATAATAGGTGTTCGACGTGTTGCCCATTTTGATTGACACACGTCTTTATGCAATTTTGAAATGAGGCTATTTAGTGGGACCATTTCCATTGAAATGAGTAAATAGTATTTAACCAGTCCTTTACTGTAATGTTTTTTTGTACATTTTTTGCTGTTTTCGTTATTCGACAAGCAGTAAAACCTCAGTTTGGTATAAATTGTCGTGTACAAAGGAGCATTTATCACACTTATCGGTCGTTAGTTACAATTTGTATTGAATTTAAAATATTTGGAATTTTACAATATGAATTTTAATAAAGCGGAACTTGTAGACATGACTTTTGTTTTGGGCGAGTCAGACAGAAATTGTTTACTTGCCAATAGAATTTATCACCAACGTTACCAAAGAAGGCTTCCTGATGTTAGCAGCTTCCAAAACCTTCTTGATAGATTTCTGGAAACTGGAAATGTCGAATATAAAAAAAGTGAAAGAATAAAACGTGTTGTGAACGAAGAATATGAGTTTTCTGTGGTGTTGGCAACGGTTGAGAATCCCCATGTTAGTCAAAGAGAAGTGACCTCATTATTAGTAGGAATAAGTAGACGGTCTGTGGGTCGAATTTTAAAAACAAATAAGTTGCATGCATATCATATTCAAATGCATCAGGAATTAACTGATGACGATTTTCAAAAGAGCCTACAATTTTGTAATTGGGCCAGAGGTAAAATCCAAGTTGATATCAACTTCTTCAATAATGTTTTATTCGCTGATGAGGCAACTTTTCATAAAAATGGATTTGTTAATAGGCACAATTTCCATTATTATGCTTCGGAAAATCCTCACTTTTTTATGCAAGTTGATAACCAACACAGATGGTCTATAAACGTTTGGGGAGGAATTATTGGAGAACATGTAACAGGGCCACATTTCTTTGATGGTACATTGACTGGAGCTATTTATCTTCATTTTTTGGAAAACCATCTGCCACAATTATTGGTAAATCTCTCTGGAAGAATTCGAAATAGGATGTGGTTTCAGCAAGATGGTGCTCCACCACATTATTTGAATGCAGTTAGAGACCACTTAAATAATACCTACCCTCATAAATGGATTGGAAGAAATGGACCCACTAAATGGCCTGCTAGATCCCCAGATCTTACAAAAATGGATTTCTTTTTATGGGGATACGTGAAGGAAATTGTTTATAGAGACACACCAACAACAGTACAAAATATGAAGGAAAGAATAATAACTGCCTTTAGATCTATCACACCGGAAGTTTTAGGAACAGTGGGAACCTCATTTCAAAAGCGCATAGAGATGTGTGTCAATCAAAACGGCCAACATATGGAACATTTATTATAATTTTTTTCTACTGAGTTATTTGAAGAAACCTCTTTTTTTAAGTTTAATTTTGAATGTTGTAATTACTGCTCAATAAAACGAAAATGGTTGCAATTAGCCATAGGGAAGTACTTATAAAACCTCTTTTTTTAAGTTTAATTTTGAATGTTGTAATTACTGCTCAATAAAACGAAAATGGTTGCAATTAGCCATAGGGAAGTACTTATAAAAAATGTTCGTTTTTCATTTTTACATCACGTCATTGAAAAATATACAGGGTGTTCCATTTGAAAAAAATTGAAAAAATTCAATTTAAAAAGTTCTTAATTGAATACTAATTTTTGGCCATCCTGTACATTTTTAGGAAATGAAAATGATTCAAAAATATTAATTAGATGTCTCGTAACTGGTATTCACATAAGTTTGTTTTAAAACCCATAATTGTGACTGTGGTGATTTTTTTAATATCCATCTGCAGATGGCATTATCTCAACAAAAAAAATTCATTACATCAAAGTGGTTGGGAGCCAATAATAATATAGGAATGAATAGAGCCTAGAAAGAGGCTTCAAAAACGTACTGATATACAGCATTCCATTTAAAAAAAAAGGCACTTGGTCCTGTAATTTCGTCTTGGCTCGCCCTGTATGTTCGAAAATAATTTCCAGTTATAGAATTTTTTATCTAGTTTACTTGCAATTTTTTAAAAAATTTCTAGCTATCGTAGAATTCGAGATATCGAGGTCCGACGCACTATTGCCCCACCTGTATATAGCAAGCAAATCCTAAGAATGTTTGATGTTTGATGACCGTATTAACTCCAATGTGTAAAAAATTATGTTGCTTGTCAGTTCTATGCGTGGGATCACTTCAAACAGAAAGTTTTTCAGCAGTTAGTTAACCGTAATTAAACTAAAAAAGTGTATTCTTTTGGTAAATTGTTGAGTCAATATTAATGGTGACATCCTGCATAATGTTGAATTTTCAGTCAAGGTTGAAAATATGTATAGAAATTAATGGTGATCACTTAAAAGCCATTATGTTTAAAAAAGTAAGCAAAGTTGTAAATGTTTTTATCAGGTATTATGTTTTTATTTATATTTAAAAATCATGAGCTTTATATTGAGGATCTGTATATAAATAAGAATCAACAAAACAGATAATTATATATAGATAGATATGTTTATTGACTACTTTATGTATAAAAATACGTTTGTAGCAAGTCTAGGCTGCGTATTGCAATCTAAAATTACAGTAGAAAATATAAACCACAAGGTAAATAATAGACATTAAAACTTAGAGGAGACAATGAATATATGTATACATAAATAATAAATGCTATTACACAACTTAGACAACTTTGAAAAAAATATATACATATTATCAAAAGTACATAAAAAAGAAAGAATTACATTACGGAACATCAGAATAGTTGTGAGCATATTTCATGACATAGGAGGTACACATGAGAGTATTCTAGTTTTCCATGGGAATAGTCATATACTCATCTACTAAATGAAAACAGGATATCAATAGGTGGTTTCTAATTTTTGTATTAAACCTATTAGAGTCCAGCTTTCTTATATTTACGGATATTATATTTCACAATTTCAGATCTTATGGGTTTTTAGCCGATTTTGTAAGACGATATCTAGATGCTTTTAATAGATTAGAAGACCTAGTCTCATAATTGTGACAGTCTGCATGTGTAGAGTAGGTGTTTTGATTTTCATGAATTTTCAGTACTGAATAGTATTAGTATAAAAATTTGGAAAAGGTATTATGCCGTATTTAAGGAACAACGGTTTGCAATGATCCCGATATTAGCAGCTGCAATTATTCTAACTGATCTCTTTTGCAAGATAAAAATGTTATAAGCCTATGTGGAATTTTCCCAGAGAAATATTTTTTTAACGGAAAATGCCTATGAAATAAAGATTTACAACTATTTACTAGAAAATTAGATAAAAAAAGTTAAATCGTAGTTTATATCTCTAAAAATATCCCAGTATTACGGGATTACTTTGTTAATACCAATGTTCAGTCATATTTCTCCTCCAGATAGTTCATTTGGTAGGTTGAATATTGCCTCCTTATAAATTACCCATGGTGATAGTGATATACCTGGGTTCATGATACCTGTTTTAAAAGAATTACTGTTAATGTTTGTTAAGATATTGTTTATACAACCTATTGACCTAGTTAAATCCGTGATGGTTATATCCAATCCAAACAATGCAATTAGACAGACAAAGTCAGCTAAGTATGCTTACCGGATAAATAAGTAAATTAACAATAAAATTCTTCAAACCTTATTAAACATTTTTTAAAATCTCCAATTTTGGATTCCTGTCCAAGTATGACGTATGACTTTTCTTTGTGTGAATGCAGTCTAGAAATTAAATTTTGTAGTTTATTTTGCTCATATTATTCATTGGCATTAAAGGTGCATTAGATAACACGCGGTCTCCAGTACTGATAACCACACTAAAAGCATTAAGAAGATTAGTAAGGGATGTCCCAAGGGATATGTCTTTAAACCAATGAAATTTTACCATTAATACATTATTTGAACTAACTTGGTTTCGTCAAGCCAAAATTTTTGCGTATGCTGATGAAATTGCTCCGTACACCACTGTAGACGAAGCATCGAAGTGAAATATAGCTAATGCCTACTATCCAACTGGACAAATGAAAATAAGTTGTAAATCTCAGCGCTGAGAATAAATATATGGGTCTGTCAAGAAGAATTTATCAGATAGAAGAAATCCTAATCCAAAGTAAGTGGCAGAATGGGTGGAGTAATTCAACTAAAGGGAGATAGTTATATCAATGGAATTCAAATCTCTTGGAATGAGTAGAAAATCCTTCTCCTTAACGTCCCTCTATTGCTTTCTACTTACCATCAGATTCCTGACATCACATGGAAATATTGGATTACACCTATTAAGAATTTACAAATCACCGAAAGGGCATTGTGTGCATATTAGACACACCTCAACACTACATCTATCATTGCCGAAGTTATTACATACATAGGGTGGACCTCAGGCAGCTTATTCCAGCTTTGCTTCCATCGGTTCCACCAGTACAATCAATTATTTAGATACATGAAAAACTAGTTGATATCCTAGTGTCTCTCTATGGTATTTATGATTCTGACCTGCTGGTAATAGGAGAATTTAATCTTCCTGAGTATGCGCATTATGAAAATAGTAATGTAACTACTACTTCCATCTGCGCTATTAACAATTTTTAAATTTTTTTGGGTTAGACCAGTATAATCATATTTTAAATACAGACGGAAGACTTCTATATCTTGTTTCTTGTAATAGGCGCTGCCCTGTAAGTAAAGCTTCTGAAATTCTCCTTAAAAAGCATAGGTATCACCCTACATTACTAATTAAGGCTGATATTCAAAATCCCAGACCCGATAATTTTCCGCATAAAAATAATTTTGAGTTTAATTTCAAAAAGGCTAATTTTGTAGAACTGTATAACCAACTTGGGCTCATAGATTGGACTTTCCTGGAACATTTTAATAATGTAGATACAGATGTGGATGCACTTTATTTAAAATTATTTGGTATTTTTGATACATAGTACCTAAAAAACAAAAAAGTTGTGGGTCTTATCCCATATTGTTTAACAGACAGATAATCCATGATATTAAGCAGAAGGAAAAAATATTAAAGAAATATAAAAAATCTGGTAACACTGAATATTACAATACATTTAAAACATTGAGAGCAAAAATTAAATCTGACATCGATAGTGCTTACAAGTTATATTTAGACAATATTGAAAATAACATGCAAACCAATCCTAACAATTTTTTGGAGTTTTATTAATTCAAAAAACAATACTTCATCCATTCCGTCATCGCTAATTTACGAGAATCAAATGATTGAAGACCCTCAAGTAATAGTTGATAGTTTTGCGGACTTTTTCTCTAAATCATTTACGTCACCTACAGTCCGTAAATTTGACGACGTCTGAATTTAAATACTTTAAACTTATCTGTTATCACTGAGGAGGAAATATGCCAATCTATAAAGAAAATTAAAGCCACAGTAACCATGGGTTCTGATATAATTCCGGCATTTCTAATTAAAGATTGTTCAACTGTTTCGCTAAAGCCCTTCTAATAATGTTCAATTTAATTCTCAGTACTTCGAGATTTTCTCAAAATGGAAAAATTCACGCGTGTGTCCATTGTACAAAAATGGGGAAAAGAGCGACTTAACAAACTATAGGCCAATCACTATTATTTGTAATTTCGGGAAAATTTTTGAAAGTTTTCTTCACGGTTCTATGTACACTCACGTATCTGGCTTAATATCTATTGATCAGCATGGCTTTATGAAGGGTCGAACCTACATAACATCTACACAGATTTTTCTAAGGCTTTTGACAGGATTGACCACGGTGCCTTGATTTCTAAACTTTATAAATTTGGTCTCTCAAAATCGTTACTTTCTTTAATACAGTCATATCTAGAGAATCGACATCAATTTGTTCAGTACCGTGGTCATAAATCGAATAACTACTTGCGAAGATCTGGCGTGCCACAGGGTTCGATACTAGGACCGCTCTTCTTTGTAATGTACATTAATGATATTTTTGAAAGCTTGGATACCAATGTTCACTTCCTCTTGTATGCAGACGACCTAAAACTGTACCGATTTATTGATAACGTTCATGATTGTCAAATTCTGCAAAAGACCTTGGATTGGATACCATCAATACCTGGTGCATCAACAACTATCTACCCCTCAATGCTAGCAAGTGTAATGTCATGTCATTTGGCCGGAAGCATAATCTGTACGTGTACAATTATAATATCGATAATGTTGTTTTACAAAGACCTGATATTATTAAAGACCTTGGCGTATATTTTAATCCTAAATTGCTATTCAATAAGCACGTCGAAATGGTAACTACTTCTGCTATTAAGAGTCTTGACTTTGTAATCAGGAACTACAAAGATTTTAAAAATGTCAATACTCATCGTTTACTCTATGTAACATTTGTTAGATCTCGCCTTGAATATGCTTCAGTTGTGTGGAAGCCAATTTATAATGTTAATATATTACAATTAGAGAATATTCAGCGTAAGTTTTTGAAATCTGCAGTGTACACTCTTGAGGGTACTTATCCATCTAATGGAGTTCCACAAAATATATTGTTAGAAAAATTTAACTTACCAAGTCTTGCTAAACGAAGAATATCTCAATCAATAATTTTTCTATATAAAATTGTTAATAATCGGCTGGATTGTATTAACCTATTAAATCAAATAAATTATAAAGTACCTAGAATTTCTGCTCACCATAACAACTTATTTATTTCACACATACCAAGAACTAATATTCTCTTGGCCTCTCCGATACACCAAATGTATGTCAACTATGCTAAAATCGAAGATTGTGTTGATATATTTTTCTGTAATGAAAGTGTAACTAAGAACACTGTTTTGCATCTTGATGTTTTGTAATCTACTGTATTCTTTATTTATCTGTATATGTATGTGTATGTATATGTAATATTTATTTATTTATTTATTTTATTTGTTTAAATACTCAACGCCAATTACGGGTTAATTAAATTATGTATAGATAAATATACAATAACATTTTAGTGTTACAAAAAATTTCAAGTGTATATTTATATGTGTATATACAATTCTATATGTTTTGTTCGTATATATTATATATTAAGAAATTTTTTGTAACACTCAAAATTGTTTATTGTGTATTTATCTATACATAATTTCAATGTACCTAATCCTGTAATTGGGCTCCTGCCTGTTGGATTTTGTATTTAAATAAATGAAATAAATAAATAAATAAATATTTGGCGAAAATGTGGAACATATATACTTGGCAAATTTTCGCAGAATAAGTCAGATTTCTACTCGTCTTACCTCGTTTCTACACCCGCATAGTAAGAGAAAGTAGGGTCAATTTAGATTTAAGTTAATTTAAAAATAATATTAGTTAGTAAATAGATTTTATATCAGATTGTATCATTTTCTGACAAGATATCTTCTCCAAAGTTTAAAATCATTTGGTTTCGCCAAGCTTATTGAGGGTAAAATACGTAGGGGTAGGTACCTCGTACTGTTCCGTAGATTTTCCTGCATGTTCTCCGTTTCTTCTCATTAAAAAATCTAAATAAAGAGAAATTATTCGCCAAAAAAATATATTTCTCAGAGGCCTTCTCATTTCAGGAGAAGAGGTGAAGGAGGGACCTCATTTGCACCTTAAAAAAAGTTTATCTGGTCATATGAAAAATTAACTAGTAAAACGAATACAAACCTGTGCGATTTTTAATTTTTTTTTTTTATATTTTCAGCCCGAACCAGGTCTAACAGCGCCGACACGTCCATCGTCAGCGATGTTTGGCTATCCCAATCTTTCAATGAGTGGTACTCTTCAGCACCACAGCCATGGTACCTTACCGCCAGTGCCTCTCCCTCGGCTGAATTTACAAGCTCAACTGGCAAGCAGGGCTGCCAGCATTCATGGCATGAGGCCGCTTGATAACTCCAGTTCAAGCGAGGAAGAAGATAAGGCTGATCTTCTGGGAAGAAATTTCCAGGTGCCCAGGCCTAAAAGCAGAAGCAATGCTTCAATCGCAGTAAGTAATATTAATAAAAATAAATCTAATTAACAATAATATAATCAAGAAAATAATTATAATACTAGGGGTTACATTTTAAAGGGAGAAAAATATATATTTTTTTGTAAAAATGCCATATTTGACATTCGTAATTTTTTTAGTTTTTTTTGACTATGTAAAAATCTGGCACCCATAAAAAAATTAAAAGTTGATTCATTCATTCATTACTCTAAAACTAGTAAGCTTAGAAAATTTCCGTTGGCTTTCGGCTAAAATTAATACATATATCCTAACACTGACGTAGTTTTCCACGAAACACCAAAACACCATATACTGCATTCGATGCGCGTTTCGCTAACCAAGTTGGCATCATCTGGAGATGATTAAAACTGTCTTAATCATCTCCAGATGATTAAAACTGTCTTAATCATCTCCAGATGATCAACTTAGTTGTCGAAACCTGCATCAAGTGCAATATATGGTGTTTTGGCGTTTGGTGGAAAAGTACGTCAGTGTTATCTTCATCAAAAGTTCCAACCCACTTCAGAACATACATCCTGTATATTACAATGTGTCGTGAATTGCATCACATTGATAACTAGATCATAGTATTCATAATAGTCAAATATGCAAATTTCGGAATAACGATAACCTTAATTTACAGCGATTATCGCTGTTTATACACGGAAACATCACCTACTAATTTTCTCCGCGTGTGAATATTTGTCCAGTTTGTAATAGTCAAATAAAGAAATATTTGGCTATTACCAATAAATATTGATAAAGATAATGACCTTTTACTTAAAACAAATAAGTCAATCATTAACGCACTTAAGCTTGTTAAAATATTTAACGCATATAGTGTTTACATGGTAAATGTTCAGAAATGCATTTCTCATGTTAAAATAAATAGCAATAGATTAAATTATTTATTACTGCTTACTAGGTACTTTTTATGAAATTTTTTGATTTTCCTTTAAAAATGATCGATCGATAATATATCAAATATACAAAATATAACATTTTCGTACAACTAGAATTAGAAATTTATAGTAATTAAATCAATACGCATTAATATGAAACAACGGAAACAAAGTATGTTATATATTTTTAACATTTATTCTAATATCATACAGTTCAAATATTAAGCAGACATTGCCCTAAAGTTCAGACGTAAAGCCTCTATTTACTTTCTATTAAACATACGTACAGTGTTACTTTAAGCCGGGTACTCATATGCGCTCCGTATCTGTATCTGTATCATGTATTGTAACAGTTACAGTATCAGTTCGCTGTATGTACGCCTAGGCGAATAGTCGACGTAACGACCTGCGATCATCTTGACCCGCAGTGTTCGAAGCAAGTTTTCACAGCAACATGTCGTCTCCAGAAGTATCCCGTCTGATGATAGCAAGTGCGTACACACAATAATTTCAAGTGTTTTTATAAAAGTTTATATTTTTTGGGTCCCATAAAATTGAGGCATTCTTGTATGCCTCGATTAACTTAGGCACTTTTCTTCGCTCCACTCCATGATCGGAACACAGACACGTACTGACTTGCGTTCCAGCTACGAACCGTCCACAATACTGGACCGTTCCTCTTTGAGTTCGCGGCGTTTACCGACAGGCGCTCGGATCGCTCTTCATGTTCTTAGTAAGTTCGCGAACATGGAACGCAAGACGTACACATTCAAAATTTTGTTACAGTATCCGTTACAATACATGATACAAATACAGATACGGAGCGCATAGAGCCGTTTGGAACTACACTTTCACCAGCAGCGGCGACACCTGACATGAGGCCTGGAACTGTAGAACACACAGACAAAGTTAGAAAAACACGGTAGGTGTGTTGCTAATCCATTGACACCCACTGACACCCAAAACAGTCCACAAAAAAAAAAAAAAAAAAATTTAGGAAATATTTTATTTTTGATTTTTTTTTTGTCCTTTTCGTAGATTAGTTTGCTTATTTTTATTTATCCAAGGAGTGTCGATGGAAGGAAAGGCATTTTTTTCTATGTGTTATGTGTTCCACAGCTTCATTGCTCACACTAGAAGCTACCACTGGTCAATAGTGTTTTTTTCACAGAAAAAAAAAAGGATTCTTATATCAATAAATAAATGCATTTGATATTTATGTTTTGAAGTCAATATACTCTGCGAATTACTTTTTTCATGAGAGAAATCGATTTTTTTTACACCAATAAATATTTTCCGTATAATTTTTTCTAAATTTAAGTCGAATTTGAGTCTAAATATACAGGATGTTCCAGTTTTAATTATTACGACTTCTCAATCGAGTGAGGACCTATTTCAATAAATGTACATCATATTTCGCTCGGTTTCAGAGATACAGGGCGTTGACATTTATTTTTTTGTTTCTTTTTATTTATGTCTCAAATAGATTATACTATGCCACTGACAATTTTTGATTACAAAAATTACCAATTAGGTCGAGCGTACCAAAGGACTCAGTTCTAGGTCATCAGCATTTGGAAGCTTTTTTTGCCATAATTTTCTAGCACTTAATGAAACAAAACATAAAAGAATATGATAAATACACTCAATTTGAGCAATACAAACAATTATTGAAGTTGAAGATTGCTAAGATGTATACTTTTCACTAAGAGAAACAAAAAAATATGCTTTATATTTACTTGTAATTCTGAGGCAAATTATCGGTAGAAGGGCATTAGGTACGGTGTTGCAACCCCTACCGCTGAGTATCTCTTAACAATTAACCAATCAATTGTCTTTACAGCAGAGGTGTAACTAGCAATTAAAGCGCCTGTGGGCAGCCAACAAAAATCTATTAAATCGTTCAAAGATTTTTTTCAAAACAATCTTGTTTTTTTGTCATGCTTTTCCTATAAAACTAGTTTACGTATCAACATTTTAAAGTGAAATAAAATTCTCTTTATCATGGTCTGCATAAAAGCCGTCACTGGAAACCGATACCTCCATCCGAGCTGTAATTATAATTCTCTTCTATCTTTTCTATCAGTCCTATCTATATATCACATATATTTTAGGTTTGATTAACGTGCTCAATAAAAAAAAATGTAAATTCTTTTGGCTCTCTATTATAAAAGTATTGTTTGTGGCTCTTATTTATTTTAATAACTTGCACTTATTATTTAGTATTTCTTTTTGTTTCAGAACCAAAGTGGTATCTACTACGATGTTGATTATGACCAAAATGAAATATATAAACAAGCAGGTGGTATACCGATGAGTACATACAGCATAGGCCGACCACAGTACTTCAGAAACTGAATTAATATATTATACGATAATTTCTGTACATAATTTATTCCTGTAAAAATTTTATATAATAATTATAATCCATTTTTTATATAACACTGTTTTTGGAGACATATTTATGTGTGAAAATTAAAAATTATATTTAAAATTAAACCACGACGCTACGACGATTCGAGTTATAATTTATAGCCTATCATGCATTTTCTGTACGTAAATCTTGTGTCGTTTAACAAAAAAGACCCAATTATATTAAAAATGACGCTATGACAGGCACAGATTAGAAAATAATGTAGGACCTACATATATATTGTATCTGTATTTTCATTATTAAAATGATCGAATTTACTCATTTTAATATTTTTTTAAACTCAACAATATATTTCATTATTTCTCGGTAGAGTAATTAGCTAGTGCGAGCGATAGCAAGTGTGACAAGATAATCTCACCATTCTAGCTGTGGGTTCAAATCCTACCACCGGTACTGTAAATGTCGGTGGGAATGGTTGTGTCCGCGATTTTTCATAAGTGTAACCCTAGCCCGTGCAGTTTTTGTTTTGGATTCCGGGGGTTGTCTAATTTCCGTAATGTTTATTAAAAAAAAATCTTTATATCAGGGTTGGCATCATAGTTGACTAGAGCTCTGTATACTCCCGAATCGATTTTTACCTCCGGTAGATGGCAATGTCAGGGGAAAATGGTTGAATGTTTTTTCAAAGCGTAATCCTTTTCTGCGCAGTTTCTGGTTTACAATTTGGCGGTTGTCCAATTTATGTGGTGTGTTTTATGTATTTTTATATCTGTATAACGTGTTTAAAAATATTTTTTTTTTTTTAATAAAAAGGATATCTTGCAGCATATCTTATAATATTTGCTACAATATAGTTTTAAAATAATTTGCCTCTTATATAAGTTTATTTCGTCACACACAAGGTGTACAAATGAAATAGAGGTATAGGGAGAGAGGTATAGGTTTAAAACATTGCTGATTAATTTACTGAATCTTTTATTAGTGACATATTTAGTGTCATGTTTAATAAATCTGAGTCTGCTAAATATCTATTTGAAATCTGTGTGTTCGTAAGGACGTAAATTATTAGGGGACCTAAAACTGACCCTTGTGGTACACATAACTTTACAGTAATAATACCATTTTATATTATGTGAGTTTTCAAGTAGTAGCTACTGAATATCAAGTGTCAATATCAGTATTTCTTACGAGAGAAAAATTACAAATATCAAAATTAGTAGTAAAATGAAGTATCGTTTTGACTCTTTAAAACGAAAAGGGAAATCTTAAATGATGTAGACTATACCTCTAATTTCATTATTTTAAATATTATCAACGAACGATTTTTGCGTCGGGGGGTAAATTCGCCACGAGATAATACTAAAAAAATGATAGGCCAAGTGAGCCTTGTAAATTGTGGTGATTCGTCTGGTTTACAGGTACAGCGCAGAATTTTGCTGTTTGATTAACAAAGTTTATCGATTAATTTTGAAGTAACATTTTATATTTTTTGGTGTATAGGATGTAATACTTTGTAATACAATACAAATTTATAATTTTCCTTTTTTAAAAAAAATTACAAAACTGTCAGATTTATCATATATGTGGGCAGGACATAATATAAAAGAATATGCACAAGCTTATGTTAAAAATAAAACGACATATAAATATAGTTTTTTCCTACTGAACTATTTTATAATGATTATAATTGAACATAACTAAAAATTAATTGCAAGGAGTCAACGATTGGTCTTGATGAAACATATAGGTGAAATAAGATTTATTACGATACGATTGTGTTTCATGAATTTATTCAGATTTGTCTGACAAATGTTTCGGTCTCACGACCATTATCAAAGAGTCTGAAAACTAAACTAAAAGTAAAGGCCTATAAATTCATTTGTTTAAACTACAGAATATTGACCAATTTGTACATTTATTACAGTATTCATTATGGGTGTATTTACAAGTTCAATTTCAATATTTGTGATTTATTATTTATTAGGGTTTTTTTATTTTCGAGAATTTCTAGCACATTTAAGGTTTTTCTTTATTTACGCTATGTTTAATTAATCTTATTTTTTAACTAAAAACTTTTTCACAAAACGTTACTCGAGGATACATTACGTTTGAGAGCATTTTATAAACGTGAGCTTTTTTTATAAGCTATGTCATTATATTTATTTTATTTTGAGAAACTCTTTAGTTGATGATAAAATTAATTATTTTTGTGAAGAGAATCAACAGCCTCAACGTGTCTTTCAGAAAAAAATGGTGGAACTTAAAAACATCCGCACCACAGTAGTAGGTACTAGAAAGTTGGATTGGTTATTTGTTTTTATTTATTATTATTATTATAAATTGTAATACTCGACAGATATCAAGACTTGGTACTTTAGGAATGTTATGATTTTTTGTTTTTTGTTAATATTTTCTTAAAATTAAAATTTGTTAGTAGGTATAATATTTTTAATGTAAATGTATTTAACTTGTTAATATTATTACGCATATCAATACACTTATTTATAAATGTTGTGAGTATAGTTATTTAGTTACTGTATATATACTTTTCGTTTTAGGCTTTAAATTAATATTAATTATTATTTTTATATCGTCTTATTTTTCTGTATATGAGAAATATAAAGTTTTATAAAAAATTGCTTATTTTACCGCTACCTTTTCAAGAACAAATCCCTGTATACTTTTTTTATTGACTGCCTTGATTAAAGTTAAAGATATGAGGGTTTTATTATATGGTGGTACTGTAGTCATATACTGCACATGTGATTTAACCGAACGTGGGGTGAGTCAAATTAGTTTTATAAGGATACGCAATATTAATTTTACTCATTTATTTTTTAAATGTAATACCTAATATAATTTTCTTGTAAAATACGATTAGCGTAAGTGGAATCTTCTTTTTCTATTTTTAGAACTTTTGTGTTCTGACATCCTTTTCTTAAAGGCTTCTTCCAGTTTGTCCCATACAAAAATTACAAATTTGTTTACAAACTGAGAGAGTAGCACCTAACCAAACCTTATCAATAAGGATTACTAAGTTATTTATTTATTTATTTATTTATTTGGATACACTATGCAACAATCAAAGTGTTAATTATAAAATGGGAAGTTTATAAAAAAAAAGTGAATAAACAAATAATGAACAATTATACAAAAGAAAAAACGCATTGTAAGTAAAATACACGACAATTAAAAAAAAAAGAAAAAAACATTAAATTGCAGTATACCAAACAGTTATTTAAACACATTTTTAATAGTCCTTAGTGAGTAATTGAATATGTAGATTATATCCTGCAGGTTGCTATAGTTAGTACATATAACATACTGTGGTGAATATACTAGTAAGTTTGTTGGAGGACTTGGAAGACAAAAAGTCTCATCAGAATACTAAGGTTGGATAAAATTTCAGAACAATCATATTCATTATGTATTATTTTAGATAAAAATTATTTATATTATTTAATATTAAAATAATTTTAAATTTATTTTATTAATTAGTTTTATTTTAATAAAAATAAATTATTTTTTTTTTTTATTATATTGGAATATATATAAAATAAATAAAAAATTATTTATTAAAATTGTATAATATTTTTTTATTAATTTTTATTTGGAATTTTTAATTTTATATTTTATAAGTTATTTTTTTTTATAATAATTATTTATATTATAAATATTTTTTTAATTAATTTTATTTTAAATATATTTTTTTTATTTTTTATATATTTATCAATTTATTATTTATATAATTTATTAATAATAAAAGATAAAAATTATTTAAAAATTATAAATTAAAAGTATAAACAATATGGATAATTATTATTATTCAAAAAAAAAAAAAAATAGATACTAAAATATTAGAATTAAGAAAGTTTCCAAAAATAAAAAAAATTAAAATAAAAAAATATTCGCAGGTACACATTTTAGATAAAGTAATTTAACTTTTCTAAAAATTCCCAAATCTTTCAAACCATTTTTATTAGTTGCCAGATGTAAATTCAATATATAAGAAGGAAAAAATTATAATTTAGTACCTCTATCTTACTCTTGAAAAGGGTAAAAAAAACATTAATAAAATAAATTTTGAAAATTTAAAAGTAAATTTTTTTTTTTTAAAAAAAATAAATAAAAATGTTAGTAACTGAGGCTTTCTATGAAGTATTGGCAATCTATTAAGGAGTGTATTCTGAGGTGTTTCTATTGGAGGATAAATACCATCTATTCTGTAGCAAAGAAATTTTAAATAAATAAATTTTCTGTACATTTTCAACGCAGTCATTATATTTTATATACTCCGGGTACCAAATTAGACTTGCATATTCAATTTTACAAATGAATTAAAAGGCATTGATAGAATTGAATATCTGTAAAGCCATATGAATTGCTTATGATCAAACCAAGGTTTTTGACGAAGATGATGTGACATACTCAATATGTTTACAAAACGATAATTTGTGATCAAAGGTGACTCCTAAGTCGCAAAAATTTTCGGGACGTTAAAAAATTGTTCCATTTATGTAATAATTGAATTTAAGAGTATTACTCTTTCGATGATAGGAGACAATATTACATTTCATCATATTTAATATTCAGATTATAATTAACTGATTACCAGTCCTGAATTGTATTTAAGTTATTTTGTATATTTTGACATCACCTGAGGATTCTATATGCTAATATATTTGCAAGTCATCCGCATAGATTAAGTAGTATACATCCATTGTATCTAAAAAGTCATTAATAAATGTAATAAATAACAGAGGCCCCAGTATTGGCCCTTGGGATACACCCGAAATTGCCGATATCTGGAAGGAGATATGACTACGGTATTCAATATACTACTTTCTTCCATTAAGATATGTTTAAAGAAGTTAATAGGAAATGTCGAAAAACCGACATTATTAAGCTTGTTAAGAAGAACACTGTCATCTAGCCTATCAAATGCCTCCAAAAAATCGGTGTAACTGTAATTGGAAGGAGGCTTCGATTTCAAAAAGCTAAAATACATAGGGTTCCATTAACAAAAAACTCAAGTTTGGTCTGTATCTCCAGAATGCGATGCTCATTTTTTCTATGGTGCGTTGAGATGATAGAAAAATTTTCTACTTTTGTAATTTTTTTTCTAGAACAAAAAAAATAAAAATGTTAAGGGGTGAAATCTTTCGTGAATATCCCTAGTGGCTGGATGCTAAGAGACACGTACCCATTTAATTTTCTGAAAAATCTCTATTTACAAGAAATGGAACAACTAATCACCAGAATTCGCATATTTATGCAAAAAACAATCTTCGAGGCGTCATTTTGGGACAGTTTTAACATCGATTTTCAGTAAATGTTTAGTGTGGACTTATTGGGACATAAGGTTCTTAACCTTTATGAAAATATTTTAAACGGATTCGAATATATAGATTTTATAGAACATTGTTTAAATGATTTATTGGAAGGTATTCAACTACTTATTAGGCAAATAATACATTTTCGATAGGGCTCCGCCGTATTATCAAGCAGATGTGAAGAATAATAATTTCAACTAGATTTATCCTGACCGTTAGATTGGTCGTGGAGATCCAGTATCTTAGTCCCCATATTCACCAGATCTTATATCTCTAGATTATTATCTACGGGATAATTATAAATGTCCTCCGATAAAACTAATAGCTCGAATTATGCATGCAGCAGCTAAAAGCAGGAGTCAAGAAGAAAATAATTTAGTGTTAAGGGCAGAGTTGTCACAATTACCCATTAAAAGTAATTGAAGTACCAATTACTAATTATCAATCAAAGTAGTAAATATTTCCATTACCAATTACTCCTCATTTTACACAGTACTTCAAGTATCAATTACTCGTCGAAAATAATATTTCTTTTTCAAGTAAAGGAATTCAATTACTTTACCTTATACTTCAATTACTCTATTTAATTGAATTACTTTGAATGTAATTGAATTACCAAAAAATTATTAAAATATCGACTGAAAATAAAAGAAATTCAAATACCTACCAAAAAAGAGGCACAATGTACATGTATTTTTAAATAATTATTAGGTTATTCAAACACGTATGTAGGTAATATTTTACCAAGCTATTTTACATATATAGGTACTATATTTAAAATAAAATTTTCAAGTCTAAAAGAAATTATCGTGTTGACAAGAAATGGTCTACACACAGACATACATACAGACAGACATTTTTTATTCGATATTTGAATTCAACGTGAAACGCATTTCTGTGCAAAAATTTTGTTTCTACAATCATTATTAAAAAATTTTTTCAGTGTAACTAATATTAATAGGTATTTGATTAAATTAAATAGGTAAAATAATAGATATTGCCAATATCGGAGATATATGTATAACATATATTAATATTTAAAAAATAGTAAAGAACAAATTTATTATTTAACCTTGCCAGGCAACTTTTAAGAATTAAAAACACAAGGACACAAATCATTAAAAACATGGTTTTCTTGCAATCACAGCTACTGTATACTGTGTAGTACACTGGATAACTGAAAGAAAACGAAAATACTGTCAAACGACAAGCTCAGACAAGTTATTAAAGCCGAGCGCGTTGCGATTTTTCTCGGAATATTTTCGATATAATTTCAATTATTTTAAAGTAATTAAAGTATCTGAAAGGAATTGAATTACCCAAAAGGAATTAAATTATTTGTTCAGTACTTCAATTACCAAAAACAATAAAACAATTACCAACTACAATTACTTTTACAAAAGTAATTCAAATACCAATTATTTTAAGGCGTCCAAAAAAATAATTGAATTAAAGTAATTTAATTACTTAAAAATAATTAAATTACTATTTCAATTCTTTTAATTGAAGTACCTGACAGCTCTGGTTAAGGGGAACTAAATGGACATATTGTGTATAGAGCAAAATGGATGACACTCTGAACTTTTAATTTAATAAGTTTTGTATCCTGTATGTACTCATTCTTGCCGTTCGAATTAGTTAATTGAACTATATTTTCATTAGTTAAAATAACACTGTGGAGACGCTAATGGTTAAAAATGTTCCCTACTTTACACATTTATGTAAACAAATTTTTTAGTACCTATTAGAATAGGCGGTACTTTGAATGATAGTTCTAAATTACTAAACATTACACCAATACGATGATTGTTTGTTTAGGTGTAAATGTTAAAATATTTCATACGAATTACAAAGGAATGACAGGTGTTCTCAAAAAATATTGACGATAGCATTAAGTAGTACCGTTACTAAAGCTCTACTTCGCTGGGAGGCTTACGCTTAAAAAAATATTCAGTTATACACATAAGCTAAGTCAGAGCATATAAAGGATCTTTAAAAAAACTTTAGACATTTCGATGCTTATAAATTTACGGGTTAAAATGTTTAGAACTTTGTTTATAATTTTTTTTATGAAGTGTGCACACTGTGGTTTTTTTGACATGATGGATGTGGATGATCCTCTCGCGCTTCTTTGGAATTCTAAACGTAAGTGCGATATTATGTGGCTTACTTATTGAAATAATTTAAAATGGACTTTACAAAAATGTCTCCTGGACACACTTTTTCATTTCCGTAATTCTCATATTCAAAATTAAAGCAATATATACCTAAACTGAGTCTAAGCTTGCTAACAAGTTAAGTAAAAAAAAACACTTTAAAATATACAGGGTGTCCCATAATTAAATACTTTCCTTCAAGGGTGTGATATAACTAGAAAAAAATAAAGAGTGGAATGAAAAATAATATTAACTGAAAATTTTTTGTTATTTATTATTTACTAACTTTTACAAATCTTATCACAGATAAGTATAACATATATCTTTTTAAACAATTTTTTCCCGGCTATTTCCCAAAACGCTGAAACTTGGATTACAAAAAAGATAATATGCACATTATGTTCAGTACAACTGACTCAATAAGGTTATTTTTAATAATGTTATTTTTAATTTCATGATGACGCTATGGCAAGCAGAAACACGTGTCGGTAGATATTTTAAAGTTTTTTAAAGTGAGTGTCAACTGGTGAGTACCTTGTGTTTTATTTATTTTTGGTTTTACTAGACAGAATAGTTGAAATTAAAAATAACATTATTGAGTCAGTTGTACTGAACATAATGTGCATATTATCTTTTTTGTAATCCAAGTTTCAGCGTTTTGGCAAATAGCCGGGAAAATAATTGTTTAAAAAGATATATGTTATACTTATCTGTGATAAGATTTGTAAAAGTTAGTAAATAATAATTAACAAAAAAATTTTCAGTTAATATTATTTTTCATTCCACTCTATATTTTAACTTTTATCAAGAAGAGGAACTTAATTTGTTTTTAAATTAGAAAAAAATAAGTAGAGTTTTGTACATAACTATTTGCCTTAAATTAATTCATAAGGGAGCTACAGCTACAGGGGGGTAAGTACAACACAGTTATTTGCCAATAAATTCGAAACGCCTTAACATACAAAAATAAAATTTGGACCATTTATTAACTTCATAATGTCACATATTTTGTCATATTTTTATCTAAATATCATGATTTGTTGAGGTAGTTAGAGAGGGGTAAGGGTGAATTTTCGTTATAATTTCTTTGTCTCATTTTTTAAAACATTTTAAATGAAAAAAGGCACCAGTGTTAAAAACTGCATACACAATTTACAGACTTTGCATCTTCCTAACCAGCACCAAAGTGATGGGAACGGGAATCGGAACTTTAGTATAGTAGGCATTACTGTCACTAACTTTGCGACTTTAGTGTAAAATTCACCTTGTAGTATGCCCGTGTAGTAACAATTACGTCATCTTCATGATGTTTCGAGGCTGTGGCATTTTGCGTCATATTAGAGTATATTTGACGTGTGTTATGTCATCATATTGGTCACCTGCATCAAAAATATGACCAAAAAGTTACATCAATTCTACGAGATCTTGGTACCCAAAGTACAGACAAAATCACTTGAAACATTTTTTTAAATCATTGTAAAAGGTACAAAAGATACAAATATACAAAATAAATATAGAAATTACCATGTTTTATTATTACATTACATGAATTTGCAAATGATGAAGAATAAACGTACATTTCTTTAAAAGTTTGTTGTCAAGCTGTTTTCGAGATGTTCCTCTTAAAGGGGCGTGTCAGTACATATGATTCCTATAGTAGTAAACACTTTTTCCAAGAAAATAGAATAGGTATTTCAGTTTCTATATGCTATAATTTTGTTTGCAGCATCTGATCCAAAATTTTCAGAATGCAAAGTAAACACCCAAAGTGGAATTAAATATGGAGTTTGTACTCCTTACAGCCACTGTAAAGTATCAAGAGGAGTCCCTAATGGATTTTGTGGAATACTTTCGACCTGCTGTATATGTAAGTATTCTATAAAAATGTAGTAACGTTCCTAACTTTTCACAATCAATATGAACTGTTTATGTATTACCTGTTAGGATATAGATATGATAATGACTCTGTGGTCGAGATTATTTGGCTTTCACCTCAGGATCCTGAGAATGCTTAATCTTCGGACGTCATTCGACTAGTTTCGCGCTAAAACACAAGTAGACAATGAAATTGAGGACGAAATTGTCATCTTAAAAAATTTATATACCGGATGTAACAGGATCATGGTACACCCCCCCTTTTCTCCTTTAGTTTTGAAGATAATTTATTGAAATTTGGGATATCCTATATACATAATAAGCGGTACTTTTTGACATACAAGTGATTTTTTTTGTTCACTTCCGGTTTCGCCGGAAGTTACACTAATTTTCAATTTTTAAATGGAACACCCTGGATCCAACTATACCAATTAAGTGACATTTCAAACGTCAATATTTTTTATAACATAATTTTTAGTTTTCCATTTAAGTGTGCCATGATGGTTCCGATTTATTCTAAATGATCCGTGTAATGCTAGAAAAATCGGAATCCCGTCAAAAATACTAAATTAAATACGTGATTTATGAGCAAATAAAGTTCATCAAAATGGTTTTTGGTGCCAAACTCAATTTTTTCAAATGGAAGAAAAATTACAGCTAAAAGAAAATAGGAAAATACAATTTTGTTCTAATGAAATATTAAGAAGTAACTAACTAAGGTGGCTTTGAAAACAATGAAATATTTAGCTTGTCAAATATTTGTTGGTTTACCGGTGTTTTCATTGTGTCTTTAAAAATTGTTTAAAATTCTTGTTAATCATGTTCAAAACGCCGCAAATTTATACAAGAGATGAAAAAGTGGACATGTTAATTATTTATGGGGAATGTAGAAAAAATGCCGTTGCGGCTAGACACCTTTATGTCGAACGATATCCTGATAGACAATGTCCAGCGAGAAATTATTTTAATCGTCTTGAAAACAATTACGAAGTGAGCCCAACAATGATCCCGAAGAAAATTTCATTCTTGGCGAAGGAACGGAAATTAATGTTTTGGCTCGAGTAGAAGTTAAAGACTGTTTCTTTAAGGCAAATTGGGTTTGAATTGGAAATCAGTCACCAAACAGTAAGCCGAATTTTGCACAAATGCCCCTATAAATCTTTTAAATACCAATTGCACCAGCATTTGTATGAAAATGATTACGAACGTAGGATGGAATATTGCAATTGGATTTTGCAGAACAACGTGCAGCCAAACAATGATTTTAGGAAATGATTTTATTTTCGGACAAGTCTAGGTTTACAAATTTGGGATTATTTAACCGACAAAATACAAAATATAGGTCACAAGAAAATCAAAATTTATTATGGGAGAGTAACTTTCAAGTGCGGTTCGGTTTCAATGTTTGGCATGGAATAATCGGTAGTAGAATCATTGGTCCAATAATATTTGAAGGACCCCTGATTGGTGCCAGATACTTGGGATTTCTGCAAAATGAAAGTGATGACAGTTTAGCTGAATTACCTTCCCATTTACGACAGGGAATGTATTTACAACAAGATGGCGCTCCTCCCCATAATTAAAGGATAGTAATTGATTGGTCCTGTGAGGTGGCTTCCAAGGTCACCTGATTTAACATCCCTTGATTTCTTTATTTGGGGTCATTTAAAAAATATTGTCTACGCAACCGCCGTTAGAATCCGTAAAGACCTACGAGTATGACGTGCAATTAATAGCATAAAGGTCCAGCAATTGGCGAATGTTCTTCGAGAAACAGCTATGTGAAGTCAGAAGTGCATTGACGTTGATGGACAGCATTTTGAATAACTGTTGTAATGTTTTGTGTTCATTTTTTTGTATTCCAAAGCCACCTTATGTATAAGATGGTAGGTAATTAGAACAAAATTGTATTTTCTTATTTTCTTTTAGCTGTAATTTCGTTTGTATTTATCGCACATTTTAATACGACATATGAATAAATTCCTTATTAATAGTACTAATAAATGGTACCACGGTACCAATATGGTTCCATTTGATAAAATTGAGTTTGACCACAAAAACCATTTTGATGAATTTTATTTGCTCATAAATCACGTAATTTAGTATTTTTGACGAGATTTCGATTTTTCTAGTATTACACGGGTCATTTAGAATAAATTGGAATCGTCATGGCACACTAAAATGGAAAACTAAAAATTATATCATAAAAAATATTGACGTTTGAAATGTCGCTTATTTGGTATTGCTGGATTCAGAAAATAATGCAGAACAGAAAATGTAATAATATATAGGTATTCCATTTAAAAATCGAAAGTTAGTGTCACTTCCGGCGAAACCGGAAGTGAAAGAAAATCACTTTTATGTCAAAATGTGCCGCTTATTATGGGTATAGGATATCCCAAATTTCAATCAATGATCTTCAAAACTAAAGGAGAAAAGGGGGTGTACTATGATGCTGTTACACCTGGTATATTTGCTTCATATTTATGCATATCTAGAAAAACTAATAAAACATTATTGGGTATAACATAAACATCCTTTCAAACATAATAACCCTGTGATGCGTTCCCAAAGCTATATAGCGGCCTCGGGGTTTTCGTTTTTGTGTTGTAACTGGAGAGAATCATTATGTAAAAATTTTTCTTTTGGCGAGTCAACATTTTTTTAATCTCAATATTTTTTTGTTTCTAATCTAATCTAATTCTAAGAATACTATTATTTAATCCAGTGTCATCTTGTATCTAGGTGAAGTAGTTGTTTTAATAGTTTCTGCGGTAAAATGTATTTGAGTGTCGTGTTCGTGCTTCTATACTAGCGCATTCAGAAAATATTGATAGTGTAAAATGTAAGAAACTACATGTATTTATCATTGTTATCCTATTCGGTTTAAAAAGATGCTTATGGAATACTCAATATTTAATTTCTTTTTCAGAAACGAAACTATTGTGCTGCCAGTTTTAGTTATTATCGTGTTCCTAGTTACCGAACATTTATTTCATTTAATACGTCTTATTAAAAAAACGGGAAGCACATTTGATTACATCTGTCAGAAACCTATGACAACAAGCACCAAAAAAGTTTTTGGTACTGTCTCCGGGTGAGTTAATTCACTTCCCAATAGGTTACATTGAAAAATATGTATATTAGGTTTTATACCATATGGAAGTCTCTAAAAAAATTGATGCAATACAAACATAAATGTACAAATTGACGAAATATTTTAAAATCACAAATATTTCTACATTATGACATCGCCGCTCCGGTCCAAACATAAAATAACGTAAATTACTTCATTGGTTGTCTAACAGGCAGCAACTATAAATTATTCTGAATTTTTTTTTAAATACACTTAAACAATTTTTAAATGGCAGCCATTTATAGACATTGAGTAAATACAGGTTTCATGGAGCCATTCTTGTATCTCAAAAACGACTAATGCGATCTTTTTTTGAAAATTGGATGGTTGATCACTGGTCCCAAATCGAGCTTATCGACGGAGTAAAATTTGAGAATCATCATTGGCGTGTCTTTATAGAAGCAAACGTGTGGGTGGATTTTCCGAAAATTTATATTAACGATTTTTTTTAGAATAAAATCTAATCAGGTACTCTTAATCTGCACCTTTCCCCTTTGTGCACGGTTTCATAGAAGTGGGTTAAAGCGTGTTTGAGATAGAGGCTAACAAAAAAATACTTTTTTCAACGAAAAATTTTTATCTGCAAAACAGTTGCTCAAATGGAAAAAAAATTCTTAATTTTTGGTTCAGAACAATATACTATACCAGTTTGATTTGGTTTTGAAACTTAATTCTTATTTTTTTAATAATGCAAAAATGCTAATGTAAAATGTATTTTTCTTTTTCTTTTTTGGGACTTACTACCACATGAATAATTCTTCGTTATCTAAAAAATATAGTTAGTTACCCAGTGTTTTTTGACAACTAATATGAGACACAAAAATAATAATATAATTCCTTAACGTTTCGGAAAACAAATCTGTTTCCTTTTTCAAAGTTATTTATCTTTTTTTATAATGTCAAGCGTGAAATTTACACATATTATTTGTTTATGTAATATCCATAGATTCTTACATAGAACTGTTGATACTTTAATTTTGTTCAATTCTCTTCATAACATCGGTAACCACGTTGTACCAAAATCTACAGAGCAATGGGATAATAGCTATTTATATTATAAGTGCCATATGAGTATTTTATAGCACGCGTCTGAAATTTACAGAACGAACCGAAGGTGCGTCCTGTCACTATACCGATTTCTCGTACTATACCATCTTATTCTATAAATCAAATTTTTACTCTGACAGTTTTATTTTCAATTTTCTTTTTTTTTAGTTGAAAAAACTTGTGGAAAAACTAGTAATACTAAGGTGGGGTATTTTGAAGGGACCGATGTGAAAAATGGAGCAAGCACGTGCAGTTATGTGGTGAAGTTAAAAAATACTAACATCTGTCAAGTAAGGTAAGTAGTTTTTACAGGATTTACTAAAAATATTTGATTTATTAGAAGTAGAAGAGTGAAACTATTGTCCCAAGTTTTTCAATATCGATAAAATCTGGAAAATGAAAAAATTATATGAGGAAATAAAAAACTTAATTCAGGTTAAATAAAAACAAAAGGCAAGCGCCGAAGTATGTCACATTGTCAAAAATCAATGCTCTATATTCTAAACTGTGAAAATATACAGGGTGTCATGAAATTTGAAAATGACATTATTTTCGGTGACACCGAAAAGAGAGTAAACCATATTTCAATAACACTCGGTGTGTATATGGATACAACTCAAAAAGATCTAAATTCTTGTCTACATCTAATATACGGTGTACAAAGAATTTCACAAATTAAAATCAATTATATCACAAAGTCATTAAAACCGTAACCCATAATAATATTATTATATCGGATGGCTATTAAAAAATTAATCCTGTTTGAGGCTCCATTATTTCTAAGTACATTGAGATATCGATTTGATATTTTTTTTCTTACAGACAAAAGAGTGAAAGGTATTCGTTGCAAATTTCATAAGTGTATGCTCATCAACAACGAAAATAAAATTTTGAATTTACCATTCACATCTGCTATTACAAGTTCATAATTTTATGAGCAGCTTAAATCGAAGTTGGCTTTTATTGAAACAAATGCACTGTCAGTGACATTTCGAGTTAATTGTAACTTTAACATTAGTTTGGTAAATGTTTTCTCCAAATATGTCGAGATCTCTTGTAATAATAACACCTTACTTAAGTAGGTCTGACTTAGAGATCATTGCATCTTGGTATTAAGAAAAAAATTGGTGCGAAAGAAGAATTGCGGAAGAATTTCCAGGGAAGAGATGGTCACTTTCTAGCATAATAATTTTATTAGGCGACCGATAGAAACTGGATGTTTTCAGAAAACCTGGGAGTCGAAGTGGGAGTGTTACAAATAACGAAAATTCAGAAATGTATGAATTGTATGTCACAGAAAAATCAACAGGAGACTCATTTATCACAACGTAAAATAGCTAACAGATTAAGAATCAGTCGCAGGTCTATACAAAATATTCAAAAACACGCATTAAATGCTAATCCAAAAAATACGTCGATCATTACGAGCCTTGCGGCTTTATAGGGAGTTTTTGAATGCAGATCTACGGCGTTTAGTTTTCAAGATGAAAAAAATTTTACCCTCAAAGTGCCTCAAAATAGACAAAATATCATAGTTTACTCAACTACAAGAAAAAACTCTATTCAATTTGAACGTTTATATCACAAGTATGGTTTTTCAAAGCTAATGATATCTTACGTAATATACTAGAATGGAAAAAGTCGCTTATTTTTTACTAATCCGTAGTTGAAAAAACCAACGTCCACCCTTTGCGAGGTGATCTAATACCTGAAATACGTCGATTGTACCCGAACAATGCATATGTTTTTATTCAAGTTGATGCCCCGTCACACAGGGCTCTAAGAACACAAAATTTCATAGCAGAAAGCACGTCATCCTTTATTCAAGCAAATCAGTGGCCACCGAATTCTCCTGATTGTAATCTATTGAACTATTCAGTCTGGAATACATTACAAGAAAAAGTGCATACCCAAAGACGAGAACCTTTTGCCAACCTGGAAACAGTTTGGTCAGACAGAAGCGTCCCTAAATTTAATCAGAAAAGCTATTTTATAATTTAAACATAGGATAGGAGTAGTAAATTTGCAGAATGGAGGTCCAATACAACTTGTTTTTAAGTAGTAGTAGTATTATAATATTGTTACGAGTTTGCTATCCACTCAAACACCTCTACTCGTAGATTCATTGATTGAAAGTCCAGGTAACACATACTCACTACTTTATTTACTAATTAACAATTAACAACAATAGATTAATTACTGTCTTAACTATAATCACACTTGAACACTTATAAGTCTCTTTCTTATTTCTTGTTTACTCGTCCACGTTTAATTTAAGATTGAATCTCAGCCCACCGTGCGTCTTATTTATACATCCATTCACACGGTCTCGAGCATCCAGAATATTCCCGACCGTTCGCGTACAATTCCATCTAACCAGTCTATACAGGCCAGTGGCGTAACAATATCTATTTCAATTTTGAGATTAAGTATAATTTCTTTAACTGAAAATAAAAAATCGTTATTCGCTTGTTTTTCTAAATAAATGTTTAAAATGTGCTACGAATATCTTTCAACTTTTTGTCTGTCGGAAATAAAAATTTCAAATCGACATCACAATGTACTCCTGAATTATGGAGTTTCAAACAGGATTCGTTTTTTAATAACCACACTATCTATTATTTTGTATGTATTTATTCCCGTTATGTATTCTTCATTTTATCAATTTCCTTTGTTCCTGATTTAATCATGGTTAACGGTCGGTTTTTCTTCCATACCATTGAATAAGATTTACTGGAAACAACTACTCAGCGGGCAAAAGCCCCGACCTGCGTTGAATTAAACCTGCAAGTCTTGTTTGGTAGCTAAGATCATTTGTCAATTCCTCACCTGGACATAGACCGGTTCCGAACTTGTTATGTTCTTGTCAGTATGCCATAAGTAATGGAAAAGACAAATAATAATAGCAAACCAGGCTAGCTCAAAGTAGACTAGACAGACATAGTGAGTGATAAGTGTATCCTTTTGGTGGTCAGTGCTACTACCCGTCAGACGTCACTGATGTCTTAGTGACTGATAGCGACCTGTCAAGCAGGTACCAAGAACTTAGACCTCTAACTTTGGTGGGTTAAATTACATATTGAATACGATTTACAGGAAACAACTTCTTTTGTCCGCTGAATAATAGTAGCACAGACCACCAGAGGGATACACTTATCACTCACTATGTCTTCCATACCATTGTTGTGTATAAATAATTTTAAAATAAGTATAAGACATTGTAACGTTTTGAATTATTTTTTTAGGTTGGATTTTGTAAAATTTAATTTAGCTCCAGCTACGCTAATTACAAACATTCAGCAAAGAAGAGTTTATAAGTGTATTGACGATAGATTGAGGATTCACCCAAATCATTATAATATTCCTGATTTATGTGGAAACAATGACAATCAGCATGGTAAATTTGTTAATTTGTATATTTTTAATTTCATTTTTCAGAAAATGAGTATTAAAATTTGCCTTAATAAATCCTCAGAAGATTTTATATAGGGTGTATCCGAAATAGCTCGGACATTTAGGCCCCCTCCCCCATATAGTAATATATGGACCATATTCATGTGAAGTCACATAATTATGAAAACTTAGGTAAAAGTGTCATGACATACTGGCTGCCTGTATGTAATCCTGGTACTTGACCCTTATGCTCATGAACATAAAGGCAGTAACTTTGACAGTTAGAACACAGTACAGAATTTTATTTTTTTTCCTTCCTCGATAACAATATTTAAGAACTTTTACTTACCATCCTCCATGCCAGTGGCGGTTTGTGGGTCAAGAGATAGGGAGGTCAATTAGAAAAGTTTACTGTATAACCTACCTTTTAAAGTGATTTAAATTCCCAGTCAATCCTCCGGTCTTTTTGAGATGCAAAGTGGTCAACTACTTTTTCATTAAAGTCTCTTATCTTCTTTATTAATGCCCTTTCTATGGTAAGCATAGCTAAAGAAGATAACGTTTCCTGACCCATGGTATTTCTTAAAAATGTCTTTATTCTTTTTAAGGTGGAAAGACAACGTTCACTTTCGACGATAGTCATAGGGAGAGTACACAACATTTTAACAGTTTGACACTTTCAGAAAAAGTATTGCACAAATTATTGTTAATAAAAAGCTGTAACAAAGCAACTGCTTCACTGCTTCACACCGTCTAAAACGTATCTAAACATAAAAACTACTTGTACTTTATTATGTCCATCTTTCAGTTTTAATATATTTTGTACAACACTCATATTTAATAGTAAACACCAAAAACACTGTTTTACTTAATTTCACGACAAGTAGAGATTTACTTATAAAATGTTCACAAATAAAAACATTAAAAATAACGCGACAGAATTTACCGACCAACGCGTACCTAGTCAATATTAAGACTGCTAGTGCTCGACTGAACTTTGTGCGTTACCATTTACGTAAAATGTGTCAGGGACATTGTCCCCACCAGTGTTTTCTGTCTCTTTTGCTTTCTGACGATTCGCGCATAAGTCTATTTCACTATAATTCGTTGTAAATTCGGTCCGTAGCTAGCTTTGAGGACAAGTTGTGGATTGACCTAAGATATTTAAATTCTATAAATGAATAATGTAATGAATATAAAATCCTGTGATCTAGATATTTGAATAGTATTGTTGCATAGAATAAACTAGAAACTTTAATATATCTTTTAAGAATATTAAAAATATATATATTATATATTTTTAAATTTCAGAAAATGAATAGCTCTATTTTTTTATTTGTATGTGGGAGGTCATTGACCAAATGACCCCATAGAAGAACCGCCAGTGCTTCATGCACAAAATATGTTAGAATATATACAATACGGTGCACTATAGAAATTTTTTTAATAATAATTAATATAAAGTTTCTCTATGCGCTATGCTTATGTACATTCTAACGTATTTTGAACATGGTAAGTAAAAATTCTTAAATATTTCTCTCAAGGGAAAAAAATGTAAAATTCTGTGCCGTATTCTGTCAAAAATATTGCCTTTATTTTCATAAGCATAATGGTCAAGTTCTAGTATTACTTATGGGCAATCAGTGTGCCATGACTCTTTCACGTACGCTGCATAATTATTATTAATTATATGACGTCACAACTAATGTGGTCCTCTGCCGAAGCAACTTAAATAGATTTACCTTTAAAATTATATTTACAGTGGTACTTCGGTGTATAACAAAGTCAAAGTAAATCTCTTTTGGACGCGACTGCGAAAGAAGAATGAAAATATTTTACTTTTAGTAAAACCATGAGAGGGGTAATAAAAGGAGCAAATATAGTGTATCTCACTTAATACTGTAATACCCCTATAAATTTTTTAGTTTTTATCCGATTTAATCGAAATTACTCTCAAAAGATAGAAGTCATTAAGATCTACTTATCGAAATCATGTACCATGTTCAAATGCAAAGCCATCTATGATGCAAGTCTGTAGGAAAAAGATGCAAAAACATATTAGCCATTTTTTTTTTATAAAAAAATGTTTAAAATTTGGTTAAAAATAAAAAAATTCGTCAAAACAGTATTCGATAATTTTAAAAAACATATTACACAAAACTGTTTAATTTCTAGTATACATCCATGTTGATCAATCAGTTGGTGTGACCAAAGGAGTACAACTCGACATTACACTGGCAGACCGAACTTTAAATCCACTTCTTCAGCAACCATCTTGGAAAATTAAAGTAACCCAGTTGGAATGTCCTGGGAAAAAGGCTGCATTTAATATTCCCAGCGAAGATTACATTCAAGATTTTTCTCTTTTAGGTAAGCTAGTTTTAGGGATAGTTCCCAGAATATGAAAATCCAACTCAAAAATATTTATTCATTTACATCTATCCATGGATACAGTTTATATTGTTATAATCTTTTAATACGTAGCGAATATACTACTCGATTATCCTGTGTTTCAGCTCCACTGGGCGCAATCCAATATTTCACAGAAGCAACTGGTTATATTAAGTCATTTGGATTTGAAGGATCTGTTTCGAAACAAAGTTACACTTATGGTGAAAAATATACCATAGCTTTCAAGAGAGGCCTCAATATTTGTGGAGTAAAGTAAGTATATACAGGATGTAACAGGATCATGGTACACCCCTCTTTTCTTCTTTAGTTTTGAAGATAATTTATTGAAATTTGGGATATCCTATGTACATAATAAGCGGCACTTTTTGACATACAAGTGATTTTTTTCCCTTTCGGTTTCGCCAGAAGCACTACTAAACTTTATCAAATAATAATTTAGGCAAATGTTTGAAAAGAAATGTCATTTTGTCATGGCAAGCTTGTTGTTCGGTTGCTATTTAAAAATCAATAGTTGTTGCTACTTTCGGTAGGACCGTAAGTGATATTTTTCACATAACTTATTATGCAAAATGTGGCTATTTGTGTCACAAATGATATGCCAAAATTTCTATTTCAATTCCTAAAATCAACCGAGAAATTGGAACGGGACTAATCTCGTTGTCATCAGGTATTATGTTCATGTGTGAATTGCATGTTATCGCAAAATGGTAAATATATGTAAAGCATGCATTATGCATTAGTTTTAAAAGTTTTTGATTATAGCACAAATTAACTCTACAAAAACAAATATTTTCTTAAAATTTACATTAGCAACCCGATGACAGGAAAATAATGCGAATAACTATATGTCATTCTTATTTGTTTTTTTTTTTAATTTAACGTCGGCCTATTTTCGACATCAGAACCAATCACAGATGTCAAGAGACAATGCTCAGCGCGAGGATGAACGTACATTCTTTAGTTTGCCATTGTTATGTTGATAATAAAGTGAAAAAAAAATGCGAATTTAGAAACTGTTGGTCTAATTATGCTACTTGAACTCTAAAACCACTAAGTAATCATTACATTGTGTGCTGCTAAATTACTCAAATTTGTGTATCCAAGAAAACAGTAAAAAAAATCTAAAAACTCATCAATTGGAAGGCGCGCTTGATTGTTGTCCTATAATGTCCATATTTCACCATAAACTGGTCCGTGTTGAAAAATGTAGGTACCACAAAACTCTTAAAATCCCAACACTGACATAGTTTTTCACGAAACATCAAAACACCATATACTGCACTCGATGCGCGTTGCGCCAATCAAGTTAGCATAATCTGGAGATGATTAAAACTAACTTTGCGCTAAGAATGTATCCTACTTATACCTAAACTATTCTGTGAACCGTAAAGTAGCTGTTTGGGATAGGCCCTCAGTCAATATTTACACTATTTTTACACACGCGTTCAAATACATCCAGCTATCTAGTATTAGTTACGTTCCTAATTAATCTTAAATCGCTAATATATATTTTATCGTTGTTCTTAAACAAGTTTTGGGCAACACTAGACTTATCTGGTCTACCATATTTGAGATGGACCATATGCTCTTTGAATCTAGTTTGAATTGATCGTCTAGTTTGTTCAGCATACTTGTGTTTACAGTCCTTACGGCTAATTTCGTAAATATCCGACTTTTCGTTTGTTTCAATTTTGTCTTTTGGATTACCTTAAAGTTGTTGTAGTTTGTTTCCCGAAGAATGAACCACTGTCATATCTACATTTTTAAAAATCTCACCAATACCATGGGTGAGTCGAGGATCGAATGGAATTGATACAAATATCAGATTTTCTCTTTCATTTTGATAGGTCGGGTAATTCCGAGGCGACTTTAAATTTTCATTTCCTAATTATTTTATCAATTAAACTTACAGAATATCCATTACTTGCACTTATATACTTAATCCATGCCTTTTCTTTTTCAAATCTCATCTGAGAGGGAAGCTTAATGGATGATGGACTAGAAAACTAAACTCGCTATTTTGTGGTGAGCACAGTGGTGAGAGTTCTTAGGGATATATATTAGGGTACTGGTATCTGTTCTGTATATGTCAAATTCTAATTTATTTTCACTATTTCTAATTATTAATAACTTTAAAAATGGTGGTTGTCCAGAGTTTTCAATTTCATATGTGAATTTACCTGACGCGAAACGAATGTTTAATTTAGAAACAAAGTTATCAATATCAGCGACTTTTGTGTCGAACACTGCAAAAATATCATCCACATACCTAAGCCAAACCCTGGGGAAATACTCGAATTCTTCTTTTGCTTCCATCTCGAATCTGTTCATGAAGAGACTGGCAATGAATGGTGACAAACAGTTACCCATTGCTGTTCCTTCATGTCGTTCAAAGAAATTATCGATGATTCGAAAACAATAATTCTGTTTCATGCAAAGTTTAGTGAGTTTAAGATATTCTTTTACTACATCTTGACTGAGATTGTTTAATTCTAGTAAATCCTTAAAGTAGTCCAAGGTCTGTGGTATCGGAACACTTGGAAACAATAAACAAAAGTCAAAGGAGATCAAAATTTCACCTTCTTGCAACTAAACATTTTTCACCTTATTAATGAAATCATTGGAATTAATCACAGAGAAACTAGCAGGTGCAAAAGGTAAATTTTTGAACTCTTCTGTTAACCATTTTGATAAGTGGTAAGTCGCCGATCCGATTGCTGAAACAATAGAACGTACCGACTTTCCTGGTTTATGTATCTTAGGCAAGCAGTACAATCTAGGTACACTTGATTAGATACATGTAACCTCCTATTTAAAGCTGGAGTAATAAGGTTATTGTAGGATTTAAGTACATTTCTTACTTCAGTAATCATTTTTGTTAATGGATTTCTAGAAATTTCTTAAAATCTAGTGAAAATATCGCAATAAACAGAGAAGATGAAGCTCTACATTCCATCTCTTCATATTTAGGTGGGAACAGCTGTGGTATTAATGCCAGTAAACACAAGTGGTCTAAAAGTCTAACGGTAATGTTTTTAGTTAGAAGAAGATACTGTAAAATTACCAATTTTGGTGTAAAAGTTAGTTTTCCGCGCAACGTTAAATCGACGTCGTTGATCGCCACTCTCAGTCGAATGCCGACGTTGTAGCGACCTTGATTTTATCTACCGAACTGGTGCAAGAGCGGGTCAATTAATCGTTGTTATAATGTCATCAACAACTCCTGGAGGCGTCGGGCGACGTTGATACAACGTCAAATTGCTGCTTGTGTATTTAACTATTGAAAATGATTTCTCTTCTATTAGATTTTATGGAATGGATATTTTTTCTTTTTTTGTGTTACACCTAAACCATGCTTAATTTTTCAGATTCACTCCAAAATATATGAATTTACCACATGAGGGTCAGATTTATTACACCGATTGTAAACACTATTTATTTGTGCCGGAGCTATATTTTGAAGACCCTCAACAAACTGCTCTAAACTTAATGTCTAAAGTTTGCTTAACTACAACGCAAGATCTGGGACCTAATGTATTTATGTGTAAGTATCTACCATAAATTATGTCATTATTATAATTTTCATTTAATATTGAGTTATTTTACAAATTTTCAACAAGTGCTCATTTTTTCCCAAACAGCGCAACAGAATATATAGTCTTGCTCTCTGCTACTTGAAAATATGTGGTAGCTAGGCACAAGGAAGTCTTTGCAAACTTGTGGATGTGAGATGAAATAAAGTAGTTTAAAATTTGTGAAAATACACAGTAGATATAGTAAGAGAAATCGCTTGAGTGATGGGACGTACTGGGTACGACGCGACGTGAAGTCGGGCAATTGCTAACACATGACATCTTCCGTCTTTTATACTGCTCACATAAAGCGAGAAAGATGATTTTTGTTTTTGTTGGCACGCGACTGAGGCGGAGTTTTACTTACATTTTGTGATACTTCAGGTCCGCACTTAGTTTTGTTACCGATTTGTTTAGCAATGCGTTGTAGGAGAGAGTGTAATATTATAAGTAATAATTATTTTATATCTGTTTATTTGCTGGTGTGTTTTTAAAAATAATTTAAGAAGGTTATCCTATTTAACGTAAAAATGTTTCGACCGTGGGAGGCCTCTACGTCTACATCTTCATTATGTTTGTGAAAATAAAAGTGATAGTGATTACAGTGAAAATCAGTTCATCAGTGTTTTCAGTAAGAAAAGATCGGCTACACTTGAACAAACAAGCGAAACAAATTTGCTTTAAAGTTTAAAATAATTTTTTGAAGCGACTAGATAATGACCCTAATTTGTATGATTTAGATGAACTACGTGAAACAGCATCTCTTACTAACGTTCCCCATCCCACAATACACAAACTGGTGATAGAAGGTGCTCTCCCACAAAAACAACGATCCGACGACGTTCAATCGAAAACTCTGGACAAATCGTTAACAAAACTTTTAAGAACTTTAGTTTGCAACACGTATCAGAAAAATGAAATCCCAACTAGTGACGTGGTAGACAGAAAACTAAAACAAATAGATCCATCATCTAAAATATACCAAAAGAACTTTGGGAACTTGGCTGGGAAAAATAGGATTTAAATATCAAACTATTAATAAACGCATGGCGATTATGGAAAGCAGACGAATAGTAGATTGGCGAGATTCATATCTAGAAGTAATCAAAGAAAAGAAAACGGACCAATTTATTATCTAGTTGAAACTTGGTATGATACTCATGACACCCAAAAAAGGATGGACTGATGGATTTAGAAAATGTCAACCCGTCTCGGTTGATTATATTACACTGTAGATCAGTTGATGGATGGGTTAATAATGCATTGAAACTGTTCGGAAAAAAACATGGAAGACTGTAACGTGGATTACCACAAGAACATGGAGGGAGAGATGTGAGGAATGGTTTGAAAATACACTAATTCTAAAATTAAAACCGAATTGTTCTTGACAATGCGAAGTACCATTCGAGACAACTCTATAAAATTTCTAACAAGAGTTCTACTAAGCTAGAGTTACAAATTTATTTAATGGACCATGATCTCTGTTATGAAGAAAATTATAATAAAGCGCAACTGTTGGTAGTCCTGCAAATGAAAAATTATAAGAAGTATATTATAGACACTGCAGCGGAGAGATATGGCCACAAAATGTTGAGATATTTCTGTAAATTTAGCCAGATCGAATTAATTTAGTGTAAATTGAAGAAAAGTGCCAGAAAAGGAAATACTTTTCAGAAATTCGATAAATAAAGTCGTAGAGTTAATTCAAAATGAAGTGTGAAAATTATCATGGATGAGTGGGAAAAAAGAATTAGAAAAGTAATTACAATTGAGCATGATTATTTAAAAATTGCTGAATGTCATGTAAATAGGGGAAATAAATTTATTATAAATTTGAACTAGGATAGTAAAATTCATCTGTAAATGAAGAAGAGAGTGAGAAGGGCGAAGATTCAGAGGAAAAAGCGATGTGAGATGAGGTAAAGTAAAGTGATGTGAGGTGAGGAAGTTAATTTTGTGATACCAACTGTATTTATTTCCATTGTTGTGTTTTCGTAGTTCAGCTTGAGACATATTCTTTTTCAGGATGTTATTATTTATTAATATTACTTTTTTTCATTTTGACAAAAACACGTCTCTCTGTTTTTGTTATAGTAATAACTTAACTATCAGAATTTATTTTTAGTTTATTTATTGAGAAAAATATATTACAATTCTGAGAGTATATTTTGTGTTTTTATTTTGTTTTAAAGGTTTCTTCTTACTTTTTAAATAATTTCTTTATTCAATACTAATATTCCTTACCCATCATTTCCTATAATATTGTGAGGCATTTGTATATCATCACAAATGAATTGTACATCGACGTTAACAAGCAATTTAAATGTAAACTTCAGTTGTCTTGTTTCTTATATCTTGTGTTGACTTATATTTAAAAATTTTGATTCGAGCTTCGTTTACTACAATCTTTCCTTAAAAATTATACCCATGCAAACAGTTCGGACTGCACAAACGAAACCTCAGATTTCATACTCTATCTTACACAAGTTTAGGATTTCCTAGATTTTAGAAGGTTTATTCAGAGGGCAGAGGGTTTCTGCAAAGGACAATTAACGAATATATTTCCAATAATTCCACATGGCATGCGCATAAATACAATACTATAGGTATATTACGTAGATAGTATAAAATACGAAACAGTGTTGCTTGAAATATCAAAATTCCAATAAAAACATGCCAGATCAGGAACAAATATATTATCATATCTCTTCTGTAAGTCAACATATTTTATTGCAAATTTTCAGTACATTACTGATATGAAAATAAGAGAAAATTTAATAGAAAATAATGAATGACATTAATCGTTATCCCTCCTCAAATCCTTAAGCTGCCCTACTTTGAGGAGGTGCAATTACACGAATATTTCATCAACTTCTACAAGAGCACATTCATTATACTTTTTTTGGCTTTACTTGCTACACTTGTTCAACTTGTGTAGGTACGTATAAAAAAAGCATAGCAAATCATGAAAAATAATAAAGAATGTGATGATTTGAAAATATCTTCGTCCCCTCCACTAAATATTTAGAGAGAACAATAGGCTCTCACATTTTACACCATAATTAATATATACTTTTTTTACAGCATATGCTCCTGGTCCTTTGTACGTCCATTTTAATTCTCTGGAGACCGATTTTGACACGGATGACACTCTACAACAAGGATTTAACATACAGTATGAATTACTGAGCAAATGTCCATGACAAGAAATACAATTATTGTAAAACCAAACTACATACTGAAATAAATCATCTTTATAATTATGCTTGTATTTTAAACTCATACTTGTGCGAGTAAAGTAATGTGCGAGTAAAGTAAACTTATAATGGATTCTTGTAGGAAAGGTTAGACAGTGACGTTCGATTCATATAAGGTGTTGTCTGTATAATCTTACTATGTCTACAGACATTTCTTAAGCGGACAATTAATCTGTACGATAAATTAACACAAATTATTTTACCAGTAGTCTATAATCAATAGAGATCGGGAGGCAGCGATAAATTTCAGAGACGACTTTTACGTAGATACGTTATATTGTAAACACCTAATGAAAACACGTGTGTTTCAGTGGCGGCTCGTGATATTGTCCACAGAGGAGGCTTGAAATTTAAAAAGCAATAAAAATCAATATTATTACAATTTGTACGTTTCCTCACCACCCTTGAGGTAGTACAAAGGTGCGTTACATTTTTTTGTCGTGGGTTGATCGCCAGAGTAGCCCTACTATCCCACTTATAATTAAATTCTAACTTCTAATAAAAATCAAAATAGTTTTTGAAACAAATTTATAAATAAAAGTGTTTTTCTACAAACAACAAATTGTATTCATTATCACTGCCAGAGTATAAAAATATTACTTTTAATAAAAATTAAAATAGTTTTGAAATAGAAGTTACATAAAAAATATTTTCTAAAAAATAAATAACGTAAATAAATATTTCTTCTAAAATAATAACTATATTAATATTTGGTGTAAAGTCTAAATATTTTTATTAATCAGTGGTAACCTGCGATTTTCAGAACTAGCAAAATGGTTGATTACTTCTTCATAAAATGAAAATTACTCATTTTTCTTCAACTCTGACAAAAAACGTTTTTCTATTGAAATAAGCGATATATTTGACAGGCGGTCTTGAGCTATTGTGTTTCTAGTAAATGTTTTTTTTGCGTTTGAGTGATGAAAGCTATCATTCTACAGAAGCTGAGGTTACCGGAATTGTTAACACTAAAGATAAAAGTTTGTACAGTTCGGAGAGACAGCTTTTTAAATTATTATTATGTATAAAAGTAAGCATTTTTTGAGACGATTTTAAATTTGCTAAAAGTTGCTGGTCAGAATACAACACACATAGTTCATTTCTTAACGAAATACGGTTAAAAAGGGATACTGATCCATTAATTTGTCCATTAGTTGTTAGGACATGATTAAGAAAACATTATAAAATTATTAGAATTTACTAAATCGAAACGTTGCAAAATATTTAAATCGGAAAATCTAATTTCAATTTGAACTATAGTGGTGTTCAAAATTTTTGTACAAATTTGTTTGTAATGTATGTCTGTCCTGTCAAAGTTATATTATGTTTTCTTTCTTTTTTTTTAACTGTGGCTCATCATCTAATTCTTCAATATTTTCTAAAAAACATTATATAAAGTATTGAAATGTATTTCGTTATTGCGAATTTTTTTTATTTTGATATAAGTGAATTAAGTCTATTTTTAGAAAATGTTATATAAGTTAATTTATTCTGTAAAATTTGGAAAACAACGTCAGTTTGCTCAAAAATCATTTTAAAAACCTTTAGAAAAAATATGAAGTTTTTATCCAACAATAACGATTTGAATCCGTAAGCTCTTAAAGTCTGATCGTCATTTAAAGTCTTCACTTTCCGAAATAAAATTAAAAAGTGAAAACAACTCTAGATGAAAAATTCCTACGAGAGGGAGCATTACTCGGAATTCTATGTTCCATAATAATTCTATTAAAATATCAGATCTTTTACTAGATTTTGAAAAAAATGACGAAGAACTAGTAATATTTCAAAAAAATATTCTAACTTTTCTAATTCTGTTACAGGTTTGACTCAAAACCAAATATAATTTGTATACGTAACAGTGAGTGAAGTAAGCTTGAGGAGCAATATCGATTATTTTAGTTTGGAGTCCATTAAGATGTCCTGACATAACCGCAGCGCTGTCAGGTTTTTGCAACTAATTTATTTTTCAAATCAAGTTTACCAAATTCGTCGATTATTAATTTAAATAAACTGTCCGCGTTTCTTCCACTACTCACATTAAAAACCAACAAACCTATCAACAACTTCACCATGCATTACATATCTAAAAATTGCGGAAACTTGAGATTTACAAGTAATGTTCGTCATTTCATCAATTTGCCACGAGAAAAATTCGCAATTATGTAGTTCTTCATAAATGTTGCCTTTAATAATGAAGCTAAGACTCTGAATTAGATCATTTTGAATTAATTTAGACGTCCCGGAAAAACAGTGGTGTTATTCAAAAAGTTCTCTAATTTTGGATCATACATTTTTAAAAAATCTATTAGCTCCTTGAAATTTCCTTTATTATACGAATCACGTTTTTCGTCATGTCCTCGAAAATAATTTTCTTGAGAAGATAAAAATATAACGGCATTAATTAATGTCTTTAATATTTCCCTATTTTCCTGGACTTTTTTATTAAAATTTTCTATTTCTCTCTTATGCGATGAATCCAAGTTTACAATATTTTGTTTACCCAATATTTCGAATTTAATGCAAGATGAAATGTTTCCGAGATTTTTCATGCCTTTCTAAACCTCGCGACAAATTTTGCAAATTATTAAACCCGGCCCTGTCCCATATTGAGGATATATCATTAGTAAATAACAAACATTTCCAACAATATAATTTGCTTCTAAATGTTCATGCTCTTAATCACTCGATTTTTTGATAATTGCTATCACTAAACCGTCTCTTTTGTTTACCACTTGTGAAAACTAATGACGGCATTGACGGTGTAGGTCTGACCATTTTTTTCATTCTCATCTTTTGATCATAACTAAGAGAACTAAATCCATTTAACAACAAATAATCCACCACGTCCTGACAACAATACATGTCGTTGGAATATTTTCACCTAGAGCAATCATTTTTCAACCACCTGTTAAATATTTAATGTATGTCTATGATCTCTCACGAAACCGCAAATTGCCAAATGTTCTATAAACTGTTCATACTATTGTGAGAGAGTGGATCAACGCTCAACTGAAGTATACATGCCTTAGAAAGAGATGGAGTGCTAGAGGCTAGCTGCCCTATCTGACAGATCCAGAATGTTTGCTGAGATACTCGCCAAAAATTCAAGGTCACGAACAATGTATTGAAATGGGGGTTGGCTGGCCGCTAGCCTCAGTTCATCCGGGCAAGCGCGAAGCGAGATAAGATCGGGAAATATGCATACGTGGAGTCGACTATCCGGACTATAATATTACATTACTGAAAATTAATTAATGAATTATAAACATACATTGAGAATTGAGGTATACCTAAGTAGAAATTTCTACTTGTGAAAAATATTATTTTGAAGATATTCTGCTTCTCCCGAAATTGTAGAGGAGGCTCAGCCTTCCCTGCCTGCCCTGACCAGCCGCCACTGGTATGTTTGTACGCTCTGTGTTTTTAACATCAATCTCCTAATGAATATTTTCAAAACTTTCTTTTTTCGTTCAGAGGGCTTAAAACTTTTGCACATGGTAGTAGGCTGCCAAAGTCGACGGAAGGCGTGGGGGTATTTTTTAATTTTTTTTTTTATATCAGCATCCCTTCATGAGTTATAAGGACCTTTTGGTTTGTCAGTTTATGCTTCACATATTTAAAACATCTATTTGATCTCTTAAAAGAAATTTTTCTCAAAATTTTTTCGTTTTTCGTCCAAAGGGACTGAGACTTGCAGAAGCCAATATGCTGCCAAGTCGACTGAAGAATCTGAGGGTGTTTTTTCATTTATTTTTTTGATATCTACATCTCTTCACGACTTATAAGGACTTTTTGGTTTTGTCAATTTATATTTCACATATTTAAAAGATCTATTCGTACATTTGTATGACTGATGGTCGAGAGGCAAGGACACTTGACTCTCACCCAAAAGTCTCGGGTTCGAATCCCGACCTTGGCACTGGGATTTTTCTGTGAGAGAGATTAATCGTAGTATACTTGGATATTGGATGTATATCCGTTGTCTCTAAATGTGTAGCCCCCTCTCGCACAACGTCAGTCTAGAGATACAGGGGGTTGTATTATCCGTGGTGTTTATTATTATTATTATTTAAAGAACTTTCTTAAAAACTTTTTTCTCGTTCAAAGGGACTGAGACTTTTGCACAAAATAGTAGGCTACCTATGTCGATGAGAAGTGTGTGGGGTGTTTTTTCATTAATTTTTTCGATATTTACATTCCTTCAGAAGTTATAAGGATTCTTGGTTTTGACAATTTATACCTTAAATACTTAACATCTATTCGATCTCGTTTCACTAGTTATAAGGACTTTTTGGTTTTGTATGTTTATGCTTTACATATTTAACATTTATTTGACCTTTTAAAGATGTTTTCTTTTGTTTTTAAATTTCCCGAGGTATCGATCTGCGGGTGACAGATGACCTTTTAAATAAAAAAAAATAGACTTTTTTTATACAAGATATAAATGTGCAGTCTCTGAAAAAGTTCACCATTTTAAGTATACGCCAATTACGTCCTTCTCACAATACAAAAAATGGATTTTTAATGAAAGGCGTCGGAGATTAACTCCGGAACATTTAAAACAAATATTAGTAATATGCTTTTTTTACACTTGTGATCGCTACTTAAAAATACATGTGTGTGTCATCCTCCAAATGACAATGTTTATGTACAGCAAAATAATTACAATTATTATTAATGTGCAATATTTTTTTGTGAAAATTGATTAGATCCATTATAGGTAGCGCATATTCCAGTAGTGTATTCGGTTCTTATTGGAAAAGAATCGCTAATATGATTTCGTGAATTTTCATTTCCCAACAATTTACGCAGTAGAACTTGGTTTTTGTAAATCTCATAGTTTGTCCTAAATTAAAATATCTGATGTGGCCAACACATAACTTTCTTATACTAGTAGATATCATCCTGATCTAAAAAAAATCATTCTATTTAATTCTTCACTTATCTCAATTAAATTTTAATAGCGTACATTGAAATGTTTCATTAAAATTTTTTAAAAAGCTAATTATCAGCGTCGTTCGATACTGTCAATAATAATTCATGTCATATATTTTATTAATTTCTTGTTATTGACATTGACATTTTTGTAACTAAATTAGACATTTCAAATGTCAAACTACCAAATTTATCCTAACATTTTATGAGGTCAAATGTGTAAAAAATTTTAGTTTACATCTTATTTAAGTACTTGGAAAATACATTTTATTGCTTGATAATAGTAGACATGATTTATAATCTTTCATCAAGAATTCATTTTTTGTAAACACCAATGTAAAAAGTTTCGGTCACGTGGACCTCAGCTGGCCAGTTTTGCTCATCACCGAATTTTTCATTGTCTATGGCTTTTAGAACAAGTGTACCAAATTTGAGAGCTTTATCTCAAAAACTGTGGTTGCTATCGCGATACAGACATGCAGATAGATTTTTCCATAAAGTTATGTTTTTCATTATAATTCGTCGAAATTCGTCCAGAAATGCAATAATTTTCTTTTATTATTTTCCCCCGAAATTGTACCTTTCTTCTTCTTTCATTCATTATGTGTATTCTGGTGGTACCACATTCACCAAATTTAATGCATGTGTCACCTAAAATGTTGTTGAAGATCTTAATTGCCAAATTTGGGAATTTTCCCATTTGTTATCGCGGATACACATATACACACACCCACACGCACACGCAGACGCACACACACACGCACACGCACACTCACACGCACATTCACCACACACGCATACACACACACACACACACACACACACCCAGACACATCCAGACACCCAGAGACACATCCAGACACCCAGAGACATATTCAGACACCCAGAGACACATCCAGACACCCAGAGATACGTCCAGAGACCCAGACACATCCAGACACCCAGAGACACACACACACGGGCACGCACGCACCCACACACACGTACACGTACCGACAGACATCATTCGGAAAATAGTCAGAATGGATTCAGAAGGGTTCAAAACCTATATATTAATCAAAATCTCGAGGTCGAAAAATATCACGATTACTATACTTCCTTATATTAGGTATAAGAAAGTAAAAAAAGTTAGTCAAAGTTGGATGATAAATACTTCGATAAATACAAATTTTAAGGGCATGTTCAGCTTTCAATAAAGACAAAAATAAACAGAGCTGACCATTAGATTTTACTCTTTTTTAGTATGCCTAAAATCCATTGAGGTATGAACATGGACCATAGTATGCGCAATTTACTTTTGTCCAGAAATAAAAACAAAATTTATCTAATAGTTCTGCCTTTTAGGTATGAAGAGTGTGGCTGCTTACCCTCTAGATTTAACCTTGAAATCGTTGTAATGGGGAAGTCTCGTGCGTGTAGAGAACTCCATTGGCTATTAGTTGGTTATGTACCCTTTCTGTATAAACGATATTTAAATTGTTACTAATTAGGAACAAATTAATATGTTTTATGTATGTATATTGTACAGTTGAAAATACCGTTCTAACAATTTTTGGTAAGTTAATTTACTGAAGAAATTTATAACTCAATGAGGTACTTGTTTTAATATATTCTACAATAATTTGTAATTTAAAGTGTTGAATAATATCTTTTACTTAACATTTTTGAATATTAACATATTCAAAAAGAACATAAATATAAAAAGCTTCCTTGTTATTATATTTAGTAGGTATGCCTATCGACTGTAATATTTCCAAAATGTGCTCGGAGATGGCATTACTGGTACTAAAATATTTTGAGGTATTTTAGTAGAGTAAAATCGCTCCTCTATCTCGCTTATTTCTGGTAGTTTTTTTTTTTTAGGTATAACTAAATGGGACCTTCACTATCTTGTAGGGGTTGAATTTGGCTAGTCGAAATGGATATCTACAACTTTTTTTTAGTAGGGACGAATTTTGTAAAATCGTTTTTTCTCAGCTGGAGGACTAATTAAAAAAATATGTTTTTCAAAACATACATCGTGTTATTAAATCAAGGATTTAAGTTACGATTTTGAAATTTTTATCAGTTACATAAAAAACTACAGCGCTTCTAATAGAACCCACGAAATTTCTAAAACCTAAAGCCTTTTCGAGAAAATGAGCCCCAAATTCGCCATAACCAAATCCGTGCATTGAAAACTTCACCGTGTGAGGAACTATGTTCATTATTAAAAATTTATGTATATATATATGTGAAGTCAAATGTAGACAAAACTATAGAAAAGTTTTTAGAAAAAAATTCAACTCGCTAGGTCTCATAGTTTTCGAGAAATCGAATTTTTAACGTAGCTAATTTTCACAGTAAACATAATGCGCTCAGACCGTGGTCAGTCGGTGGGCGTCGGAGTGTTTGTAATTTAACACTTTGAATGTAAAACCATCGGTGGTACACTTGATTTAAAAAAAAACTGGTACAACTCTTGTAATCGAAAATCTTAATAGTTTAGTTGTGTGCATATGTCTGTAAATAGGGCTGGCCAGGCATGTCGAGAGGGGGGTGGAGAAGAGGTGATTTACCCCGGATCTGGGTTTTTTGGAGGAGATCGGTTTTCTTTGTGTTTTTAAACTTATTAAACCTTTCTCTTTTATTTTATTCAAATGGAATTTTAAAAAAATAATTAGAAAATAACTTTTTCAAAACATTTTCAAACCTGCCATATTATTGTTTAAAAAAAATAATATTTGTTACGGATAATTCTACTAATGGTTGTAATTAAAATACTAACTGAATAATGATAATTCTATTTTTAAAATAAGAACACAAAAATACCACTTGAGATTAAAAAAAATGTAAACAATGCAAACTGAACATAAAAATACAATAAAAAAATAAAATAAATGAACTTCAATTACGTAATACAGAATTAACTAATATTTTGTTATTGCTCCATTAGCGTCTAAAACTGCCTGAAGTCTTGCAGGCATGGACAAAATCAGATTTCTTGCAAGGTCAACTTCTTGCGACAAGTTCTCCCAAGCGTCTTCAATTATCCATTCCAATTCTTGGGTATTATTTGGATGGTTATTTAATTTACATTTATATACATTTTCAATTGGATTTAAATTCGGACTTTCAGATGGCTACGGTAACAACTCCATGTTTTTATTAAGAAACCATTGCCTGACACGATGGGCCGTATGTATGGAGCAGTTGTCTTGTTGGAAAATAAAATTATTTTCCGGAAACACCTCTATTACTGACGGCAACATAATATTGTCTAATATTTCAATATATTTAATGGAATTGAGATGACCACCACTGTTCCAACACACACCTAACCCATTTAGGCTCCTCCAAGCCCAGACATTGACTGAAAACCTTCCTGATATTTGTGGATCGAAAGTATATTTTTTTGTCGTATCTAGTGGAAGGAGGCCTATATACGTGAACATGTCCATCGTTACAGGATTTAAAAACCTTTTCGTCAGAAAAGACAACTTGTCCCCAGAAGTTTTCATCATTGATTATATAGTTGAGTGCAAAAATAATCCTACCCTGCTTCTTTTCTTCTGAAAGTTTGTATTTTTTAACCGCTGAACAACTCTTCAAGTCGCTTTGTAGTTTTATTCTTCTGCAAGCAGTAGATACCGAAGCAGGAAAATTTTATTCTGAAATTGCCTTTACTGCAGTCTGAAAAGGGTTTTCTATTAGGTAATTTATAAGATTTTCATCTTCTTGATTATTGCTCTTTCTGGGCCTACCGGAACCAACTTTATGGGATACCATTTGGTTGGTTTCCCCATTGTTTTTTAACACTAATTATCGTGGTTTTACTCACATTGTATTCAGCAGCAAGTCTTCTTATGGACCAACCATCTTCAATTTTAGAAACAATTCGAAATTTTTGAATATCTGTTAGATGTCGAACCATTTTTAATAATGACGCCACTGATTAACTTCAAAGTGACATTGTAAGATTATTAATATCAATCAAAGAACGAATGATTTACATAGCTAAAAGAAAGTGTACCAGTTTTTTTTGAAATCAAGTGTACACACCGGATAGATGCAAGTAGGATCTTGTATAGTTAAGTTGTTTTACTCGTGTATTGCTTTATTATTTACAAAATCTTTGAAAATAAAGTTTGGTAAGTATGTTTTTGTATGGAAACTGCGCGAATAGAAATAGTTTTAGTTGTAAAATTAATTGTAATTTCTGTAGAAAATGGAAAATGTATGTTTAATTTGTGGGAGTGCTTGTGACCCTTCTAAAGACTCAATTGTTAACAAACCCACTAAAAAAGGGCTATTAGGCATAATAAGAGCTGCTGAATCCTGACAAGATGGATTTTCTGAAAATATCCTTACTTATAAAAATGAAATATTGTATGGTATGAAGAGTTTAAATCTTGTAGAAGTTCTTATGTTAGTAGAGGAAATATTGCTGCCAATAAATTTTTTATAGACATAGGCCTAGAGTTTTATTGCTTACTGTTGACATATATTATTATTAATTAGCTCGTTACTTAGATAGAAATATAAAATAATTTTGACGTTAGCTATCATGTATGAATTTTAATTCTATCCCCAATGCTTTGAATGCGGTTACTAAATTATTATTTTATCTGCCGCACATGCATCGTGACATCATTAATTTTTTGTTTCTATGGGAACATATAATCATGTAAGAAATTCAATTTACAAATAAAATACGTACAATCTTGTGAAAATACATTATTGCAATATTATAAACCCTGCCGCGCCACATAATAGGCAAGCTGGTCGCATTACCACTCCAGGAATCCGAGCGCAATTGTCACTGTGAAAATGAAGCGCATTAAAAATTCGATTTCTCGAAAACTATGAGACCTAGCGAGCTGAATTTTTTTTCTAAAAACTTTTCTATAGTTTTCTCTACATTTGACTTCACATATATAGACATAAATTTTTAATAATGAACATAGTTCCTCACACGGTGAAGTTTTCAATGCACGGATTTGGTTATGGCGAATTTGGGGCTCATTTTCTCGAAAAGGCTTTAGGTTTTAGAAATTTCGTGGGTTCTGTTAGAAGCGCTGTAGTTTTTTATGTAACTGACAAAAATTTCAAAATCGTAACTTAAATCCTTGATTTAATAACACGATGTATGTTTTGAAAAACACATTTTTTGAATTAGTTCTCCGGCGGAGAAAAAACGATTTTACAAAATTCGTCCCTACTAAAAAAAAGTTGTAGATATCCATTTCGAATAGCCAAATTTAACCCCTACAAGATGGTGAAGGTCCCATTTAGTTTTACCTTAATTTAAAAAAACGGCATAATTGAGGTCCGATTTTACTCCACTATTTGTGGGAACAGCACACAAATACGTGAAGTATTAAAATTATCGAAGGTATTTTGTCCAATACCTAAACAATGTTTCTTCATCTGAGTACATATGTAGGAAAAGATTGACATCTGTTCACACAATATATTTATTCTGCTTATATATCCATGTGCTGAAATATTTATACCAGAATTTTAATAAAAAATATACCAACACTTCTGGAACAATTTTAGCCATGATAGTTTATTAAAAAAAATCAATGCTTTAATCATGTCTGCATCCAAATTTAATAGACCACCGTATTAATAACTATTCCCTCAATATTTGAAATTGAGTATCGAGAGAGTCCCGTGGGACGCCTCTGACGGTGGATTCTGGGGAGTTGCAACATCGGGATAGTAAACGGTATAAAAACATCTTACTGCACCAAGACCAAACTAATATCGAAGAGCAAGCAATCTAAGGCGGCCGGTCACATTTGTTTTTGTTATATGCTTACATAGCCATCCAATACCTCTGAATATATTCGGGGATCGATACGTTTACACACTGGCACTGGAATCATGTCGTACACGTGTGTTATATTTGTGTATTAGATTTCGAACGATTTAGTTTTATTGCCGACATTTTTTATTAGCAATTTTATACTTTTATACACATTACCGTGGATGCCTAGGCCTATAATATGTAATTATGGAGAGGAATCTGGACCAGAGTCCAGGACTGGTAACTACTACTGCCTCATTGTTGGCAGAAGGACATACGTAGGCAAATATAAGCCAAAGTATAGAATGAATAATGAAATACATACCGTTTGATGCAGTGTGTTATTCAGAATGACTATGAGGTCTGCGCCATGGCACTAGCATACATGGTCACAACTAATACTTAGAGCTGTCCGAGGTGGCTGGAGTACAGCCACGGTCTTGCGATGGCGTCACACGTGCCGATTTAGAAGTGATTTACGCTGCAGTCTTATTTGAAAGGTGAATGCGTGAGGTTGTACCTATAAATTATACATAATGTCAAACGCGCCAAAGGGTAAAAAACGATCGTACGCGGACACAGTGAATAAATTTATCGGTGAATTTCCGGATTTATTCTATGACGGATGTAAAATAATTTGTAAAGTTTGTAATCAAGACTTAATGTGCTGGCACAAAACAGATTGTCATCGTCATCAACACCGTGCAACATCAAAATAAAAAAAATGGCATGCCTTTGACAACTCAGTTTATGTTTGATTTATTGTTAATGTTAATAGCCTGTAATATTCCGCTACACATACTAGATAAACAACCATTTCGGAAGTTTTGGTATATTTACAATTATACACTCAATAATATGTCTCTAAATAGAGTAACTGAATTTAAAGACTTAGGAGTTATTTTTGATTCAAAGCTGAGCTTTAATCTTCATATTAATGCTGTTGTACTTTCTAGTTACAAAAACCTTGGTTTCGTTATAAGGCATTCACGAGGGTTTAATGACACTGACGTTTTATTTTTACTATTTAATTCTTTCGTTCTGTCTAAAATAGAATATGCTAGTATAATCTGGAATCCTCGGTATCAAACATATAGTAATAATTTAGAAAGTATACAACGCAAATTTTTAAAGTACGTATCCTTTAAGATTGATGGCATTTACCCAGTTATTGGAGCGCCACATGAACAACTATTAACTAGGCATAATATGTTGAGTCTAAAAGATAGAAGACAAATGCATTCTCTTATATTCTTACGTAATATTATTCATAATAAGATTGACTGCCCTTCTATCTTAAGTCAACTTAATTTTAATATTACCTTAATTGCAACTAGGCACACTGCCACTTTCTATTTACCAACACCAAGGACCAATTTACTTAAATTTTCACCTTTATTTTGTTTATGCAACAATTATCATTCCGTTCAAGATAATTTGGATATTTTTATCTGTAGCATTAACTCGATCAAAAAGTTATTTGTAAGAAGTAATATAAGTGCTGTTTAATGTATTTCTTTTTTTGCTGCTGCAAGTGCATTGTAATATCTGTCAATTTTCAATTGCCAATTTATTTTTCTTTTTTTTGTAATTAATATTCTTATTTTTTATTTTTTGTTTGTAATTATTATTATTACTTTTATTTTTTTTTTGTTAATTATGCTGTATTCCCATCCTATAATTAGTATGCAAATACTGTTGGATGGTGTATCTGAAATAAATAAATAAATAAATAAATAAATAAATAAATAGTGATAATATTCAAAACCACACATAGCTGATCATTTATCACATACTACTAATTTTCATGTTTCTGCCAAAATTTATAATAGTACTAAAAATATTGGAATAATAAACGAGATCTTTCGATAATAATATGCAAAACCTCATAAATAGTTTAACATTAGAAAATTGGGAAGGTGTATTTGAGCATCACATAAATAAGGCATTTATTAATTTTATCGATCGCATCACTTGGTATCTGGACGTTTTTGCCCCATAAAATTATTGAATAAAAAGAATAATGGAAGAGATAAACGAAAAGGTTGGCTGACCAATAATATAATTCAAGAGGGAATTGAATTAAAGAATCTATATTGGATAAGTAATAATGTAGATTGTCATAATGCTAAATTATTATATAAAACCAAAAAACAAATATTTAACAAAAATATTAGTTCTTTAATATTTTTTTATCAAAACAAAATCGATCATTCAACTAATAAAATTAGATAATATCTGATAGTTTCTTTTTGTGGGGATTTCAGTCAGATATAACTAATTTTATTATTTCTAACGTTTTGGTTTATTACACCATCATCAGAGAACTACAATTAATACAATATTTTAAAACCATAGTTATGATTATTTTACATTACAATTTACCTACACTACTAAATATTAGGTATTTGTTTTAAAAAAATTTTTACATGTTATTAGATTGTCTGTTTTAACGCAACTGAGATATTTTAACATGGTTTGTAGGCTTTTAAAGTTTTGTTTATGTTACAGTGGTAACGTTGGAAATGTATACATATGATTTATTGTAGGTGTTTTGCTTAAATAGCGAGTATGATAATAAGATATTTTATTTCAAAAATTATTATTTTGTATCGGTAAGATGTAAAAATTGATTTCATGTTGTTAATGTACCCCAGTCATTTAATTAAGTTAAAATAGGTTTCGCTTAAATTTTTTATATTAGTGCGATTATTTATTGCGTTGGTATGTCTTTTTATTTGCAGCATTTCATGTATGTTTCTTCGGTTATAGTTATGTAGGTTCTTTTTCTAATATTTGTATGTTGTTAAAATTAAATCGGTGGTTTTGTTCTATGGCGTGTTTGGCTAGTGCTGTCGTGTTTTGGTTTTGAGTTTTTATGACATATTTGTGCGTGTATACTCTTTTATGTAGATACTATTTAGATTGGCCTATATAGGTACCATTACAGTCGTTGCAGTCTATCTTGTATATAGTGTTAGTTTCGTCTTCGGTTGGTAGTGTAAGTTTAAGTTTTGTGAACAATTTTTTCATGGTATTGTGTGGTTTATGGGCTATTTTTATATTGTGTTGTTTAAATACGTTTGCTATTTTTTCGGATACTGTTGGTATGTATGACATGGACACATATTTATTATTACTATTATTTGGTGTGTGGGTTGTTTTATTATAGGTTTTGTGTATTCTTTTTTTTATTATTGATTCATAAAAGTGTTTAGGGTAGGAGTTTGCTTCTAGAATTTTTTAGATTTTTTTTCAGATTATTTGATCTGTATTTTGGATGTGACAGTTGGATGGCACGATCTGTTAGGCTGTTGATGATGCTTTTTTTGTAGTTGTTTGGTGTGTGGGATTTAAAGTTTAAGTATCTTTGTGACCACACTTCTTTTGTGTACCAGTTGGTTTCGATAATACCGTCCTTATTATATTTCACTGTTAAATCTAAGAAGTTTATGTTATTGTTTTGTTCTATTTCCTTAGTGAATTGTAATCTTGAGTGATAATTATTGAAAATATTAACAGTATATTCTATTTTGTCTTCTGGTAAGCACATAATGCAGTCATCTACATATCTTTTGTAGATTTTTGGTTTATAGTTTAGTGATTTTAATACTTTATTTTCTAATTCTTCCATTACTAAATTTGTTATAGTGGCCGATATAGGCGACCCCATGGCAGTTTCGAAAATTTGTGAGAGGAATTGATTGTTGTACGTGAAATATGTAGAGTTTAGACATAAGGTTATTGCTTTGAAAATTCGTCTTGGGTAATGGGTGAATATTTATTAATTTCGAACCATTTATTTTTTATACATTCTATTGCTAAATCTATTGGAATATTAGTACATAGTGAGGTAACATCAAGTGAAATAATGATATGATCTCTGGGAACTGTCTGTTTTTTTTATAAATTCACAAATTTGCCATGAGTCTTTAACAAAGGATTCAGTTTTTCCTAAAACGTTACTTAGTATCGTAGATAAAAACTGTGAAAGATTATATATGGGACTATTTATATTGCTTACTATTGGTCTATAATGGGATATTTTCTTTATGTAGTTTTGGTAGGCCGTATATGAAGGGAGCATGGCCATTGTGACAAATAAGTTTATTCTTTTGTTGTTCACTAATTAGGTTCTTACTGAGCCATGACTTAATGAGGTCATTAACCTTATTTTGAATTTTTTTTGTTGGGTTGTGATTTTTTTTCTCAATGTTGTTTCGTCATTAAGCATATTATTAATTTTTCTCTTATACTCTGTTTTATACATTATTACTGTTTTATTACATTTGTCGGCTGTTAGTATAAAAATATTTGAACGTTCTATTAAAAATTTTTTTGTTTCTTTAATGTAATGATTTAATTTGTTTTTGGTTCTATTATTTGCATTTTTTAGTTTATTATTATAGTTTATAAGTATATTACAGATTTTGTTTCTAATTTCGATTTTATATTCGTTGTTAATATTTATTAAACCTTGTTCTACACTTGCAATTATTTTATCGATAGGAAAACTATTACAAGGCAGAGAGAATTTTGGTCCCAGACTTAATATGTATTTTACATTATTAGGTATTGTTATTTTTGTTAAATTTTTAGACCTGTTTTGGTTAAATAAAATTAGTGAAACGTGGAAAATAATAAATCATAAGTTAGGTAGAAATAATCAACTGCATAATAATATTAAATTATATTCCGAAAACCATTGTTACAGATCCAAATAAACTTACAGATATTTTTGGTTCACATTTACCTCTTGTAATCCATAAAAAATTACACTGTCATTTTGGACAAAATCTGTCCCTGCCATGTACACTTACCAATATCAATCAGCGAACTTTCTTTTTTGTTCCGGTTTCTGAACTGTTGTTAATAAATACAATAAATAAATTGAAAAACAAAACTTCTTTTGGTAATGATGTGCTTAGTTGTCAATTGATGACACAAATTAAAGAATGTATCATACTACCACTAATGTATCTGCTAAATTACTCAATTGAAAGTGGCTCTTTTCTAAATATTTTAAAAATTTCACATGTAGTACCGTTATTAAAATCAGGTAACCCTTCGGACATAGAAAATTATAGACAAATAACATTAGTCAGCTCTCTGTCTAAAATAATGGAAAGAGTTATTTAAGACAAAATATCAGTATTTATCTGCCAGTTTCGACTTACTGGATACAATTTACAGTCATCTAGATAAAGGTAAATATGTGGTTACGTTACAATTTGACTTATCCAAAGCATTTGACACCTTGGATGTGAATTATATTATATCTAAACTTTTTAACCTCGGTATACGTAGTAATATTCAGGAATGGATTCATTCTAACTCATTAAATCGCAAAGTAATTCTCTTCTGAGAGGAATTTAATGTTTCTCAAGGTGTACCACAGCGGTCAGTTCTAGGGCCCTTGCTTTTTATTTTATATGTCAACGATTTACCAAACCACATAAAAAGTGGGTCAGTGATGATGTTTGCTGACGACAGCACCATAACTGTGGCAGACCCCAATATTGATATTCTGCATACAAAAATTGGTAATGTATTAGATGAATTTTCTGCTTGGTGTGATCGCAATGAACTCATATTAAACACAGGAAAAATAACAAACATGAATTTTTATAACAGGACACCCTGTATTCTCCCAAACTCCCAATATTGTCACAAAAGTAAATTTTTAGGAGTTGTCTTGGACGCAGACTTATATTCTGGAAATACCAAATTAATATCGTATGCAAAAAACTAAATCAGGCATATTTTGCAGTTATCCAAATGAAAAATGTGGTTAATCTTAAAACATTGCTAAATATTTATTACGCACATATAAGTTTTAGTATATTGTGCTGGGGCAAGACTTCTAAAAGGGGCAGAGTTTTTATTAGCCAAACAAAACTTATTCGTTTAACATTCAATTTAAAATCAAGTGAAAGTTGTAAATATAGTTTCAAAACAAATAAATTACTTACAACGCCATCTATTTAAATGCTTCGTAAAAAATATTTACACCGTTTTAAAAAAGTCTCATCTCATCATAGCGATATTATGAGAAGCAGTGACCTCCTGATACCATTTCATAATTCTACATTATTTGAGAAATCGCCAATCTATTGCCGTATTAAACTATATAATTCTTTTCCGCTTGAATTAAAAAATATTAACAATTTTAATTCATCTAAACTTAAAATCAAAAATTTGTTAGCGGATGGTACATTTTCTACTGTTGATGCCTTTTTAAATAGATAGATCTATATTTGCCTATAGCTACTTTTATATTATGTATATGTAGATTTGTGTATAATGCGTGTATATATGTGTATATCGGGTGTAACAGGATCATGGTACATCTCCCACGACGTCTGATTTGAGTATTCTATCGGATTCGAAGTTAGAACCATCGATCGATGAACACGATAAAGTACAAAGTAAGTAATTATTTAGTTGCAACTTATGGTCCACTGACTTTATAAACGTTTACTAATATTGAACAAAAAATGATACACATAGTGATGTTATCGGCACTGAGAGCATGCAACATTATGAAAAATGAGACCAGGCCTGCAATTTTTTTCAAAATAAATTTAGCTTTTGATTGGATTAAAATAGTATAATATTTGTACTTAAATTTTATTTCATTCAAAAACCACAAAACGCTCGATATATCAAAAACGGTGTGCTCAATCTATCATTACACTGTCACTTTAAATCTGAAACACCCTGTATATTTCATTTCTATAAAGTATAAATTTTTCATTGTATAATAATATAATAATTCCGCGTTTGTCAGAATAATACTGGGAACCAACTCACTTAACACTCCCCACTAACGCGTTTGATGGCAAGATACAATGCGACTGATATAATAATTATTACTGACAGAATACGCCAGCATTCTAACGTGCAGACAAAAGAAAAGGATGTATATAACGAGAGGGTGTTTCTTCACCCTGCGATTGTGGTGCAACTCCCCGAGACAATGGCAATTCAACTATGCCATGATTAAGGAAATCCAATACTCCACATTAGACAGACAGACAGTGGCATTCGAGAACAACACAGGCCATGGCACACTGAGTGTAAACCAGTTATCAGTGACAACCGTGTTAAAATGTACGATCTCTACCATATTGATTGTGCTTTTCATTCATTCGTATGATTCAATAAGAATTATTGGTATCTAGCAATACTGACAACCACGAACAAAACCTCTAATAGGCATAAAGTCAGATTTAACGTTCAACCAGTATATTCTTTCAACTAAATGTTCATTTATTGACCAATAAGGGTATCGTTTATTTTCGGTTAGAGATATAATTGCTAGAATGCGTTTTTTGTTGATTTTTAATCTGTTCAGAATTGAAATTGGTATCAAATTTAAATTATTAATTTGTTTTGTTGCATAAAAATAGTTATTTGTGCAATAAGTAAGTAAAAGTGATTTTATTCCGTACTAGGCGTCTGATTTTTGATTGAGGCATAGCCGAGATCAAAATCATGTCAGGTAAGGAAAAGTATACTTTTTTACCTGTTGCACTAAGTTTTTTCGTGCAGCTTATCTTTCAGGTAACTTCACAGAAAAAGTCGATTGGTATAAGGTCGGGTAACCTCGAAGGCCATGGGACAAATCCGCCATGACCAATTAAATTTTTGGGGCAAACTTTGTCAGGACCTTTGTTAGTACCAAGACGGTGTAACTCTTATTGTAAGCATTATAAGTAAACCTGGCCAAGCGATGGTAGATTCAGGGTCGGGCGCAATACCAATGCCATCGCACGCTTGTTACGATGACGATGACACAACACACTTCAGTTGTTATCTGTCGGTCGATGCATAGAGTACTAATAAATAATAAAAAATGTTGAGCGTAAAGAGTAAAACAACGACCGTACGTTGATAAAGTGAATAAATTTATCGGTGAATTTCCGGATTTATTCTATGATGAATGTAAAATAATTTGTAAAGTTTGTGATCAAGACTTAATGTGCTGGAATAAATACGGCTGCAAAATTCATGTCAATAGTAACAGGCATAAAAATAAAAAAAATGGCGTGTCTTCTTTGGAACCTCAGTTTATGTTTGATTTACTGTTAATGCTGATTGCCTGTGATGTTCCCCTGCACATATTTGATAAACCAGCATTTCGAGAGTTCTGGAATAAATACAATCCCCAGGTGAATTTACCAAGTCATTCATCGTTACGAAGATATGTACCAAGTGTTCGTGAAGACATTGTAAATAGGAAATACACGGCTGTGGTTATGTGTTGGCGAGACGACAAATTGTAAAAAAAAATCTATTTTAAATGTTATAGTCCGTGTACTCGACCCTGTTAAACCAACATTTCCACTTTTACTAGCTAGCAAAAGACTAACTGCGTGTACTGGCGAAACAATTACGCGGGTGGTGTTGGAGACTTTTGAAAAATTTTAACTGTCAACAAGTCAAGTGTTGATGTTTGTGACCGACGGTGCTGCGACAATGCGTTTGGTGGGCCGTTTTCTTCAAAGCGACGATTGTAGGATTTTACATGTTATGTGTAAAGTGCATGCGTTCCATCTTGTAACAGAAACGATTCGAAAATGTTTTCCAGAGGTAGATGCATTAATAGCAAATACAAAAAAAGTATTTCTCAAATCTCCTAAACGGCTTCGAGCATTTCACACACTGTGTCCTGGTATTCCGGAACCACCAGAGCCGATTCTTACACGTTGGGGAACGTGGTTGTAGGCAGCTTTTTATTATGCTGAATATTTTCAACAAATAAAAGCTGTGATACTATAGTTCAACCCTAACGAGACTGCAGCTATTAAGGAAAGCCAGACAAGCTTTCAAGATGTTTTTCTTGAGATTTAAAAACTATTTATAACAATTATAGAGGACTACATGACGCAATAGAAAAATTGCAAAATACTTCGTTGTCGTTAGTGGAATCTCTGCAAATAGTGGACGACGTAAATACACGGCTACAGACTATAAATGACGCAAAAAATAAGCCCGTTATTAAAAAAATTCGAGAGCGTATTACGGAAAGATCCTGATTTTACCAAATTAAGACAAATTTGTGATGGTGCATCTACAGCTGCGTTAAGTAAGGTCACAGAGTGTTTTACTTATGCCTGTATTACTTCCGTAGATGTCGAACGGTCTTTTTCAAAATACAAACATATTTTTTCACCACAGCGAACATCGCTTACTGAGACAACTGTAGAAACATATCTGATGCTAAACAGTTATTATTAAGTGCTCCAGTTTGTGATAACGACAACCAAGCTACTTCATAAACCTGCTTAAGAAGGTGAGTTTTGTACATATTTTTATAAAGTGTACCAGTATTAATAAAATTTATTTCCATTTATTTTATATATTTATTTATTTATTTATTTATTTATTATTAGTTGTCACTTAGATATATAATGTACATGTGTGAACGTCATTTAACAGTTTAATAAAAATGCGCAGCATTAAGCTTACAAAATATAAGGAAATACATAAAAAAATTTAAAGCGAACGAAATATTATAAAAACATACATCAAAAATATTTTTGCTTTTATTATTGTACTTATTCAAGTATTATGATATGATGCATACCCAGTACGTCTCTATAGGATTAATGACCTTGGCTAGGCTTAATTATAAGTATACTATACCTGCCAAAAAAAGTAGGGTACAATAATTTTATTGTTTATAATACCTACCAGACATTTAAAGACCACCTACTTTGTAAAATTATCTCCAGTGTCGCACACATTAAAAAATAAACAAAGAAGAGTATATAAATAAGCACTAAAAGCACAGTAAAACTAATAAAAGTATTTACAACTTAGAACGCAGTAAACGCACGAACAAAACCATAGAATCACTAGTTATTTTATTCTGCTGTGCTGTCGAAGCGCGTAGTTCTCGAGGCATGTCGTACATCCGCCCTCCATCACCGCGTGCTAGACTGCATTAAAACAGACCGGCTTTATAGTGATAATAAAAAGGCATTGGATATTGTCACATCGTCACCTCTGTATTGGTCGCTCTTAGGTCCAATATTTCCATAATTTATCTTGATTTTCATCAATGTCAAAAAAGCTATCTACTATGTACATAAGAATGGTGTTATATTCTTTATGGTATGAACACTTTTAATTATCATTTATTCCTTATTTTCTTACAAATAATTATAGTTTCAAACGCACCAATCACCACTTTATATTCGTTTTTGAAAAGGAATCGTGCTGAAATGGGAATTATCTTTGTTATTCAGTTTATCTACAATAAAATTTACCTGTTCTTTGATCCTGATTTTTAAAGAAAGAAGTTTTCATCAAGAAATTGTAAATCTTTTAAACTTTTAGGAGCTCAAGGCGCATACCAATATTAGTTGAAAGTTCAAGAGGATATTATTAATCCGAAATCGATTGAATTAAAAACAATATTTGAACAGGCCAGTACAAACAAGATTATGGCTCCATATGTGATCACTTTTAGTCCTATAATTTATCAACGGGAGATCTCTAGTGGTTTCGATTTCGTTCGGTTATGATTGACGTAGCGGATGTAGGGCAATGAAACCCCCAGATGAAGGACGGTATGGCGCTAAGAAAAACGGAATGATGAGGACGCGTTTTTTAATATCCTGACTGTCAGATAGCTTGCTTTGTTATTAGCGTGGTAGAAAAGATCCTTCGTCTTTTGTATATAGTGACAAGTCGTGATTACGTTGTAGTCGAACTAACGCTGCCTTTTCATATTCCGAAAGCATTCGGTTTGGTATATTATTATACTATCGGAGATATCTAATTTACAATCAACGTTACTGTGATTGTTATCTATAAAGAATTCAGAGGAGTTGACCCCCAAAATACGATGGAGCGTTTTTTTTTAATGTCAGACATTAAATCAGTCTCAATACTTTATCATTTTCTCATACTCTGAAACTCGGAATCTCTTTTTTTTATGTAAGTAAAATCACTTGTTTAATTAAATTATTAAGTCGGTTCTTCAAAAAAAAGTTGTCATATAAGCCCAGAACTAAAAAAAATCAACAAGTGTTTCAAACATTGAAGTAAATAAAATTTAACCGTTTTATGATTTCCACAATTTTCTTTATTTATATACCACTCAAAAAAATAATGTTGAATAAACGATTGATTAAACATGTAGATATCGAGCAAAGAAATATACAAACATGCAATTCATTACATTAGTAAAAAATAGTACGTAAATAAAATGATAAAAGAAAAACGCTGCCAATTACTTGGGGATCAGAACTTCCTCACCCTAGTAAAACTCGGCGTGGGGCGGAGTTTATAATAAAGTAATTTTTGACGTTTCAAAAAAGTCACAGTTTTCGACGTTTCAAAAAAGTCACATTTTGACGTTTCAAAAAATTCACTTTGACGTTTCAAATAAGTCACATTATGACTTTTCAAAAAGTCACATTGGTGGAATGTCACTAATATTTTTTAGACCGATTTTGCTCATCAACGAACTGAATCTCTTCCTTGACCTCTAGAATGTGTGTACCAAACTTGAAAGCTTTATCTCAAAAACTGTAGCTGTGAACCAGGCAGACAGACACACAGACAAGAAATTTTTCTGTCTGAAATTTTGTATATCATCATAATTCGTCAAGATTCGTCCAGAAATGCAATAAAAATATTCCAAATGTTGTTCACGAATACATAACTTCCTCACTTTGAGGGGTGAGGAAGTAATATAATTAAGAATTAATTAACAAACTGATCAACCGTGATTTTGTTAAATGAATAATGGTCGCTGTTTTTTATGTTTTTGGAGGTGCTGATTCTGAATATGAAGCCAGCTTTAATTTTTTTTGTAATCTACGATCCTTATTTTCCATTTACTACGCTGAGCTCAATAAGAGTCTGACTTTCAGACGACCACACTTCATTTAGTTAATCAGACACTTGTAGCAGGAGTTGAGGCACGTGATCGGTAGGGCATCCCTAGAGTAAAGCGAAAATACATTTTTTGATATTTTCTTTGGTATGTGACCTCTATTTTTTTTCCTTTTGGATTTCTATGACTGGGAATGAAAATAAATTTGGTCTGCAACAATATTTATCAGTTCCTCATGAAGACTAAATATTAGAAATAACAACATATTTTATTTAGTGCCTAAAGTAAGCATAGATTTACATTTTGGCTTATCAGAGAGCAAAAAGTCAAAATAAACAGTTACACGTGTATATGGTAAATACTAAATGAGAATCTTGGACGGTCTAGAAATAATTATCTAGTATTTTGAGCAACAAGCAATAGATTTTGGAAGTGCGTTTCACTCTGTCGCATGTCGTGTGGATAATTCTTCAGTGAGTTGAACTCCTCGCTCTATTACATCGTTCACAACACAGAAATCAAAACAGCGGCCTCAAAGGATTTATTTTTTTTGCCAAAGCAGAGGGTCAACTCTCAAAAAATCACAAAATAAGTTGAGCCTTGTGAACAGTTTCTAAAAAAAAGTTTTCAAGTCCTTTATTTCCCACTGCGAGATAATCTTTGACTTCACTGTAGGATGTTTGCAGGAATTCTTCTCAGTCTTCATAGATGCTAACATACGATAATTAATTTGTATGGAAACCATTGCAAGTAAACTAACTAACTAACTTGTTCCTCAGATACTTGAGATGTCCACAAGACTTTTCTCGTGCTGCGACAGAAACTTTTCTTAATGACTTTTTCGTAGACACCTCATTTGGAGCTGCTGTAACATTATTTGACCAAACCATGCCTTCACATGAGGCAGTACAATGAGCATACAAACTGCTTGAAGTTCTATTTGTTCGTGCTTGGTTAGGTGAAACTGATTTTCAGAGCTAATGATTTTTAATGAAGAGAGTATTTTTGCCATCTCACGCGTTTCGTTAATTTCTCCAGTTGATGTAAACTCGAGCAGTTTCTTATAATCGTCAAAGACCATGCTTTTCCTTGAGTTTTTGTCTTACAAAATGTAATATATTCTTAGCACTTTCTTTTAAATAGTTCTTACACTATTACGAATACTCTCTTTTTGACTTCCCGAAATGGTATTAATATGAAATAGGGTAGCCGGCCATAATCGACTGCTGCAAGTCTAAATAACATATTTTCAAAATGGCGCCACTTCCGGAAATACCGGATATCGACGCCATCTTTGTTTTTTTTAAATGTATTGATATTTCACAGTATTTTAGAAATGGGCAACAAAGTAAGTCCGATATCTTTTATTTAAAACATTTTTTTCATATTTCTTATAATTAGCGAGATATTGGACTTTCTCGCACTAATGGGCCCTGTAATCGATAACAACGTATGAAATTTGCTCAATCATAATTTATACAATCGTAATTTATTCAAAATTATTTTTACGAGTAGTTTATGACTTTAGTGAAATTATATTTATATCCTGAATTATTGAAAGGTAGGTATTTAGGAAACATCCTGTATAAGTAATTTAGTTACAAAATTCGTAATTCCGTAACTAAATTAATACAAACATTTTATTAAATTAATTAAACACAAATTAGAAAGGTTTACTTTAATATCTTCTTTAGTTAATTCCAGTTCATAATGTCAAGCAAATTAGCGGCCAATTGAAGTTGCAGAGACAACATTTGAAACGGCTTCAAACGGCCTTTTCTTTGTAGATTGCAAAGTGTAAAGCGTTAAAGGCTAAGCTTTGTAAATGAAGAGACAGCAGTCAGTCTGTCCTTTAATCTTAAGCAAACTCTCAGAAACAATGTTTTATGGCCTAGGTTAGGTATTTGGCAGAGAGAGAATGAAATTTATTTTCAGTACGAAGGTAAGCTGAGAGCATAGATGGTCGAGACCCATGAAAAAAGAATAATAATTCACATGCACGTATTGTTTACTTGTGATTTAACTGCATAAACAAAAACAAAAAAGTTAATTATAACATTTAAAGTGATTATTAAAACAAAAATAATATAATATGTATATGTATACGTACATGAAGGAGTACTTATTATTACGTGTTTTTTATGGTGTCCACTAAAATTCAAGAAATTGGCCTATCGATAATTTTTTTAAATGAGAAGGTATGTTATTGTATAAATTATATACGTTATATCTAAAGGATCTACTCAATAGTGCAGCTTTATGAGGAGGTGGTGATATGAGACCCTTAAATCTTAAATTTAAGGCATGTACAGTCAGTACGAAATCTTATTTTATTGTAGAGATATGGTAGATATTTGTTTATTATGATAAAGTACTAACGAATGGTAATTGCGCCTTGTAGCCATATTCAGCCATTTTGTTTCTTTCAGCTTATGAGACACGTTCATATTTACGTATGCCATAAATAAATCTTAAAAATGACTTCTGAACGTTTTCAATGCGATTTTTATATATATTAATATCACAACATCTGTTAATTTAATTTTAATTGTAGTATTAAGTAGATGTCGATAATGATACAACATTTTTAGATTTACATACGCTTTTTGCAAATACTTTGACACATGTTTTTTAAAATGTAGATCTGTGTCCAATTCTACTCGTAAATTTTTGGAAACATTAGAGCAAGGTAATTTTGTATCATTTATTGTTACGTTAATAATTTGTTCAACAGATACACTGACCTGCCAAAAACAATAACTGAAAATTTGTTAGGACTTATGTTTAAATTATGTTTCTGGGATGTATCAATCAATATTTTCAGTTCGGTATTTAGAATTAAATTAGTGTTCTGCAGATTAGTAAAATGAAAATGTCTGTATGACTGAGTGTCATCCTCATAGCAATGAATGTTTACATTTTTTAAATTAGAAGCTAGGTTACAAGTATAGATATTATATAGCAATGGCCCTAGTATAGAGCTTTGAGGTACACCACATAAAATATTCCTAAAATTAGATATCCCTTTGGACGTTTCTACAAATTGTAACCTACCAAATAAATAGTTTTTTTATCAAATCAGCTGCGTTATGTGAAAATTTAATGAAATGCAAAATTGCTAATAATATATTATGCCTGATGGTGTCAAAGGCCTTAGAAAAATCTAACAATATTAGGACTGTCGTTTTTCCCTGATCGATCTTTCTCAATATATCATCAGTTATATTAAGTAACGCTGTTGTACAACTATATCTATACCTGATTTATGACTGGGTGAAATTTAATACTTTTCAAGATGTGCTCGGATTTGAAAATTCATGATTTTTTCTAGAACCTTTGACATAACAGGGAGAATACTTATTGAACGCAGATCGTTAAAACTATTTACATAATTCTTTTTAGGTAAAAGTGCCACATGTGAAATTTTCCAACAATTAGGAGAAAACGTTATGTTCTAAACAATAATTAATGATGTTAGTAGAAAATGGTAAAATGTCCGGACAACATAGGAGTAACATATCAATGTTAATTTCATCTGAACCTGCATCTTTAGATTTTATTTCTAACAAATATTTATAAACGGTATTTTCAGATATGGTGTCAAATTTAAATAACAGATTGAAATTACATTTTAAATTGTTATGATAAATTTGTAATAGATCATTATTGTTAACAACATTCGTAGGTGCATTTTGAAGAAAGTTATCATTAATATCATTTGGCACGTTGAAAAGTTATCATTAATATCATTTGGTTCTGGAATTTGATATTTTCAGATTTGTTGTAAATATCTAATTCTTTTAATTTTGTCCACAAAATTTTACTTCAATTAATATTGCCAACATTATGTAACCACCCTTTTTTCTCATTTCTTATGGCTATATTAGTTATCGATTCAGCTTGTGATGTAGTCACTTACAGTAAGTATATTATGTTGCATACCTCTCGGAAAATAATGGTCTTTCTATAAATTACTTATATTGATATTTTGACCTTGAACGAGTTTGTAAGTTATGAACAAAAAATTGGAAAACTATCTTTAGAGGTAGATTTAGGGTGAACTTCCCGTATGTTGTAATAGTAAATACATATATCAAGACAACTGAAATATTTATTGTTAGTTTCAAAGTTACAACAGTGAAAACTAAAACAAAAACACCGTTAAGGGAGATTTTAATTGTAAATCCCATGTGGGGGCGTAGGCCAGTCGGTAAGGATTTTTAGATCGCATTCATTGTAAAAGCACTGAATTTTTCTATACGTGTAGATTATAAGGTCGTAATCAGCGTCCAATATTTTTCTGACAAAAATGGACGTTGCGTTCGAATTCATTTTTCAAAAATGGCTCAAAAAAATCGAATTTGTCCTTACTTGCTGCAAAAATAGGTATTATCAAATATGTGGAGAAGAAAATTTCCTATAAAAAAAAATACTTTATATTTCCCTCAAATTAACGGTTAGCGGTTAAATACTCTAAGAAGTGGATAAATTATTTGTTTTCTTGATTTAGCTGTTCTAAAATATAGATAATCTATATTAAGGCTGGGAATTTTCCAGATTTTAGTATTCGAATATTCGTTCGAAAAAATTATCGAATATTCGACCGAATATTCGGATATTCGAATAATTCGAATATTCGAATACTCGAATAGTCCGAATTATTCGAATAGGTATCCGAATAATCCGGATCCTCGAATATTCATTATTAATAGGTATAGCACTGAATACTAGTGAATAGTGAATACTCTATTTGAGTATTTGGTTGGTAGACCACAATAATAGTCGTGACGTAATCCACTAAGCAGGCAATTTGATTTGCTTTCCATACCCACAATAGGGTATGTCTCCTGTGTACATGTGCTTTAAGGGTCAGAATTATTTAGTTAGTATTTTATTTTAGGATTGAGGCGCTATTGTTCACATTTAACTATTGAAGCTTAAATAAAACGAAAACAGAGCCAGTTTAATATAGTTCTGTGTCATAACTATATTTCCTTTTCGAAAAAAAATAAAAGTGCTCTAAAATTAGAATGTTTTTAAAAAAAGACGCAGATTGTGAAGGTAAAACAAATACATGAAAAGTCAATAGTTAAATATTTACAGGTTTTCTAAAATTTAAAATTTAATTTTAACCCGCCTTAGTACAGTAAGAATAAGGCCGAGGCGAGAAAGAGATGGAATAGTTTGACTGGGAGTAAAACGTGCCACTAATGTGGTATATTTATATATATGGATTTTAGAATAGGTACCTACATATACCTACTATCTACCTACTTTGGTTGGATGAATACTGCATACCTATTCGTACATAATTTAATAATATATTTTAATATTCAAATTTACTCAAATATAATCGAATATTCGAATACTCGAATATTCGATATAATCGAATATTCGAATAATTTCCCATTAGAATAATTCGTATTCGAATACTCGAATATTCGAATACTCGAATTATTCGTATTCGATTCCCAGCCTTAATCTATATAACAAGTTTTGAAATATGATTCCAACATTAATGCAATCAAGTAATACCTTTTAGCTCTCTATCGGTTTGCTTAGCTATGGAGTATTTTATGTTGTTACTAATAGTGCGTAATATCCTACAAATTTCAGCTAGGTACTTATTTTGCGCGGGTCAATATTTATATCAGTAGCGGATCTAAGCAAGAGTGGGCCTCGGTGCGAGAAGTGCTTGTGGGCCCCCCTGGCTTCAACACCAATATTTAAAATATGACTGCACAAATGGTTTGGGTTAGTTAATTTATTCGTAAACTATTAATAACAAATAAAAAATAAAAAATAGGTAGTTGCATATTTGTAGGTACATTCGAAAAAATAGACAAACAGCTACATTCTAAATAAAACAAAATAAAAATATTTTTCTTAATTTAAACTATCAACACCTAGAACTAGAAGACTAGTATAGATTAATTTAATAATAATTTAATCTATACTGGCCTTCTAGGTCTAGGTCTAACGGTCTAAGTCTACACTAGCCTTCTTTAATCTATATACTAGCTATAAACCTAGTAAAGACTAGAAAGTATAGTATTATAGTAGCACAGATTAATTACGCGAAACGTGAATCCGTGAATGTTATAGCGCCCTTTTTCTAACTTTGGCATTTGCAAAGCTATCTATTAAATTAGAGATGTCTAAGTTTGATGTCATTTTATTTTCTATAGACAGTATTGATGTCACGCAATCGCTGCTGACTGACTGTAGATCGCATACAGTCTTTTACCATTTTAAGTTTATTAAAAGATCGTTACAAAGAGGCAACAGTTACAGGAAGGGTAAAAAATAAAAGAAAAACCGTATAAACCTCTGCTTCCATAAACGCATAATTCTTAATAATAAATTCAAAAAGTCTTGTTTTATTGACATATCTTCTTTAAGGTCATGTTTCATTAAATCAAAAATCATATGAAACTGATGTACAAAACGATGAGATAAAACTTCCGTATATTTTTCGCATAATTCCTCACATCTGTGTAATATTTCTTCTGTTGAGCTTACAATTAAATATCGCGGTTCTAAAAATTCAAAAGTTTGTTTCACGGCGAGCATAGCAGAAAATCAGTTTGGCCGAAACTGCTGTTGCCAGTGCTGCCACTATGAAATCTTTATTGTTAGGAAGAAGTTTCCCTATTCTTTAATAGATGACGTTACTATGTTTCTTTAAAACAGCGGTAATTTCAAATTTCAAAACTATGATTGGGTATTTTTAGACTTCGTGTCCGGGGGCCCCAGAGACTCGGGGCCCTGTGCGCCGCACCGAACTGCCCGGTGATATGTCCGCCCCTGATTTATATATCCTTATTATTAGGTAATTTTCAGCTTTTGTTTTTCATTCACAACGTATTTTGTACGTGATTTGTCAGCATTTAAAAATTATGACACATAACTGGTTAACCTATTTTAAACGCACATCTTCGATAAATTTTGTGGTGGAAAAGTAATACCTGTCTTTTACACCTCTGGAAAAATATTTCCAGCTATTTCTTTTTACCTTTCTAACTAAATTCCAGATGGTTGGGTAAAAACTATCAGTATGCGTATTTGACCTTTAACTTATTTAAGTTCTGACCTCCGCTTGCCTCGTTCAATTCACTTAAGCTTAATTGTTTATTGTCTACACTTTCCAGTGCTGTACGTGTTTTGTTAACTAACAAATTGTTTAATGTTCTCACATACAGGTCAATAATCTTAAGTGTTAATCAGAAAATTACTTAAAATAATATAATAACATTTATAATGCATGAAAACGTTTTAATATGCTAATGTTCTTTAATCAGACGAATTATTGTTTTAATTGGGGAAAACAACAAAGGAATGAAAATTTGCAATGACGCTATTCCTTTGAGTTACATCCTCAATGATATGCTCTGGCTCCAGTGGCAAGACACTGAAGTATTGGGGGTAGCACTGTACAAAGAGCTCACCTGGAAGGCATATACATAGAAAATATTATGCAAAGAGAAGACAACCTTAAACCAGTTCCACCTGCAAATCCGTGCCTACAAAATTAATTAATCATATATATTTATTTAGTTTAATTAATTATCTAACAGTAGTAGCATACTTGGAAATACATTTCATTTACAAAAAAATAGTAATGAAAGAAATTATACTAAGTACACTGAAGATTTATAAAACAAAATACAGTTTTATCAGTTGCATTACTGTTAATCACTGGTACATAATGAAAGCATATATTTAGATTGGAGTATAAGGTTAATTCGGAAAACGATTCTTTATCTATTTCTGCTAGGATATGGTGGTCAAGCTAATAGGGTCATAAAACCGCTGCCAATTACTTGGGGATGAGAACTTCCTCACCGTAGTAAAACTCGACGTGTGGTGGAGTATATAATAAAAGTTGTTTGACGTTTCAAGAAAGTCACATTTTTTGACGTTTCAAAAAAAGTCGCATTGGTGGAATGTCACTAATATTTTTTTAGACCGATTATGCTCATCAACGAACTGAATCTCTTCCTTGACCTCTAGAATGTGTGTACCAAATTTGAAAGCTTTATCTCAAAAACTGTAGCCGCTATCGCGAACACAGACACACAGACAGAAATTTTTTCTGTCTAAAATTGTGTGTATCGTCATAAATCGAAATGCAAAAAAAAAATTGAAAATTTTTAATGCATTTCTGGACGAATCTCGACGAATTAGGACGAAACACAACATTTTAGACAGAAAATATGTTCTGTCTGTGTGTCTGAAACTCAGGATCCCTCTTGTTTGGGTGCCATGTCCTTTAGACATTCTAATTTGCAAGAGAAATTAAACAACATTTAAAATACAATTTATTTGAGGATCAATCAAAACAACTGCCATTTCTAGCTAATACTAAAAATAATTGAATACATGGTAGAATTCACAGTATGTAATCATGTTCAATACCTACCCTGAAAGATTTCTTCTTGCTTCCGGAAACTCCTGGACATAAAATATAATATTTTATTATATTTTAGGGCATACGGCATAATCTTTTTTTTGTTTGTGTGTATTGTTTGACTCGTATTTGCTTTTCTGCCAGATAGAAATGGGCACTGGGCAGTGCACACAGCGCTCTATATTTATAATATAAAAATTACTTGTTTTAATGAAAAGTTGCATAATACAAAAAATTCTTTAATGTATTATCTATATCAATATCAAAGTTCTTGCCACTAAAAATGTCTTTCTTGGTGTTGCCACTTATTGTAATCGTCAACGACGTAATTTGAACATCAGTGCTATTGCGTCCAAAAAAATTCAATATCGTTTTTAATTTCTCAGTAGGGCTTGAGAAGTTTCAGCTATAATACCCTATACACATGATTTTGTACAAAATTTTATTGCTTTCATCTTTAATAAATCATTTTTTTTTAATTATTCTGCAAATAGTCTCTGGCTATTGTTTTGAGATTGCTGTTCCCTTCGTTAGTTAACACGCTATGCCTTACTGCAGCTATAAAGTATATGGTAGTATCAATCAATCAATATCGATACAGGAAGGCACGTCAAATTATTAATGGTCCATTTCCAAAGTCTAATAACTGTTTAAAACTGTGGCCAATCAAAACTGACATATCTTTAATTGAAATAACTCTTAGTTTTCTTTAATTACACGTACTTTTTAGATATTTTCAGTTTTAACTATTTTTTTATTGGAGTTTGACATTCTAATATTTAAAACAGGAATAAAAATTGGCCCGAAAAGGTACTGAATATTCAAATTTTTTTAAGAAAACTCGAACTAATTTAGTAATCGTTATGAGGACTTTTTCAAATTATAGTAGGCTTTGGAAATTTTGTTACACATTTGACACTTGTAAAATGACCAATAAAACAGCACAATATATTTTACATGAAGAATTTGTAGAATTAAAATCAATTACTGATATTCAAAAATGATTATCAGATATTGTAATTTTTTTCATTAAATGATGAAAATATAGATATAGAAAAATAGAAGATACAAAATAAATTTTAAGCCACGTTTGTGTTTAATGCAATAAAAGTTCTACTGAATAGAATTGAAGAGTCTTACTCACATACCATTTTTCCAAATAACTAACAAGTTTTCTTGTAACTCGAACAAAACATTCAGTTTGATATACTTAACTTCTCTTTACACTTTGTAGATTGCAACTTTTCAGAGCGTGTAGACGTTCCTGACATCAACTGCATGACTTTCCATCAGGCGCCGGAATCGCTGAGCCACTTTCAGCATGTCCAATATATGCAATCTCGGCCTATATCCAATGACAGAACGTGACGTTAAAAGTACTATATTGACCCATCCAAATAGGCACCATGCATATGTCCAACAACAACAACAACAGAACAATTTTATTTAAATTAAAATAAAAAACATTGTATATTGCTCTCGCCGGACATTGCCGATCCAGCATCCTCGCGTATGTTGCTGTCAGTCCAGGCAAAAAAATCATTTCTAACAATACAACTCCTAAATGAAAACATATTAAATTGCATAATCTTGACAACGAGAAAATCATCGGAGTATGCTTTTGCACACGTCGTTGATTTACAAAAACTTTAAAACAATGCAAAAAAATAAAATATATAAGCGCCAATATCCATTTGGCTTGATGACGGTCTCGGATGCTAGGGCCAGGCAGGACTATTGCATTTTTACCCTAGTCATCGCTGTAGACCTGGACCGCCCACGTGCAGAGCGGGTTAGCTTACTTTACGAATGGCTCCACTCCCAAATGTGAGCGGTGCAGAAGATATCAGCCAACCTCCCTGGGTCCTGGCTGATGAACCCTGCTGGCTAGGGCCTCTTCTGTCTTTGTCTTCTTTCTTCGCCAGCTTGTCACTTCCGGGGGTAGTCGTCAGTCTGTCAGGGATTGTGCGGATATTCCGTGACTTGGGATTGACTGCCCGTACACAAAATGTCAATTGACATATTGTCATCCGGATCATCGGAATGGTGAGGATGAACTGTGTAGCTCGAGGAAGTGCAGGCCTAAGTGCTTCTTTAGCACTTTTGTCCTGCACAGAGCTGGGGGACAACAGGCATTAGACGATATACTATCTGATACCTGCAAGGTTTGTGTGTAGGTGGTTGGTATGTCGTATCTCTTCTGTGGTTAGTTCATCTGAAAGGGAAAGATTAGTTATACTCACCCTTTGTCCAATATCTGTACCTTCGGCCTTTTGTGCCGCGGAGCGTCGGTGGGATCGTAGTTGGTTGCCTCTCTGATCAGCGGAATCCTATGCTCCTCGGTTATGGTGTACAGCTTCTTCGCTCTGTCCCGGATGATTTCGGTGACTGATGTGTGCTCCAGGTCCCTGAAGATGTCTGAGTTTCGTACGTACCATGGGGCGTCTACCGCCGTCCTGATGGCTACGTTTTCCACGGCTTGGATTCTTTTGAGGTAGGTTCTCGCTTGATATCCCCATGCTACGGATGCGTAGGTTAGCTGTGGCCTGATGAGTGTCCTGACTAGCAGAAGCTTGTTCCTCAGGTTGAGTCTGCTCCGGTACCCTACCATCGGGTAGATGAGAGCCCACGTTCGCTTTGCCTTCGCAACTATCGCTTCGGTGTTATGTCTCCATGTTAGGCCTTTGTCCATGATTACGCCAAGGTACTTGACGGAATCGAGCCATTGGATGCCTCGCCATGTCCTGTGGGGGTTTCCTTGCGTCCTTTCCTGAAGAGAATCGTCTGGCTTTTCTCCGCGTTGACTACGACTTTCCATCGGTTGCACCATTCTTCCATGAGGGAGGCTACCTCTTGTAGTCTTCTGGTGCCTAACCATGCTCTCCTGGATCTGGCGATGAGAGCGGTGTCGTCCGCGTAGACTGCAATGGCGGTGCCCTCGGTCCTTGGGAGATCCGAGGTGAAGATATCGAATAGGTGTGGTAATAGAACGGAGCCCTGGGGGACTCCGGCTTCCATCTCACGATACGTGGACACGCTGTCTATGATCCTCACTCACATCTGTCCTCCTTGGAAGTATGACCTAACTAGTTTGACGAGTGCAATGGGATATCCCATACTCATCATTTTAGCTAGTAGGCCATCATGCCAGACCCTGTTGAAAGCCTTCGCAACGTTTAGGAGTAGTACTGCCGTGACGTGTCTCTGGTTGAAACCCTTCGTGACTTCTTCAGTGATCCTGAGCACTTGGAGTTCCGTACTCTGTCCAGTCCTGTACGCGAATTGTTCATCCGGGATGATCTGGAACTCTTCTGTTTCTTCTTCCAGTCTTCTGAGGATGACCCGCTCGGCTACCTTGCTGACAGCTGGGAGCAGGCTGAAAATAAATAAGGTGTAACATTGTGTATAAAAATTCAGAATTTTGATAATGCTATGACAAAACAAGTTGCTGCAGTAAAAAGCTTGCCTTTAAATAATACTGAAGTGGGAGCGGGAATGTCCAACTCCCCTTATTTTTGGGTATTTGATAATTTCATGTATATATAACAATGTGTCGCAATTTACTGATGGTTGGTTTATGATTTAGAATAAATTTTGTAGGGAATTTTGACAACAAACACGAATATAAAGGAAGAAATAGGTGAGAATTTTTTTTTAATTTTGGAGCCCCTTTTTATATAGTGTGGGCGGTTCCTCCCATTTTGTGGAAGGAGCGTGGTCGAAATACTGGTGACTTTTGGTACGGTAATTTGTATTTTATTCGAAATGGCGCATTATACCCTCTTATTTGTGTAATGTTGGCGGTTAGTGAACAGTCGGAGAGTTTAAATTCGTAAAATTTTTGTAAAGTATCTCTGATTAATCCTCTATGGGTACAATGTCGCTGCAAAGTTGTCGTGATTCTCTTATGGAGGTATATCTTGTCGATGAGGCGAAGGAATTTGTTTTCCAGTACCTGCAATTTGTATAACGTCGTCGCGCTCGCAGAACACCAAGTCAACGCAACATATACTAGGGCCGGCCTAACTATCATTGTGTAAATTAGTTTTTTATTATCCCAGTTGAGTCTGCTATTCCCCGCAACCAGGGGATATAGACTCCTGGACAGAAAATGTTACAAGTGTAACATTTGTATGTTAAAAACAGTGATCTAATATTTTAATTAAAAGCCTACATGATTCAATTTAATTATAATAATCTATACATTTGAAAAAAATAGGCTTTGTTAATGGAAGTACCTGCATCATGTTTTGTTTACAAGTGAAACAACACAAAAATGTGAGGTTATGTTTTTATGTATTCCAAGTGTCCAGCAGATTTCATAGGTACAGTATGACGACATCAGATCAGTTGTAGAACATGTACGCGCGATAACTGGAACGGAGGGCATGTGTAACTAAAGTGCACGGTGCTTAATTAGAAAGCAGTATGGTGTAGACAAACACCCAGTACTGTCTTACGTCCCCAAAGATATTTCGGTTGTCTAGAACGAGAAATGTCGGATTTGCTGGAACTACTTGTTTCCGACGGACAAGTAAATTTGCATCAGCATCAAGCTCATTAATTTTTCCCTCCAGAAATTCATATGCTTGAGATTTTGCATTACAGTCGCTGTACTCTTTTGCACTTCATTTTCCAAATACATGGAAATGTTTTGTAAAGTTCTCATTTCTACATTCAACTAAGAACTATCTTTTATTGACATTATAAGTCATACGCAAGAAAAATAAAGCCTGTATTAGAATTTCACACGGGAGGACTGTCCTCCATCGAATCTGATTTTGTCTATTATTCTGTAAATAAATTTATTATAAAAAAAATATATGTTATAAATTTCTATTACTAGTACAGACACACTGTATGTGCTTATGTTCACTTTAGTAGTTTTTTTGTTGCATGAAATTCGGATAGGCTCATAGTCAACCAATATACGCAATTGGGTATGAAACATCAACTTGCTTTTCCTGCCTCACCGTATACATTTCATCAACCTGCATGGAATTTCATCCGATAAAAACTGCAGTTCCAAAAGTAGGATTAATGAAAGTTTAAAGGTACGTCAAAAGTGTGTTCGTGTAGCCCAGTGCCGTCCTATCGACTGGAGTTCGTCTACGCGTTGCCATGGCTACCAGCTTCACTCAGGTTCAAGTACAGTCTGGCACAAAGTCGGACGTCGACGGCGTCGCGCGCTAATCGCTTGAACCGTGTCAGAGACGTTCCAGTTATATTATGTGCAACTTGTGGAGTGTGCACATTACATGAAGGACACCGCGGTGACGCCGACGCCGTGCTGCCGCTCTCATGTCGCTTGCACCGCGATTTCGGGGTCGTGGTGGATTGCGGAGATGGTGTTTGCTATTCCAATTCATAAAACTCATATGTTACCTACATGTATATACGGGATGTCCCAGTTTTATACCGACAACTATAACCATTGAAAGAAAACATGATTTTGAGGAAAAAGTTGCTATGAATCTAGGCTTGCACAAAGTTTATAATCGAGATATGGGGTGTTAAAGCCTTACTTTGTTTTTTTTTCTAGTTTTCCTTTTATCTCATTAGTTATTTACTTTATTATTATTTTGCTGTTTTCATTAAAAAAATAGGTACTGCGTAATTAATACTTTTTTCTTCTGATTGAGATATTAGTTATTATTAACTATTGTGAACGTTTCTGAATCAAAATAAGATTTTATTACATTAGGCAAAGAAAAACACCACTGAGGGTTTAAGAAAGTAGTTGCCATAAGTTGGTATCTAGAATCAGGCCTAGGTTTTTGGCACTATCTGTCAGATTAAGGATTTCATTGTCAACAGAAATTTTCACATCACTGCTTGCTCGGTTTCGTGAGGCAGTTCGGCCAAATAGCATTGCCTTTGATTTACAGGCATTAATGTCTAAGGAAAATTTATTGGAGATTTTAAGTAGATTTTGAAGGTCATAGTTGATATTTTGGCAGGCTTGTTGTGTATCTTTTTCATCAAACGCATAATAAATTTGTGTATCATCGGCGTAAAAATGTGAGGTGCAGAAAGAGATGCTTTTATAAAACTCAAAAGTATATAGAGTGAACAACAGGGGTCCTAGTATAGACCCCTGCGGTACACCACACATAATCGGAGAATAGCCGGATTTTTCATTATTTAGCACAACACACTGAGTGCATTTATTTAGATAACTCCTGAGAAGACCAACAGAATTTTGTGAGAAACCAGTGTAATGTATAATAGCCAATAATAATTCATTACTTATTCTATCAAAGGCTTTTGAATAATCCAGAAGTACTAAAACACATAATTTGTTTTTATCGATTGATGAGAATAAATCATCAGTAACTTTCGCCAAATCACCCTAGTGAATAACAGTCATTACTTGAGAGTAAAATACTATACACTATCCACGATTATTAAATAATAAAAATATTTGATACAGGAATCTGACTTTGACATTGACGTTTTAAATCAAATATTTCTTTATTGCACGGTATTCAAAAAATATCTACTCGGCATAGTTAATATTGTTTTAAAATTGGGGTCATCTTTTGTTGTGGTCGAAGAAAAATTATATTATACTCTCTCCCACAATTATTTCAGTTCGTTTAATTAACTAAATAATTTTTGATTTTAACGATGCACTTACTGTTCATATCAGTTTGTAAAGTATGACCGAAACAGACTGAGGTTAGTAATAAATTCTGAACGCATCGCTTGCGGTAAAGTTCAATATTAAACTGCTAATAATCTGTTAATAGTTGCCATAAAGTCGCAGGTTAAGCCCGTGTCCGAAAATAACGAGGAAAGTTTCCGAAATAAATCGTTTATAAATTAACCAGTTTATATTATGGTGGAGCATCGCTCTGCAAAATTTTTTTAATTAATCGTGTTCCTGGAATGGGTTGGAACCTTTGATGCGAAGACAACACTGACGTAGTTTTCCACGGAACACCAATACACTATATACTGCACTCGACGCGCGTTTCGCCAACCAAGTTGACATCATCTGGAGAGGATTAAAACTAACCTTATGCTAACAATGTACCCTATTTATACCTAAACTATTGTCACGGTTCGGTGAACCGTGACCTACTAACCAATAAAGCGGGTTACCTGGGATTGGCCCTCTGTCACTATTCATACTATTTTTACACTTTGTGATTTCTAAGCTTTCAAAACGCTCCGAAACGATGGGGGTGGAGAATGGAGAATGGTTCACATGTAAAATTCCTTAAAAGGAATCCATGTGTAATAATAATTCATAAAATTTTTATGAATATGCAAATAAAATAAATTACTGTGAAAAATATTAGACAGACATTGATGTAGTCATATAATGTATTTACTCGTACAGGGTGTTTCTAAAAGTCATGGAATTCCTCAAAAACTACTTAAAAATCAGACAATATTTGGTTAAAATCATTCTTGGTAAAATATAATTTATTTACACTTAATCTCTCCTTTTGTTATATAGAAAAATAGAAAGTGGACGCCTCTGATATCTGAATACGATTCAATCATTTATCAAAGAAAATCAATACATATGGCTTGAAAAATGTCGAAAAACTTCCCTCTTCAATCAAACTCGCATGAGTTAATTGTTAAATGAAACAGCTAACAATCCTTGTCTGCTTTTTAAGTATTTCGTATAATGAATGTTACATGAAATAGCAAACAAAAGGACAAAATTTTATATATTTGCGATTTGTAAGTTCTAAATTGCATTAATATATCTTTAATTCTTCTGTTTTTTAATTAACAACATTTTACAATAAACATTAGCATTCCATATAATTTCATTGTGTCGAGTACCAAAATTAGATCGAGTAACAAAACTATACATGAATCCTTTTATAACAGTGCCCATGTACCCGCCAGACGTACACCAACCGGTATATCCGTTTATATTCTTCAACATTTTTTGAGTTTATTTCAAATTTAAAACAAACAAAAAAAAATAACATCAGTGGTTTGTGAAACCAAACAACGGCAAACTTCTCACGAGAGTAATCGAATGGTTGATATTCGATTACTCTCGTGAGAAGTTTGCCGTTGTTTGGTTTCACAAACCACTGATGTTATTTTTTTGTTTGTTTTAAATTTGAAATAAACTCAAAAATGTTGAAGAATATAAACGGATATACCGGTTGGTGTACGTCTGGCGGGTACATGGGCACTGTTATAAAAGGATTCATGTATAGGGCGACAGTATGCCTCTATCGCATAGCCGCGTACCCCATATAAGTACACCAACCTGTATATTGTTTCTGCTATTACAAAAATCTAACTAACATTCCATGTTTGACGTAGGTTAAATTGTGTGTTTTTATTTGTAATACTGAAGTTTTTGGTGCTTTTGAGCAACTTTCTGCAGTTAATAATACTTTCATTAACTAATAAAATCTTTTGTGAAACTGGCGTACTAATTATCCTTCCGTTTTGTAAACTGTAGCTACAATACCTAATATATTTATACTGTTATTATAATCTTTACCTACTCAATTATTTCTTATCTTCGTGTGTCACAATAATAGTTGTTCTGGCTCTACCTAAGTTTTGGTTTTACGTGTCGGTGCATCTTTAAAGTTTAAAATAAATATTCCTCCTTGGCACCCAATGTGGGGCCAAATTTTGACCTCTAGAATGTGTGTACCAAATTTGAAAGCTTTATCTCAAAAACTGTAGCTGCTATCGCGAACCAGACAGACACAAGACAGAAAATTTTTTCTGTCTGAAATTTTGTGTATCGTGATAATTCGTCGAGATTCGTCCAGAAATGCAATACAAATTTTCAATTTTTTTTCACGAATACATAACTTCCGCACTGAGGGGTGGGAAGTAAAATGAAGGCCAAATAAAAAGTTTGAAAATAAATATTTCTGTTTACTATATTGCTATGAATTATTTAATTGAGCCTCGCACTTAGATCTTGTATTACTTAATATATGATGTGATTTTTAGGAATTGGTAGTATACTGTTATTATTTCTTCTTCCAAATCTTCATAAAAAAAACTCAAGCTGGTTTTCATTATTAAATATTAAATATTACAACTAACTCGTCGGGATTATAAAACTCATCAACATATCTTTGTAGACAGTTTTATTACGGACCTCATCGAGCCGAAATTTTAAGAGATTATATTGTCACAGGAATTCAATTGTGTGCCAAATGTTAGGATCTAGTGTATATTGGAAGTGGATGAAAAGGTTTGTGGTAAATTTAGGACATGACAAAATCCAATTGAAGTTAATTTAACGTAACTTTATTCATTACATAAAATGTAACTAGATCACAGTTAGCAGTTCAAAAATTTTTAAGTCAACAAATATGTTATTTGGACTGAGTAAATAAAAAGTTCTATTAAAATTGTAATCATCTGAAGTTTCTTTGTTCCCAAACAGATTTATAAAAATAATTTCGTTGAACTTCTTATTCAACTATCTAACTGCTATTAAAGTTTTTCTAATAAGAACTTGTTGTTCAAGTATATATTGTACTTATAAAAGTTTAAAATATACGGTACAAAGTTTGGCCATCAGGGACTAGAAGTTCCATTTATAACGTTTAACACCTAAGCTTATATTGATATTAAAATTTATGGTTACACACTAAAGCCATGTTCGCCTCTTTTTAAACATTTATTATTCATTAGACCAGCATCCTTTTCACTAATTTTCTTAATATATTTTAAATGAGATTAATTTTTGACTAAATGTTGTATATAAAATACATTTTATCACAGAAACTATTAAAACAACTACTCAATCTGGAAGCAAGAACTGCCTTGAATTAATAACAGTGTCCTAAGTATTAGAAGCAAAAAATATTGAGATTGAAAAAATATTAACTCACCAAAGAAGGAAAATTTTCACAGTCAAAAAATTATTTCCTCCAGTTACAATACAAAAAACTGAGTAGTTATTTTAATAGTTTCTATGATAAAATGTATTGGAAGAACAACTAAGATATTTGACGAAAAGCTAGATCAAAGAGAATAAGGATATTCTCTTTGGCTAGATTTAAAGAAGGATGCAAAAGCATTTGCAATGTCAGCAGGTTGGCTGAAATCAGTATTATCGAACCTGATTGTGTCCGGTAACGAATTAACACACCTTTTACCATTAACATATGACCAAAACTTTTGAGGATCACAACGAATATTGTTTTGAATTTTATTTAAAAAACTTTATATGTCATATTGACATCTTTCTTAATTTTTGAGCGAAGAAATTTGAAATTGACGAGCGTGTTATCGTTTTTATTACGGTTATATTCTTTCAATAGTTTAGCTTTGTGTTTTATATCAAAAATTATATTTTTAGAGAACCACGGTGGATATTTTCTAGGCCGAGAAATTTGTTTAGGAACACACAAATCAAATATATTATTAATTACTCTGTAAAAGTGATCACATGCTTTATTACAATCCGTATATTCGTCCAAAAAAGACCAGTCAGTTAAGCCTGGCTGTTGGTATAAAAGGACAAAATTGGCCTTACGGAAATTGTAAGTTAGTTTAGGACTAATCAAGATGTTATCACTCTTAGCTAAATTATGCGTATAGTTAAGTTTAACGCAGGGTGGTGAGGATCTTCGGGTAACAAATATCGTAATAAAATGTAAGATTGACTGTCTAAATCAATATTAGTTAATATTCATGACTAATGAAGATTAAGCCCAATTATGTGTAAATGAATATGCAGCGTTTAACCTCCAGCGTCCCTTCATTAAAGCCTAAACTCATGGTGAAAATGTAATGTTGCGTACAGTTCACAAGAGTCGAACTCGGCACAGCACACATTGATTGAACGCGGTATAATCGGGATAACGAATGGCAATATCCGTTCTACAAATCGAATCTAAACACGATGCGAACGTTCGAAAGAACAAACCCACATAAGCTGGTGATAATCCACCTCATTTTAGCTGATTCCTAATTTTTCATCGTTTTGGCAATTTTCGTTCAGACTTAAAATTTATGTAATTATCTCCAACTTGAGAGACGGCAGGTGTGATGGCAAAGTAATTGACTAAAATTTGTCTAATGTAAAACGGTTTTTCTATCGGTGTGTATTGATTTCCAGGCATTCTAATTTTCGTCATATCAACGTTAAATTAATAAAAGGTGATTATGCATAAAATGGAGTTTAAGTAGATTTCCCTTTTATATTAATTCGAAACATAAAATGAAGCAAAAATTCAATTTTGATCTCATTTATCAGTAAGAAAGGTATATTTATTAACTGAACATTACATATCAGCATGATCAGAAAAGAATATCAATATACGGCATGCACCGAAAGTTAAGAATATTTCATATTTTCATGAAAGGATTGGAATAAAAAAAAATTCGTTATGGGAGGACTCATAGATAGATAGATAGATAGATTTATTTAACCACTTTACATATAGGGATACATTTGTGGCAGGTCAAAATTTAAAAAAATGTACAGGTTACAAAATATTTGAAACAAATAAAAAAATATATATATATATAATAAAAAATTACATTAAAAACAAAGTACTTGCTTTATGGACTACAAGGAAGTATAAATAATAAAATATATATGCATATATAGATAAACATGTATAAACATATAAAAGTTAGATACACACATAATAGACTAATAATAACTTTACAAAAGTATAAAAAAATATAAAAAAAAACGGTGGATTTATTAATGATATGCAAATCAGAGCATCATAAGTATGCAGGAAGGCTTATAAAAGAATAATCTATGAGAATTATTTATTAATAAAATTGCGTATTAAAAAATTCTTCTATTGTATAAAAACAATAATTTAAAAAGTGCCTTTTAATCTTGGCCTTAAAGCCATTAAAATTTTTATTTCAGGAGGAACATGATTATATAATTGGAGGTTTAATGAGTTTTTTTTTCGATTTTGTTAATCTAAGATGAGGCTGTCTGAGTAGGGAAGCAGATCTGGTGCTATAATTATGGAAATTTGAATTTGTAGCTAATTTGGCTTTATTTTTGTGAATTTCTAATAACATAGATAGCTTCTTCAACAATGTCCTAAACCTATCATCAATACCTCGTATTTTGACCTCTCACTCTAATTACTTCAAGTATACGCATGGGCATGCTGCTGATGATATCCGACAGCTGCCTATGTCCTCTGTCGGTTGATGGTTTTGAAGTGCCCTATCTAATGATTCCCACACATTTTCAATGGGATTCGGCTCTGGATAACGCGGTGGAAGATTATCGTGATCACTATCGTGAGTTTCAAGGACGTTGAATACATGCTGAGTACTATGAAAGCGAGCAATAGTTGGAATAAAAAATTTCACCACCAGCAGCTTAAAAGTCGTTATAATATTACTGAAAATATTATTGGCATGCATTTGTCCATTCATGATCCTCCTGCAGATGTACAGATTGGTGCGTCCCCCAACACATATTCCACCCCATACTATAACATTGTCTCCAAAAGCTACTGTGGGTTGGATAAATCTTTGGCTGTATCTCTCCACTGACATCCTCAAATTTTGTAGAAATCTGCTATGGCTGTGCAAGCCAAAACGAGACTTATTGCTGAATGATACTGAACCTCCTTCCTTGTCCTAGTTTTGAAGAATCCTAATAATATAATAATAATAATATATTTATTGGTACAGTGGATTATTACAAAATAATATAGGACAGGTCAATACAGAAAAAAAAAACTATTATAAAGTCATAAAGATTTTAGTTCACGAGGAAGTTTGTTATTAGCCTTAATGTATTGTGGACTGTGCTCATAGACTCTAGTTCGATGTTTGGGTATTTCTAATACATCATTATTTCTAATATTATACCCATGTTATTTATTGCGTACATGAGAATATTCATAATAAATGTTGAGGGCAGAGTCAAATTGTTTAACTTTTTGAAATGCTCCTTACAACCATCTTGTGCTTTTATGCCATACATGTATCTAATCGCTTTCTTCTGTAGTAAAAAAACCCTTAAACTCTCATTTGAAAAACCCCACGCTGTAATTCCATAAGAGAGAATTGAATGAAAGTGTGCATAATTATATATTTTTAAAATATCAGCATTTACAGAATCTCTCAGTTGTTTGATGCAGTAACAAACATAAGCAAATTTCTTACATATTGCATCAACATGTGTATCTATTTACAATCCTCAGAAATGTAAATACCTAGGAATATTGTCGATTCTACTTATATTAATGATTTATGTGCAATTTTTGTATATAGGCTGTTATTAAAATTCGTTACGGTAGTATTGAATCGAATTAACATAGATTTGTTAGTAATCTTTTGTTGATAAACCATATATAGGTATTCTCTAATTGGTCGTTACACTTATTACACTCATTACTAATACTAACAGCATTGTATACGTTTTTATCTGCAACTACTACAGAGGTGTCATCAGCAGACATAAATATGTTATGAGCATTTAGATCATTTATAAATATTGTAAATAACAAGGGGCCTAGTATGAATCCTTGAGGGGCATCAACTGTAGTATGAAGAGTTTCTGATGAATGTGAATTAATATTTACTAGATGTGGTCTATTATTAAGGTAACTATAAAACCTCTGATTCCATATTTTTCCATTTTATCAAGTAAAGTTTTATGAGGGACAAGGTCAAATGCCTTGCCCACCTTAAACGGGCTACATGGTCAACTGGACCTAACCTGTTAGTGTTAACGTTCCTTCAATGAAATAAGCTCTTAAAATTTTATTTTCAACAATGGCATTGTTGGGAATAGAAGCAGTAAACTTCTCTGGATATTAGATATGGGCCTCCATCATCCAGTGTGGATTCTGGGAAGCCCCATAGCGACAATTTTGGTTATTAATCGTTTCACTGAGATAAAAGCTTCATCAGAATCGAAAATACAGTTGGCAAAATCAGCATCAGCATTGCACCTCTTCATCATGTTATCATGAATTTCAATACTGTGATCAGTATCGTTTTCGTTCAACTCATGGATTAAAGTTATTTTGTACGGATGCCATTTATGTTTTTGCAAGTACTTCACAACAGAAGATTATCAGCAGCCAACGCTCGTGTAGTGCGAAGTGGATTTCTTACAATGCAATAACATGTTTAATTGTATTTCTTCGGGTTTCAGTGGTGTCGTATATTACTCGTAGTATGTCTTCTTTCAGAACCATATTTTTGATTTTGCTTACTGTGGAGCATACTATGGGATCCTAATCGGGATATTAATATTAAATGAAACAGACTTGTTCTTGTATACGTTGCCTGTCCCCGTTTCTTCTGATAATCAAAACTTTAAATACTTGTGTTCTTCTGTTAAGAAACGAACCATTTTTCATTAGATTGGTAGACAATAAATAACAATTACACAATGCCAAATTGACTCTTTAGCAAACTGTCAATTATTTCCTGGTTGGAAAGTTTTTAACTATTAAGAGTCCCTTAATAAATTTAAATCAACTGTCAAGTTTTAAACCAAACAAATCTTTGTTATATACAGGATATACCAAGATCAACAACTGTAGTGTAGTGATCCACTAAATCTGAACATCAAATTCAAATTGTTATAATTTCCGAACCGCGCAACGTAGAACCATGAATATTTTTCGTTAGGAACTGCATACTTAAGGATAATATTATTATGTCGAGCATCTCTATAACTCATTTATTTTAGGAGATGCAAAGTTAAACTTCGAAATAGGATTTGAGGACCGACGAAAATACCTTTTATTTTCGCTTCGTTGAATATAGGAAATTTTCTTTGTATATCTTGAAAACGTGACTCATTTCTGTCCATTTCTTTTACAAACTGTTTCAATAACCTCAATTTCATGTGAAGTGGAGGCAGAATAATTTTCTCAACATCGATCAATGGCTCATTTTGGATGTTTTTTGCTCCGGGATTCAGTTATTGTCTTGAAGCAGTGACGGCTGGTGAAGCATGGAATCCAAGCAATATTTACTGATTGAAGAAGTTTTGCGAAAAAAAAAAAATGGAAAAAAATGTTAGAAAAAAAGTTACAAAAATGTGTAGGCTCCGCAGATTACTTCTAGACCATTAGTAAAACCTTTGCAAACTATTTTTTTTTTGTAATCAGAAGGAAAATTTATCACCACGATCTTTTTGGTTTTTGAAAATATTGATTTTTTGTAAAGTTATGACACTTTGAAATTTAAGTTCTTCATAGTGCAAATTTCAAAATGTATTGGCCTTATCTTTAATTTTGGAACAAAATGTTAATTAAAAAATTTGTTTAAAATTGTATTGCCAGTCAAAATCCAAAATTTGAATTGAATATTGGAATATTTGTGAAATAAAGAATTTTTAGTGAAAGTCAGTTTTTGCCAGTGGCTGCTGCTCCACAGAGGCTCACGTGCTCAAGCCTCCCAAGTTGTAACAGTAATTAAATGCATGATACATTTTTTTTCAGTTTTTTTTATATTTAATATCTTTTTAACATAGTTATTACCCGCTTGCGACGGCTATGTGTACAATAAAGTCACGTAATGTATTGACCGTCAACTTATAACTTTAACCAGAGAGTATGGAGCATGCTTAGCTCATATGTGCCATTCCTTGCATAAGGAAATATATGAAGAAACGAACCGAGTGCGGAAATTGCCGATCGTGGAGAACGGTTTTTACAACGCGACAGAATGCTCAAGTTATCAGAGCCGCAGTGCGCTTTTATTGTTTGTGTAGTGAAGTGTGCCTATCTCGTTTCGCTCTCGATATTTATTTGTGATTCCATTGTTTTGAGTGTTTTGTGTTATTTTAAGTTGGTTGATGCCAAAATGACTGATAATAGTATAAATAATATTCTGAAAGTGGTTTTTAAGAACAGAAAAAGTTAATCGAATGTTTCGAAGAATAGGAGGAAAAATGTAATAAATCTGTTACTTGCAAAGAGGTCTACGGATTACGAGGAACTCTAGAAGATCCCAATTTTGTGTTTTTTCTTAATCTTTTCACAAAATCTTTCCAGTTGTAGACATATTATTTAATCAATTTCAAGCCAAAAATACAGACAGTATTGGACATAAAAATAAAGTTGAAGAGTTTGAAAAAATTATGTCATCTATTAGAAATTCAAGTGATGAGATAGAAAAAGAAATTATTAACATTGAGAATAAGAAAAAACGGAGAAAAATTAATCCTAAAAATAGAAATTCCGTAATTGCTAAGGCACTGTGTGATACAATAATTTTTCAGATGCAAGAAAGATTGTCACACAGAGGTCATTTAGAAACCGCATCTTTAGTGAATGTAGAGAATTTTCTTAATTATTCAAAGAAATTTCCGACATCGACTTTCAAATCAGTTGTTGAATCTTATCCATATTGGTACCGCGGTATCATTTATTAGTACTATTAATAAGGAATTTATTCATATGTCATATTAAAATGTGCGATAAATACAAACAAAATTACAGCTAAAAGAAAATAAGAAAATACAATTATGTTCTTATTACCTTGTTATACATAAAATGGCTTTGGAATACAAAAAAATGAACACAAAACATTACAACAATTGTTCAAAATACTGTCCATTAACGTCAATGCCCTTCTGAACTCGCATAGCTGTTTCTCGAAGAACGTTCGCCAATTGCTGAGCCGTTATGCTATTAATTGCTCGTCTTACTCGTGGCTCCAGGTTTTCACGGGTTGTAACGGCGGTTGTGTAGACAACATTTTTTAAATGAACACAAACAAAGAAATCAAGGGATGTTAAATCAGGTGACCATGGAGACCACCTCACAGGAACATTCGTCGAAATTATATTTTCTCCGAATCTCCGTTGAAGGTAATCAATTACTATCCTTGAATTATGGGGAGGGGCTCCATCTTGTTAGAAATACATTCCCTGTCGTAAATGGAAAGGTAATTCAGCTAAACTGTCATTTATTTCATTTTTTGCAGAAATTGCAAATATCTGGCACCAGTCAGGGGTCCTTCAAATATTGTTGGACCAATGATTCTATTACCGATTATTTCAAGCCAAACATTGAAACCAAACCGCACTATTTTTGACGGAATTTCGATTTGTCTAGCATTACACGGGTCATTTAGAATAAATAGGAACCGTTATGGCACACTCAAATGGAAAACTAAACATTATATCATAAAAAATATTGACGTTTGAAATGTCATTTATTTTGTTTAAAAATCGAAAGTTAGTGTCGCTTCCGGCGAAACCGGAAGTGAACAAAAAATCACTTGTATGTCAAAAAGTGCTGCTTATTAATTTCAATTAATTATCTCTAAAACTAATAGAGAAAAGAGGGTTGTATCATGATTCTGTTACACCCGGTAGAATTATTTGTTTAGAATCCAAGAAATTATTGAGATGAATATTGGACTAGTATTTATAATGAAACTATAAAAATAAAAGAAATCTTTACGCAACTAACCTGTCTCAAAATTGAGTTGTGAAATCAGAGTAATATTTGTAAAACTACAGTAATTTTGTTCTGTAAATTTTTTCGAAAACTATAGCTACTTCAGACAACATAGCTACTTCAAAGAACCACTAAATAGTTATTAGCTGGAAATTACTTATTAACGCACCCTAGCATCCTTTCAATTTCGGTATCAAAAAACCTAAAAAACTAAAGATTATAAAGTGATCTTAAATTATAAACCTATTATGCAAACTATTTCTTAGACTTTTCTCACTGTAGCTACAATACTGTTTTCATGTCTCAACGATTTCAATTACACCCAAATTATACTAAAATATATATTTTAGTATAATTTGGGAGGAATCATGTTCAGCTCATTGCTATACGTAAGAACAATACTATTTTTTGCTATTTTCTGCTACTTCATTGCTATTTTTCACGATTTTTGATCAATATATGAATGATCGAGATTAACAGATTTTGAATTTGGATTCAGTACATCAAAATACATAAGAAACATACTTGATCTAGTTCAATAAAATTTTTTTCATTTACATAATTGCAATTTCTCGTAATTCTTAGCCATTTTCAGCGTTTTTCGCAATTTACTCAAAATTTTGAGGGTGCATGGGCCAAACGGACGTCGGATTTGGATTCAGCGCATTAAATTCATATAGATATATAGGCCTGGTCAAATGTACAGACCACTTATTTTTTGTGTGCCGGTGTTATTAATTCTATCGTTTATCAATTACTACTGCTCTCTTTATGCCACAGATTTAATTTTCATTTTGTTACTTTTACTTTGGAATATTTGTTTGAAAAGTTTACATTTGTTCATGGTCTCTTTTTTGTAGTTTCTTTACAAGTGTAATGTAATCCACGTACATCGACTAATCATGTCATTCGTCATAGAGATGTTCCCTTGCAAAATCAGTGCTGATTAATGTTACTTAAATGCTTTATTTATTGACTCTGCATTGGTAGTAGACGAGGTAGTCAACATTCACTAATCGGAATAACTTTTGAACTTATCGTGTCATCACTTTAAATTCTGTAATAAAATGTCCATTATTCCCTTTAAAAGCATATTTTATTTGACCCACATATTATTTATAATACCTATTTGAATAAAATTGGTACTTGATTTAAAACTGAACAATTTAATTTTATTTAAAAAATATTTAGGTTATATTATTATTGCTTGTTTAACTTCCACTTTAGTGAGCTCCGTTGACGAGGTGACAGCTGGCCAATGCCAGTGTCCGCTGCCCCACCACTGCTATCCCTGATTCATTCATAAAATATTATGACAAATATTAGCTAATCTGCAAACTTTTGTAATTAGCAGAAGATTAATTAATAATTAAATCATCAAATTACACCGGCATTGAATAAATTCGAAAATTACATTTTCATTAGGTTTATATAAACTATATTTTATAAACACAATGGTATTACCTTCTGACACTGGTATAGACAAACATGTTATGTATACTTCAATATATTAAAAAAAGTTAGGATTAACGAAAAAAATATTCCTGTATATCTATTACTATCCAAAAAATGGCATTGAAATTACATAAGTAGTTATTTTGTCTTAAATAGGCCTTAAATCACTCAGTCTCGGCTTCAAGATATTCCCCTTTATAAGGTATTTAGCCTTTAAATTCGCCCCTTCTAATATTTAGCTCTGTATTTGACTCGGCCAATAACGCAAGATAAGTTTTTCCACCCGTTAAACAAATAAAAAAAGTAAGGCAATTGGTTTCTTGTTGAGAACATATCTAGGTAGTTAGCAAAAATTGAGGTCGTTTCGACTGAAATGGAGTGTGTGCCACCGCAGTCGAGGAAACACGATCGAGAAAAAGACGGTTACAGGATATGATTTATATCAGCGATAAAGAAATACCTTCTGGTTGGTTATTTTTTTATCCGTGAAATGGGAGTTTCATGTAGTTTAATAATAGAATTTTTTTGCCATAAATTTAGGACTTTACGAAATTATTAAAGTGAAAATGGATTGTGCCAGACAACAGTGTGTGTTGAATTGAATAAAATTTAAGTACTGTTTACTTTTTTATATCAGAAATACAATGCTTCTATAAAGTAATATACAAATTCAATAAAAAATCTTTTTCAAAAAATATTTTGCAAGAGTTATAAGGTCGTCAACAATTGCCACTTGAAAAGGTAACTGCATTTGTAATAGTGCCATTTGAAGGAGCACATTTTGATACATATGTAGCATTAAAAATTATAGTATGTTACGTAACACTATTTTTTAGAAAAAAAATATATGCATAATTTAATACAATCGTTTAAAAAAAATAGCGAAAACCTATTTCTAAATTTGCAAGTCTATTTATCCAAACTCTGCATTTTTTATAACCCCATAGAAATTGGTCCACATGGAGTTACATCCGGTGATCTAGCTGGCCATTTAAGTAATTTTAAATACGCGCCACATAGTGTGTATATAACCATCCAGTTTTATTGAATTTAACGTACATTTTCATAAACGTTTAAAATAGTTTTTTTCTAAAAAGAAATTGTTATGTCATATACTAGGTTTATTTTAACAGACAATTCAGGATGGGTTGGAATTTGACAACCTGATTTGATTGGTCTACGTGATGGAATATTGTTCAAGGTGTTGTAAATCAACCAATAACATTTGGAAATCAGATTCTGAACTGTCTGCTCGAACAAACTTACTATAATTTCTAGTGCTATTTAAAAAAAATGTGTGCTCCCAAATGGCACTATTACAGCTACCACTTAAATGAAAAATGTTCATAATGTAAAACTTACATGTTTAGATATGTAGATAGATCGATAGATAGATAGATAGATAGATAGATAGATAGATAGATCATTTATTCCAATAGACTAAATTACAATAGTATAGGAAAAGTCAGAGATAGATACATTTCAAATGCATAAAACAATAAATATTGGAAATAAATCTAAAATAAAATAACAAATAGGAACAACAAATTTAACATACAAAATTTTAAACAAGATATGAACATGACAAATGTAAAATGTAAATACACAAGAATAATATAAATACATAAATTAGCACAATAGCACTTACAATGATAAAAAGATATAATATACCAACATAAAAAGGACATATTAAAATACAGTGTGAAACTATAAGTTCAAATTCATATATTCAGAAACACTATAAAACACATTATCAAGTAACATACTATATATTCTAGTTTTATATAGTTTTAGACTGTTTATTTTCCTGATTTCAGGATTTAATTTATTATATAGTTTAATTCCTACATACATAGGGCTTTTCTCATACATAGATAAATTGTGTGTTGGAATTGACAATAAATAGTTGTGTCTAGTTTCATATTGATGGAAATCGCCATTAGTAATAAATTTATTTAAGTTTGACTTAACATATATTAAAATTTCTAAGATGTATATACAAGGTAATGTTAGTAACTGTAATTTTTTTAAAATATGGCCTACATGATGTTTGAAATGATATACCAGCTATATTCCTTATGGCCCTTTTTTGTAGTTTAAATACCCTGTTTAAATGACTTGATGATCCCCAAAATAAGATGCCATAACGCAAACGTGAAACAAATTGAGAGTGGTAGAAAGAGTAAAGAATATTTTTGTTAGTGATATTTTTTAATCTAAAGAGTGCAAAACATAAAGAAGAAAGTTTATTACAGAGAATATCTGTGTGCATTTCCCAATTTAATGCATTATCTATGTGAAGACCTAGAAATTTTGTGTTTTTGACTTGAGCGATTGATTCTCTTTCAATTTTTAATAATTGACTTTCGTTAATGATGCTATTTCTAGGCGTAAAATTTATAAAAACTGTCTTAGATGTGTTCAGATGCAACTTGAATCCTCACACAAATAAGTATTGTCATTTGCAAACATAATGAGGTTATTTATCGAGTTTGTTATTTCAGGTAAATCATTAACAAAAATAAGAAATAGAAGGGGACCTAATATGGAACCCTGGGGAACGCCGACAGTAACATACGACTCTTTGGAATAGGTACCATTAATATCTACAATTTGTTTTCTGTTATATAAAATTGAAAAAAATAAACATATGGACATATGCAATTCATTTGTGAGAAGACTAATAGCATGGTATATAATGGATCAAAAGAAAAATTACCAGCACATGTGAACGAGTATTATTAATTTTAGAAAATCGACATGTACAGTGTACACTGCTAATGGAAATAAAACCGAATGAGCTAAATTAAAAATATCACCGCTATTTTATTGGATGGAGGAATGTGTCTCCTCGATAGTCCACCTGTAATTACGCATCATTAATTTATAGGTTTTCCAATTGATTCCAGACAAAGCTAATTTGTTGGCTCCATGTGCAGCAGACAGGGATGCATTTCAAGTAAATTGGGTCTGCTAACTTTGCTAACTATTAATAGGTCTAAATCAGCACAAGTTATATCAATTTTCTTGATACTAACAAACAGTTTTGTTACAAATATGTCTAATTTTAAGTATCATTTTTCGTCTAAATATGGTTACATATTTCAAATAAATTTAAATTAACCTATTTTTTTGTTGTTCAAGTAAAACAATCATACTAAAGTTTTCTTGTCAAATGTATGATACTGTTACGCCTATGCGTTATGGACGAATAATACCAAAATGTGCCCAGAGATGGTGGCACCGGTACTAAGACTTAAATCAAATAGAATAGAATATAATAGAATATGATTTATTGTGCAAATTAGTTCATATTAAAAATATACAGTAAATACTAATTAAATAAATAAACTATACACAAATAGGCCGGTGTTCGCATAAGTTTACGATTTTCCACACCGCCTGTTTCATTTAGTGAAATGGAATTAAATAATAGCAATAAATTAATAGGTTGAACAAAGTGATTGTACAATATTTATCTTTATTATAGGTAGCAACATACGAATAGTATTTATTGTGTCTGTAGTTGATTTTGATATAAATATTCTTTTAATTTAATTTTGAAACTATTTTCTGTTAATCCTAAAAAATTTAATACGATATTAATAAGGTGGGTGCTTTATATGAAAAACATCCTTGAAATTTAGATAGTGAATGTTGTGGTATTGTAAAATTATTCGTACGTACATTGATGCTATGAAGATTTGATTTTAATTGTAATTTGTTGTACAGATAACTTGATATAGTGCTTTTTATTAGTTTATAAAGAAAAATACAATAAAGATACATGAACCTATTATGTATTTTTAGTTCCTTACAATTATTCAAAAAAAGGTGTAAGATGATGGATATAGGGTATTTCGAATACAAATCTCATGCATGAATTTTGCAATTTTTGCAATCTAAATTTATTTTGTTGTGTTAAAAAATCATAATACACACAGGAACAGTAATCCAAATTAGGATAGATCAGACTTTGTATAAGTTTAAGTTTAGTGTTTGATGATAATGATTTCTTCATTCTATAGAGCATTTTTTAGTTTCATAAATGATAAGCTAATGATTTTATTTATATGTTTTTCAAAATTCAAAGTATTATCAAATATTACTCCTAGGCTTTTAGTGGTGTCAGACAAGTCTATATTTATGTCATTTAATATTATGTTGATATCATTGAAATTTATTTTTGAGTAGTTTTGACGAGTACCAATACACATCGCAACTGTTTTTTCTGGATTTATACGTAATCCATTGTCTGTACACCAGTTATATATATTACATAGATCAGCATTTATTTTGTGAATTGTTTCAGCCATATTATCTATTGTGCAAGACATGTGAATCTGTAAGTTATCAGCATACAGGTGATATTTGCAGTAATTGAGACATTGCGATAAATCAAAAGTGTATATATTGTGGAACGCCGCTTTTAGTTTGTAATAAATTGCACGTAGTCTCTTTATATTTAACGCTCTGAACTCTATTATATACATAATTGTTGAACCAAGTACTGGCGTTATTGTCACATCCTATATATTTTAATTTAGCGATTAACACATTTAAATCTACTACATCAAATGCCTTGCTTTGGTCAAGGAAAATAATAAATGTAATTTGTTTATTATCCATAGCAAATGTGATATCATCTACAATTTGAAGTAGTGCTGTTTGAGTACTATGCATAGGGCGAAAACCTGACTGAAATTGTGGAATTATTGAATTCTGGTAAAGATATATTTTAAATTGCTCAGCAATAATTTTTTTCAATTAATTTTGATAGTGCAGGAAAAATACTAAGACGTCTGAGATTTTTTAATGCACTACAATTATCCACTTTAGGAACTGGTAGCACGAGGGCGTATTTCCATATACTGGGAAATTGGCCGGTAGAAAACGACAGATTAATAATATTTACAATTAAATTTACACAGTATGGTAAAACTAGATAAATAGCCAGGTTAGCCTGGACTTTTACAGAAGGGTCACAAATATTCAAGAAAATTCTAGACTGTACATAGATGGATACATAAAGTATACAGTGTGTCAAGGAACTGATTTGGTGTTTTGCTAGTAAATAAGAAATAAGTTGACTAAAGTAGTAATTCTGTGTTTACTTGTGGCTATGGTTAAATCATTTATTAGGTTATAATTGTTAATAATTATATAATATATTATATAATAATAAGAACTTGTCCTTATTTTCTGCATATTTGTCACCCCAAGACTTTTGTAGACTTGAATTCACTACCTCCGCTATAGTGCGAGAATTTGCAGCTTCTAAAACTTTAGAGGCAATCAAGTTGCCCCTCATTGAACAATTTTCCTCCAATGCACCCACTAAAATAAACTCGCAAGCATTAGTGGTTCCGTCTACGTTAAGCCATTAGTACTTCCCATTAAGCTCAGAAGAAATTTTTTATCTAATATTTTCACACTCCGTTGATAAATATTTTTTCTTAGTGTAGACCCTGAACATTGCCATATTTGCTACTAACACATTTTTTCAAAAATTGTCCAAAAAGTGGATTATCTAGTTTCGACCACGTTATGTTACATCCTATCATAAATTCCACTAAATCCAATTTAAAATTAAGTTGTATTTCACGATAAGTAAATCCACCTACGCTCCGTTTATGGTTTTCTAAGGTAATATGTCTATTAATATATGTTTTTTATAGCCAAGAAATTGCTTTGTTACATCTAGTGCAATACAAATTGTCTACCATCAAGTTGTAAATCGGCAATATCGCTAATCTAAGAATTTACTATAGTTTCCGTCGATGACGTACGTCGTGACATTTTAACTGCGCATTTTTAGTACCTATGTACGTACGAATGAATCTAGTTGAATCCACGTTATGCAAGATACTGTTTGATCGTGTTATATGTTTTCTCCCCTCCACGCTAGGGCCGGCCGTTGGCCCTCAGTAATGTAAATTACCAGTATACTGTAATTTAAAAGAATCTATTACGCATTACGTTTTAATTTAATATAATGCATTCCCTGACAAAATTAAGTGACTATGAACTGTAAAATTAAATAAAATGCACTTAATATGTTCTTGTAGTTTGGGAATGTTTCAGTAGGTTTGCAATATATTATATTATATCTGTAGGCCATCTCTAGAAACCGATCGGTAAATCCTACGTACGAAATAAACCAAAACTGCTACGTCTCCTCGTTGACATACATGTGTCACATCAAAGTTAAAAGAAGGTTGCGTACTATTACGTAGTACAAAAAACTGAACACCTTACCAATCCTCGGCTAGCTTGTTGTATCTCAGGTTGAGTTCCCAGTATCATACAGGCAAAACTGGTGCCTTCAGCTTCTCAGTACTCTAAATTCAAGAAATAACCAATTAATATTTAATCAGAGAATTTGGTATACCTTACCACACTTTATATTTTTAATGAAACCAATTCTGGGAAATTAAACAACATAGGTTTAATAAAATGTTTAATTACGTCAAGTCAAGCCAAATACAATTGCATGTAGTTTACATAAAACCACATAAGAAAAATATTTATAACTAGATAACCTACGATTACATTTATCGTAATCAAAATTCTTTGAACTATCGCAGGTCTAATTTGACTGGACTATATTTACATTAGGAGTACCAGTACTAAATTTAAATTTGAATAAGTTGAAAACTAAAAAAAGTGAACATAATATATGATTAATTATTTACATCAAAGGCCGAAATTTTTAATAAGTATAAAAAAATATATTAAGACTTAACCTTCGGGAGTGGAAAGTGTGTTCAATTTTGGTTTCTCATTACCAGACTAATATTGTTCTATTAACCAAACTGCAGCATTACGAAAATTCTACGGTAGAATTAATTGGCTCTTGACTTCCAACGCTTGTTGAAAAACACAAATCAACCCTCTATTCTAGCTCCACTTTGTACGTTAGCAAGACTTGATAAAATTGCATTTTTCATTACACCAGACATCAAAATTACATAAAAACCATATTTACAAAATGAACAAACAACCTAGGTGTCATAACCTAGAGGAACCATATGACGCTCTTTTTACTAAATAATAATTTACCAAATAAAACTTAGTACAAGTTATCAAGTGAAAATCCAGTGATAACCTGATAACCCAGTGATAATCCTGTGATAGTCGCCTAAAATTTAATAGGAAACACAAGTAAGTATTTGCTAATTATTGTCCTACTTTAAATAACTTACCCTTCCTACTAAGTCCATACACATGCTTAATTGTAGAAATATAATCCAGCGTTTAGCTGACAAGATACTAAGTAGCACCCTTTAAATTGGTGAAAGAAATAATCCCAAAACAACGATGATTAACATCAACTAAGATAAATTTGGATTTAAAATTTTAATCTTTCAACCACTACAACTAATAAAATGCACGTCTGTATTCGACGACGAAGAACTAACAAGAGAGGGAAATCAATAGGTGAATATTCTCACGTGATAAAATGACCAAAATATCCATACAGTCATTAGCCAGAAAATGCCAAGGTCCGTCACATCTCAAATGAATGTGAAATTATTTAAACAGGTATCAATATGTGTAACGAAGTGATTTTATTTTATTAAGTTAAGTTAGGTAGCTAGGTGTTATTTGTCTGTTTGAAAAAATATTTTGTCCATTATAGTACTGCGCTTGTAAATAATAACAGTTTAATTATTAATTAACGATAGGTAGTATTGATATGTTTTTATGAACATTCCAAATATGCCAAGGTGCGGGCAGTACGCGAATCGCGTAACGTGAAACGCGCATATTACCCCCCGCACTCCTGTGTCCCGCGCTACCGTGAAGGAGCCCGAGACTGAAAACAATTAAATTAGTTGCCGTCCAGCTGCCAACCGAGGAACCACGCCGATCAGCACAGTAAGTAAACTCGTGAGTATAAGGATATATTGGTATTTAAATTTCATGCGAAATTATTCTAAGTCGATAAACGGGTGACGTAGCTGTAATATACCGTGCATGACTACCGTGTCTCATCCTACTTCTGCGTTTGGCAGTGTTTAGTAGCATGAGGATTTTACAATTAAATTAGTTCCCGTCTGAGCGCCACCCGAAGCACCACGCCGACTTGGACAGTAAGTAAACTTGTGAGTATAGAGGTACATAGGTATACAAAGGTAATTGCGAATTTTTCTAAGTCGATAAACGGTGACGTAGTTGCAATATTTCGCGCATGACTACCGCGCTCATCCTACTTCTGCTTTTCGGCAGAGTTTAGTAGCTTGAGGATTTTTCAGAGTATCCGAGAACAGTCCGTTGCGGCCGCCCGTACCGTCCAGACGTGCCGACACCGACCGCTCCAGAGAGGAAGCCAGCACAGGATCCGGAAGTAAGTAACCAGGTTTGATAAAGGTTTGTGTCAATAATCGGTATTACTTGGCTGGTGAGTACTTTCCGGGCTTTATTTAGAGTTAGTGAACCGCGAGCGCTAAACGTATCCGCCTCATATCCCTCCTTAGAACGGGAGAGCGGCCGAAGGTTGGAATTAGAACCGCGTTCCACCGCGTTACACCGCGTGTTCTCCAGGCCACCTGAGCACGTAAAAATTCTGCAGGGTGACTTGGAGATACTAGCATTTGATACCGCGTGTCCTCTAGGCCACCTGCGTCCGTTTTTTTTGGCAGGGTGATTTAGAGGGATTTCCGTAACCGCGTGCCTGCCAGGCCACCTGAGCACGTAAAAATTCTGCAGGGTGACTTGGAGGTATCGTCCGTAATCGCGGGTCTGCCGGGCTACCTGAGCACGTAAAAATTCTGCAGGGTGACTTGGAGGTACTGTCAGTTGTTCTCTAGGCCATCTGAGCACGTAAAAATTCTGCAGGGTGACTTAGAGGTACTTCCGTAACCGCGTGCCTGCGAGGCCACCTGAGCACGTAAGAATTCTGCAAGGTGACATGGAGGTATCGTCCGTAATCGCGGGCCCGCCGGGCTACCTGAGCACGTAAAAATTCTGCAGGGTAGCTTGGGAGCTTTGACCTTACCGTCGTCATCATCAATTTGCCACTGTTAGGCCAGTCACTCCTTCCCCCCCCCAACTTGAACCGCGTTATACCGCGTGCCCTCCAGGCCACCTGAGCACGTAAAAATTCTGCAGGGTGACTTGGAGGTACTGTCAGTTGTCATCGCGTGTTCTCTAGGCCACCTGAGCACGTAAAAATTCTGCAGGGTGACTTAGAGGTACTTCCGTAACCGCGAGCCTGCCAGGCCACCTGAGCACGTAAAAATTCTGCAGGGTGACTTGGAGGTATCGTCCGTAACCGCGGGTCCTCCGGGCTACCTGAGCACGTAAAAATTCTGCAGGGTAGTTTGGAGTTTGACCATCCCGTCGTCATCATCAATTCGCCACTGTTAGGCTTGTTACTCCTTCCCCCCTCCCCCCTTACCGTAACCGCATTCAACCGCGTGCCCTCCAGGCCGCCTGAGTCCGTTTTCTTTGGCAGGGCGCCTTGGAGGTACTAGCTTTGGCATATCATAAGACCGGAACCATCCATCAGCCAAGCGACAGTAAATAACCGCTTTAGATAGGCATAGTTTGCTTGTATTGGCGCTTGCTTCCCCTCCTGGTATCCGTCCGCCGTCTGCTTATGACCGATTAATTGATTGCCGCTTACCGTTTCACCGCTTCATTCACCGGCGTACCGTATCGCACCGCTTGACCGCCCGCTTACTGCCCCGCTTGTCCGTAGTTAAGACCGTAGTAGTATAAGACCGCTTGTAGAATAAGACCGCTTGTAGGTAAGACCGTTGTAGTTACTAAGGTGTGTATAAAGTGTAAATAATAATTAGTGTGTAGAATAAATGTACATATATTGAATGAGAGTCTGTTCCTTAACTGTTGTATGTAAGTTCCCTTTTTTCCCGACCCCTGGCTTAGCCGTATCTTCACTGCAGTTGCCCGGCCTCTATCGTCCCGCCGATAGAGTAAAGTGGTGTTTCTGCACTCTAAACAGAAACTGGCGCCCGAGATCTCCGTACCGTGACCACCGCCGTAGTGTTGGGCGTCAAAGTGACACTTCCGCTCTTGGGTAGAGTAGCGAAGTACGTCACATATTTATCAAGACGAATATAACATGTAAAACATTAATTAGAAAAGTTAGAAAAATAAGAAAATCATATAAAGTAATATTTATGCAAAGCGGTTCATAAAATACCACGGCCTGTAAGAATGGGTTATTTGCAGAATCCATAAAGTTTGTCGACCCTAGTGCTAATAGCTGAAGTGCGTTCCATTAATGTAATTAATATACTAACATACATACTTAGCTGAGATAAACGGTCTAAGAAGTAACAGTCTGGAATTATTTTGAAAACAAACCAATTATTATCTAAACTTTTGTTATTCCATACACAAGGTACCGACCTTTATAACTGAACAAGTCTATACAGAACAGACGAGCTCACGTGACAACAGATCAACTCGGTGTGCAACCCTGACAACAACTCAACACTGCCAATAATATTCGAATAAATGACATTTAACTGATGACATAATTTATAAGTAAATTTACCCCGAATTAGAAATTGAATATTTCTAGAAAGAACACATAACGAGCAAAAGATAATCCACATAGCCTATGGTAAGTAATACAATTTCAACTAGACATTACAAAGTTACATTGTTTGAGTTTATTTCAGACAGTCTCTTATCTCACAAGAGAAAGACAGCCAGTTAAATAAAACAAGTAAACAACTATGACCATGCAACATTAGGAAAGTCATAAGTAGGATATAACTTATTAATTTATTAATAAGAAACTAATGCTCGCTTGTCCTCTAGCTTAAATGTCATTCTGTATCTCTATAGAAGATTAGATATCAGAGATATAATGTTGAACAGAGATGACGTTTATGATATAACCTTGGGAAGTGTCATTTTAATGCAAATGAATAAAATATTGCAGATAATAATATTTGTGAAGTAACATTTGAAAATGTGATGTTTAAAAGCATAATAATAGCAAACCAGGCTAGCCTAAAATAAATTAAGCAAGACAGACATAGTGAGTGATAAGATAAGATCACTCACTATGTCTGTCTTGCTTAGTCTGCTTTAGGCTAGCATGGTTTGCTACTATTATTTGTCCTTTTCATGGCTTATGGCATACTGACGAGAACATAACAAGTTCGAAACCGGTCTATGTCCAGTGAGGAATTGACAAATGAGTTTGGTTACCAAACAAGACCTGCAGGTCTTAATTCAATGCAGGTCGGGGCTCTTGTCCGCTGAGTAGTTGTTTCCTGTAAGTCTTATTCGGTTAAAATATGACTATGCAAAAACTCACTCTATAGTATATGAAGTGAAGATTTATTTAAATTGATTAATTTTTTATATTTTTTTCATGTGTGTACTTTGTTCTAGGAATTTCTGGTATCAACATTCCTACGTTGGTTTTTAAACATTTGAGGAGCAATATTTTAAAACGGCTGTTATCTAAAATGGTTGGCTACTGAGATACAGAACGATTTTTATCCACATACTTTTCCGTTCTAACATAGCAGATATTAACGTGACAACTTTCCACAATAGGGAACTTGCCTATAATTTTAAAAATAAAAATAATACTAAAAAACATAGCGTAACGTTTTAATAAAACGTGTACTTCACAAAAAAATAAGATTTCTAATTCCACGCGATCAGTATGAAGGATCTAAACAGCGATAAAATTGAAGTGGCCCGAAACAAGCTACTATTGACTGTGACGTCACACCATACAATATTCGGTAGTCGTCGCGCTGGGAAGCAACACAATCAGATGTTTACCAATTTCAATTCAAATTTAAAATCTTTATTCACAATTAAGTAGATTATTTACAACTTGTATGGGGTACAGAGTAAGATTTATATTAATATACATATATACAGAAAAAAGAAAACTAAAAAATCAATTCATTCATACAATACTTAAAAATAATAATACAAACAAATTAACAAAGTATGACATTCTATATAAACATATGTACAATATGGTGTTATTAGACTGTGGTTGATTTGTTAGTGACTGTTCTGATATAAATATATAATTGTGTTTTATAGTACCACTTATTGTAGTTGTACAGATATTTTAAAATGATTGACCAAGGTTTTTCAAAAGGACAATCTGATAATTTGCCTAAAGTGGATATGTTTATGGTGGCATCTTTCATACAAAATAGTGAAAGTTTTTCCCTTGGAGAGGTCCGCGGGGTCAAGGCAGAGAAGTATGTATTTTTTTTAGCTTTTAGTAATAATTTATAAACATAAAATAGTTATGACTTGATCACGGAATAAAAAGAAATAACTACAAAATGCATAGTCGCAACTAAGCATTTTTAGCAGACTTAGTCTTATGTTTGAAAGAATTTAGGGTAATTCTTTACAACAGCCACTTCTATATTTTTCCTGTTTTTTTTGTACACACGCGTAAAGTGTCTCTATAGAAGACATTTGCTGCAAAGGAAATGTTGCGCAAATGTATAATTACCTATCGTAGGTATTTTCGTACTATGTTTTGGGGCAAGGGAAATAAGTAATTGTGTCGTGTTATCATTCACATAATAGATAAATGTAAGACTTGAATAGAATAAATTAAACGGCAAGGGAAAGGTATTTGCAATATACTATATATACTAGAGGTAAACATTTTACTCTTCGCAGACAGTAGTGTTATTGAACTTTTATATAATTGTTGCACATTCTGTAGGATACTCTTCGCAGTATTTTGAAAAGAATCTTGTGTTTGTCTTATAAACTTCATTCTTACAATACCTAATGTATTGACTACATATTTAATTTTCTCTCCCGATGGTGCCGACTGTATTGGCGAAACGCGTGGCATATATTTTATAGTATAAACTAAGATTCATTCTTACAATACCTAATATATTGATCACATATTTAATTTTCAATTTTTTTTTCATATCCCGATGATGCCGACTGCGTAGGCGAAATTTGTGGTAGTATATTTTACAGCATTTTGGTGTCTATAGAAAATTACTTCAATTTTAGTAGCACATTGAAAATGCAACCCTCTGTAGATTCATATTTTTAAATAAAATGTCCTATAACTTTTTTATTTACTATTTGATTTTTTCAAAAACAATGGATTTCTTCCTCTAGCTAACACTAACTTATAAGCCCAAATTTCAATTCGATCGGACTTTTCTTTCTTTAGTTATCGTGCTTACAAGAAACGTGACGGACGGACAGATGAACAGACGGACATTTTGAAAGTTGGTCAGAACTCGATGACGAACGAAATGATTTTTTCTCTGCGAGCGATATTAACGATTTTAGAAATGTCCCGATCAAATGCAATATACTCTTCGTAATCGTATTTGCGAAGAGTATAAAAATAAATAGCTGTTTACTTTCGCATCAGGAAATTACCTTTACTTAGTATCACTAAATTACATTCTATCTACTAATCTTATTTTCTAACATTGTATACACATTCTTTCTTTAATCCTACCCTAATTAAAATTTAATAATTCGGAATTCGGAATATTTTATTGCTCGCCTGCGAAAAACTAGTAGATAGACATATAGTATTTAATAATGTACTTACATTAAAATGATCTTCACACACATGTAGAGACCTACTGCTCTGTGAAATGTCTTTTTCATTTCTTCTACACGCTTTTAGCCATTTTGATCGATGAATCTTATCTTCTGGCAATATTATAAATATTTTATCTGGCACAACGGTACAATGCAATATTTAAAATAACGAGTTTTTGGTTCCATTTTAAGTATACACTTAAAATTTATGACGATGCTGGTAGTTTTAAGGCTGAAATCAAGCGGTCGAGTGCTGGGATCTCCGTCGTCGCTTGTAAATTGTATGGTGTGATGTCACGACTACTCTCGCGCTTTTGAACCTGTTTGAAACGGTTCGCTCGCGCGCGAAACCTTAATAATTTATAACAAATTTATTATTGGGAATTAGGATGTCATATTTTGCATATCTTATTTTTTTAGTATTGTAGAACATTTTTTATGAAGTAAAAAAAAATGTGCAAGTTCCCTATTAGGTATTTTAAAAATATTACAAAGGAATCTGAATACAAAAAAGTATTATTTAAAACAAATAACAAAAGATATATAATTTCCTGTTCTTCTGTAATATTATGTCGAATGGAGAAAAGTCCTTTTGAAATTTTGCTCCTCATTTATCAAATTATTCCACAATATGTGCATTTAAGTAAAGTCAATATACCTAGTAACCTTATCCATCCTTCCGACGTGTCGCCTATTAAAGTAAGTGTTTATAGTGGTCATTCTGTGCTCTAGCTGTAATGGCCATCTTCATAGATATATTGCGGTTATTTAGACGGAACAGGCAGAACAGCCATTTTTACTGTAACTGCGACCATTCGCTACATTTACCAGGTTGTGGAGTGGACCAGAGGGTATTTGCTAAAAGCTTGATGTTCGGATTACCGATTAAGCTGAACGAATTATCAGTTTTTAGGTCATTACTGTGCGTGCTTTCAAAATTTTATTCACCAGCGATCAATGTATAAATAATCCCTTGACATATATCTCTCGAATCTTCTACAATTTTTCTATGCTGCACACGTATTATGTCGATGTAGTATACAATAAATATCTGCAATACACTATGTTCAAATATAATTGATTAATTCTTATATTACAAATATTGGAATTAGATTATTCTAAATTTTAAGTGGAGATTTTTATTCGTTGAAACTTAAAAAAAATATATGTATGTGAATTATGAATGTTTATTTTCAACCCAAATTGCTTGTATGTCTACCTTTCGATATAAAAATGAAATCTGTAATACAGGGTGATATAGGCGCACTGTTCAGAGGGTCTACACACAGTGCACCAATTTGAAAACTCTCCACAATATCTCCAAGGGAACTTATAGACTAGCCACGGAGAATATCAGATTTAATACCGCTTTGCATTTTCTTATGGCGATATCTAAAATCCATTATTCATAAAACCGAACCAATCAGTATAGAACACTTAAGACATAGAAGAGTAAACAAATTTAGGTCCGCTAGCATAGATACTTTTCGTAACCAATAGTTTGAAAATATTTATGAGATATTCAGGAGGTGTTTTAACACTGATACTAGAAACAAGAATATGAAGTGAGCTCTGCGAAACAACAAGTGCTGTATAAAAAATGACAGTGGGCAGTGTCCCGGGAGGAGTTTTTGGTGGCACTAACTATCGTAAACTGAAATTCTAAGCATGACGAGACGAATTTAGTTTGACTAATTTAATATTTTATTTAGAAATACACTACCCAACAAAACAATTGCAATTATAGAGTAGGACAGATACCTACATAATTTTACAAGAAATAAAAAATAAATAAATACGAAAGAACGAAAATGGCATGATAAAAATTAATTTAAATTATAACAAGCAGTTCTTATATCAGTTATATTACAAGAATATCTATTTTATCCTGAATATTATGACAGTTTTGATACATAACATACACCGGTGAAAATTTTAATAAGTTAGTCCTCGAGGTAGGCAGATAAAAAATGTTAGTAAGTCTTGTATGTACCGATGGTATATGAATGTATAAATTAATTTTAGTTAACAGTTCAAGACATTTTACTTAATTTTTGAGATTCTGAATAAAAAAGTGAACGAGTGAAAATGCCGTCTTCTGATATGTTCAGTAGCATTAAATCTCTCTAATAACATACTCTGTGCAAAGCCTATTGGTGGAAGTTTTATACTCTTTAAAAATCATAAAGTTTAATTATCTCCTCTAAATTTGTTCAATAGCAGCATTAATATGTACTGTATAATGTGGACTCCATAAAAATAAATTATAGTTTAAAAAAAACTAAAAAAACCACGCTTTAATAGCAAACCGAACTAAAAAGTAAAAAATAATGTTTAAATATTAAGATTTTGTTCAACAGCGATAGAAAGTCCACTAAATCAATATAATTAAATGATTTTTAATAATGATGAAGCAAACAGAAAAATTCTCATAAAATTCTTTTTATTAATGTGACCGGTTTCGTGAACAAGTAATTACTTCACATCATCAGACACAGGACTACAATAGAAAATGAGTATGGTGGTTACATACATACATAAATATAAATATTAATAAGTTAATAAAACTTAAAAAACAGGAATACAGAAGACAATTATTCCATTTTTTACTAGTAAAAACTTATTGGTAAAAAATGTTTGATAAAATTTTGTACAAGAAAGATTGAAATTATTTAAAATAATAAGGATTACGTTAGTTTAAAATTATAATATAGAATAATGTAAAATTTAATTAATTGAAATGTGTAAAAAAGGAGGTTCATTTTTATATAATACTTACATTTTTATAAATAAAAACCAGGGTAGTCAAATTAAAATTAAAATAGTTTTGCAACATAGTCAAAATTTAAGTAAATGTAAGATAAAATTTTTTTGTTTGTATCTAATTAACTTTCTAATAAAATTCTTAAAAATTAACGTGCTTTTTCTTTTAAACACATATATACACTACAACAGTTAAAATCTAGTAGGGGATAAATATTTTTTAATAATGAAAATCGATTAAAAAAATAGTGCCCTCTAACGGACTATCTAAGAACTAACGTAAAATAAAATTAAAAATTAAGGTAGAAAACTATGTGTGCACCAGGTTTCTTTTTACAATAGTGGAGTTAATTATATTTCAACTGCAGATGGTGATAGTAGCGAAATTGCATTTAAACATGGTGGAAATATTCACTTCTAAGCAATTGAGGTTATATTGTTATAATATCGAGCATATGGAAACCGATTTCAGTAGAAAAATAAAATAAAATAAATTAGACAACCACAGAGAAAGTCAATGAAGATTGAAATTGGATTTGTGAATTCAGAGATAATGTGTTGGGATCTCTTGAATGTTTCAGGATTTCTAAACTTTCAAGGTTATTAATCAAATTTCCTTTTTCACCTAGATATAATCTTTTAAGAGTATTGTCAAATGTGTGGTTGTTATCTACTAGATGTTTGGCGAAATGGAAAAAACCTGAGGATGAGCTAATACACCGGACATGTTCTTTTAACCGTGTTTTAAAATTTCTATATGTGCAACCAATATATGTGCCGTTGCATGTATTGCACGAAAGTTTATAAACCCCACATCTATCTAGTGGATCTATTTGATCTTTACCATTGACAAACAACTTTTCTATAGAGTTAGTTGATTTAAAGGAGAAATGAAAAATATTTTTAAAGCAGTTAAAAATTGTATATGAAACAGGACCTATGAACGTAAGAGAACGGTATGGAATTTCAGATGGAACTTCTCTGTATGTATTTATGTACACTGTATTTTGGACATATTTATTTAATCTTTTTTTTAGTAAGGTATCAATTAAAGTAGTGTTGTAGTTATGAGTGGCCGCTATTTGTTTAATAACCGAAAGTTCCTGATTGTAATTATTTAGAGATAAAGGTACTTTTAACAATCTATTAATATAACAATTAAAAGCTGCCATCTTATGTGAAAAGGGATGCAAGGAAGTGTTATCGATAACTACACCAGTGTGTGTAGATTTTCTATAAATATTAAAATAATGTTTGTTATCTTCTAATGTAATATTTAAATCTAAAAAGTTTATAGAACGGTTATTGTTTTGTATTTCTAGTGTGAATTTAATTGTTGTGTGAATAGAGTTGACGTAATTTAAAAAAGTTGGTAATATGTTTGAGGGACCTGACCAAAGAATAAGAATGTCATCAACATAACGATAATAATATTGTATATACTGGGTATTTTTAATAAGTTTAAAATAAAAATGAAGTGATTGACAAAAAATTCATTTTATTGTAAAAAAGCGTGGGGTGCTTTTTACTATATTTTTATGATAACTCTACTTTTATTAATAGCTACCAATAAAATATTTATAACAATTGATATCAAGCACCCCATGCTTTTTACAATAAAATGAATTTTATTGTCATTCCCTTCATTCTTATTTTAAACTTATTAAAAATCATTTAATTATATTGAGTTAGTGGACTTTCTATCGCTGTTGAACAAAATCTTAATATTTAAACATTATTTTTTACTTTTCAGTTCGGTTTGCTATTAAAGCGTGTTTTTTTTTAGTGTTTTTAAACTATAATTTATTTTTTTATTTTTTAGTCATGAAACGAAAACAAACGTAATAGTCTTCAAGATACTCGATTTTTAATATATCATATGTGACAATAGACCTAAAATTATTTCATTCATGTTCTCGTAACCTAAGGGTATTCATTCTATTAGTGGTTAACTTTCTGCCAACTTATCATGGATGCGATATTTTGGCGAATGCGCCGATCACACAACTTTGACATCCCCTTAGAAATTTATTTTAAGAGAAATGCGTCGATACGCACACAAATTATTGTATTATCATCGGTCCTTAATATGTGTGCAAATCTTCAATTTAATCAGACGCCCTGAAGTTGGTGAAAATTAAGTTGAAAGATTCTGTTATTTTGGCAAATGCGCCAATCACACAACTTTGACATCCGCTTCGAACAAATTTTTTAAGAGAAACGCGTCGATACACATTCAAATTATTGTACTATCATCGGTCCTTAATACGCGTACAAATTTTCAATTTAATCAGACGTCCTGAAGTTGGTGAAAATTACGTTGAAAGATTCCGTTACATAGATAGATACATACATAGATACAGGTGAAGCTAATAAAAGAGTGTTAAAAATAGAGTCATATTTAAGTTTGGAATGCACAAAAGAAGCAAAGAGTATTTTAAATAAATTCACTACAACTACGAATATGAAGCTCATGATTTTGTAGGCAGATGAAACTGTGGAACCGATATGCTGATTGAAGGTAAGTTTAGGATCAAAAGTTATCCCCGGATCTCTAAATGAATCAGACTTATTCTGATCTATCTGATTTAAAGCATAAGTATGTTAAAAATATTCAGTGTTTTGGTATATGTCATGGCATTACATTGTGTAGCATTAAAGGGTAGGTAGTTTAAAGTGCAACAGATATTTATTGCATTGAGATCTGCGTGCAAACACATAAAATCTGGATCATCATTAATAGCCAAATAGAGTTTGAGGTCATCCGCGTAAGTAGACAGTGACAATTTAGGTCAAGCATAATGTCATTAATGATTAAAATAATGTCATTAATAATTAAAATGGAAAACAGGTGACCCAATACTGATCCTTGTGGAACATCGGACGTAGTAAGAATCTCATCTTACTTATAACCATGGCACTGATCGTATTACTTTATATTTTTTTAAGTAAGAGGAGTAAAAGCATAATAAATTTTTGTTAAAATCAAATTCAGAAATACTGTGGTCAAGTCTGTCGAATGCTTTCGAGAATACATTAAATGCATTTTTAGAAAATCTACTAATGCATTAACTATTTTTTGGGGATTGTTAATAGAAACATCGTTATGACTTATATTGTCTAGAATAGTCTTTGTATTCATTTTGTTGTTTATGTTCCACTAAAATGACTTAAGGTTTGCCTTAAGGTTATTTTCAATACTATTAGCATACTGTTTATGTGCTAACTTGATATCGTTTTTTATCTTTGACATCAAAGTTTTAAATTTCTCAGGATCATGAGTAGTTTTCGAAACTAGTGCTACACGTATTGATTTTAAGAACACTAATCTAGAAAACTTCTAATCTATTTTTGAAAATTAAGAAATTATATTTCAATTACGTAGTTATCAATGCATCATCTACGATAGCACGTGGTAACGTCAAAGAATATATATGAGTATATTTTAATAAACGTGTGCAAAGTTTCAAGGCCTAATTTTAAAAAATAAACCGAATACATTACACAGCTCCACAAAAAAAAATCGAAAAAATGCCTCCTCTGACCAGACCATGTTTATTTGATGTTTTTGGGGTCGCTGAATCCGAATCCGAGGTCCATTTAACCCCATCAAGTCAGGGTTATTCATAACCTCAAAAAATAGGCCCAAAAAACCCAATAATCCCTTGAATCTTTAATCCCTTGATCCTTCAACACAAAAAATCCCATAACCCTATAACCCCTGAACCCCCTTCGCTCCATAACGCTGTAAAAAAGAGTCTTGCACGCCTTTGAGCCCAGGAATTCAAGTTAAATGAGTTTCGGTGTAAGAAAGAGTTCATCGAAAGTACATAGCCTCTCGTATCTGAACTTCATACGTTATTTGGGTACTTTGGGTACTAAATTGTCGTGTGTTTGCAATCCAGGGCACCTCCACGTGGTTGACGGCGGGCAACGGAGTCATTCAGTGATCCGGCAGAGACCCTGGTTAACAACGTTCAAGCCGTCATGGCAAATACACGGAAAAAATTTACGATGCAGGGAGTCCGATACCCAGTATCGGCGTCTGATCAGGGTGAGCAAGCGAGCCCGCAGACGTAGTCATCATGTGACCGCAGCTTCGTAGAAGTGGGTTCCTTGGCTTTTACGGAGTATAAAGCTACAAGACATGTTCATGACGATAAAAACAAACCGGACAGCTTCTGTTATGTCTGCGGTTTGTTTTCTCCTCCTAAAATTCGAAAAAAAAATCAACGATAAAGTGCAAGATGCATACGAATATTGTTTTGGGTTTAAAGGTGTGCAAGTTTCTTTCTTACAGCATAATGGGGTTAAAGGGTTATAGGGTTATGGGGTTTAGGGGTTATGGAGTTTAAAAATTAAATGGTTATGGAGTTTTCGTGCTGAAGGATCAAGGGATTAAAGATTCAAGGGATTTTTGGGCCTATTTTTTGAGGTTATCAATAACCCTGACGTGATGGGTTTAAACGGACCTCAGATTCGGATTCAGCGACCCCAAATACATCAAATAAACATGGTCTGGTCAGAGGAAGCATTTTTTCGATTTTTTTTGTGGAGCTGTGTTATTAATCCTATAAGCTCTACGTAATTATCCTCTTAATTTTTTTTATTTACTAATTAAAACGAAGGAAACATTTCTAGAGTGTATGTTATTTAAAATAAAATTGTTATTATTACTACAATTTTTTTTATTTCAATAATTTATGTATGGCCACTCATTATATATTTTTTTGTGGATTATATGTTTTTCCTACTTCACTATACTTGTCAATTTGTAGTTACAGATGAACAAACCAATAATAAACAATATATAACAACCAAATAAATAAATTGAGATAAAATGAATTGTTTCTAATATTTTATTATGATATCCAGTGACTAATAATTTTAACATGAAGTCAAAATAAAGAGAAATTCTCTCGTAAGTCTGCAAAGTGCACCATTCAAACTCACATAATAGTAAAAATAACATTTCAGATGCTCGACATAGTAGTTTCAGGATTACGTAAACATGAAGGCCTCATAACTAGACGGTAGGATCCTCACGTCTGGAAGCGTCCAAATGAAGAACTTCCTGCTACAAGTTGTTACATGGATTCTCTCTTTCTGATTCACGTTATCAAAAGAGAAAACCAATGGCATGCATCTTAGGCGACCTCCAGATTGTCATCGATCCGCCCCAACTGCACTAGATCACAAAAAGTGATACACAATTGTCTGTATATATGGGAAAAGAATTACTAACGTGTTTAACTGGCAACTATCTAATCAATTTATGTACTAGTTGAAGCTTTGAAATAACATTTCAAATATTCAATTGGCAAAATAGGAACAAAAGTATTCTCAAAAACTTTAAAACTAACATTCTTTTCTTAAATTATACAACAGCAGTAGCGGCTCATCGATAAATGTAGAGCCGCATCGCTTTCAAACAGATGAGTGAATATTAAAACTATATACAGCTATTTAACCCTTTCGATAAGAGCAATATCGCACGATACCAGTACTCTGTAAACGAAGCATTGATGGTTGGTAAGTAATCGCACGGCAACCGTTCTAATGGCACCACCTTACCCTTAAATTACGTCAACCCAACGTTTCATTCGCCTTGTTAAGTTCTCTCGCCCGTGGGTCGGCTACTTTTCTCTACTATTTTATTCACAAAATTTTCCGTTAAAAAATAACTCAAAAACTTCTTATACCGAAAAATTTTTGTCAATATTAGGAGAAGGGCTCGCATGTTTTCATGCACATGAATTTGGAGAATCCATTCACGTGAAAAAGGCCAATTATATTTGGCAGGTTTCGACGAAAGCTCATTATCGGCAATTTGTTGAGGAATATCGCCCATAAAATCGGGTAAAACACTATCAATTTCCTTTTCATCCTCGTCATTTTCATCTGAACTCTCACCGCTACTAAAATAATCAACATTTACCCCCTCATTATTTCATTAACATATTCCTCCAGCTGTTTGTTGGATAATATTTCTCGTTTTCGTTGAAGCATTTTAAAATCAGATAATATATCACTTTCAACATTAATGAAATACACAGAAATCAGTGCGAAATGCAACTGCAACTGTTCAAGGCGATTATGCACCATCTATTCCCTTGACATATCATGGGCCATAAATAATAAAGTGGGTGGGCCATTGACGTTTTAGTACATCCCAATACAATATAGAATATAATAAATAAATTGAACGTGATCTTTCCACAGGAAAAATGCTTTTGTAAAATCTGGTCAACCGTTCAGTGGGCACCAATTGTTTTGGCCGTGATAACACGGCAACCGTATCGAAAGGGTTAAATATCGTTTTGTTTTTATAAATTCACGTTTAGCATGTTTAATGCCGAAATATAATAACTTAAATGCTGTAATGTAAAAGAATATTGCAAGCGGCAACGTTGGTAATACTGTGGGGAATATCAATTATTATACTTGTCAATTCCATCCCGCTATCTTCACGATTATTAACGCCCGCATATGTCATTTATTATACACTTTGCGCGTTGTTTTTTTTTTCACTCTTTGCTCTACAGTTATAAGCCGAGTGAGGTTGTGCCGAGATATATGCTTTTTTTCTAACTTATATCACTTTCGTTAGATATTTTTAATTTGTCTGTTTGCAATTGACTTTTTAAACTGTTCAATTAATCAAGTACTTCGATTTAATACTAAAATGCTCATATTATTTATATTATAAGGTGACTGTTTTGATACTTGTGTCCACAGTGTGTCGAGTGTAGTGTTTATAACTGGTAAAGCACAATGGCAAGCGTATCTAGAAATCAATCTATCGTGGCTGTGGATTCGGATCCCGCCAAAGGCACTGGCAATGTCGGTGAGAATAGTTGCATGTCCACGTTTTTATAAGTATAACCTAATTCTAGATAGCCTCGGCTTTGGATTCTGGGGTTGTCTAATTTCTATGGTGCTTTTTTAACACTGTTGACATAATAGTTAAACCTAACTGACATGAACATTGCTGAAAAATTGTTAAGACTTAATTATCATCAGGATAAAGTATAATATAAAGAACAAGGTAAACCTACACAGGACTTAAATATTGAGGTAAATACCGTTGAGTAGAGGAAAATCTTACAACGTAATGTTAATAATGACGTTCATAAAAAAATAGTTGAGTAGATGTTTGCGATTTAAATAATGACTTGTTATACCCTTTGAAATTAAGAACTAAAAAACTTTTGGAGTTAAACAGGATAAACTTGAAAATCCTAACAGGCCTGTATATTTGAAACTGCCGACTAAACTATCATTTGCATAATCTCGGCTTGGCGGAAAACGCCGAGTGCTGCTTATGTTTGGGGTATGATAAGAAGGCAGATCACGTCTTGGGCACCTATTCGTGTGTGGAGAGGAGTCGATTATCAATATTTGGCAAAGGGAAATTGCTGCCAGATGATCTGCTTCCCTGCATTGGAAGAACTTAGTAAGTCACACTGTGACTTACTAGGTTTTTCCATTTCACGGGAGAATACTGAACACACCCTCACCCAGTGAAGTTGTCAGTTTCATTAACAAACTGCACTTATTGAGAAAAATATAAGTAGCAGAGAGCCACAATGTCCACAATAGGCCCCCTGATGGTCGCAGTGAGGACCCATAAGGACCCATTCAGAAACATCGTAACCTAACCTAACTATTCTGCTTCCCTTGAATTATATTTGGAGGAATAGACACTGTACCGTATCGGTACCGGTACCGAGCTGTTAGAATCACTATAAACAACTCGATACGATTTATTATTCAAAAATTCAGCAACATAATAAAGAAGCTGGAAAATATTGCCCAACTTTTCCATCATTCTTTGGGTTTCCAGAATTAAAAAGAGAACGGGTAATGTACTAAATGGTCTACCGAAGAGTAATTTTTTTTGTTTTCTTTTAATAGAATTTGTTTTTTCTTTTCCAAAAAAATTCAATTAGGCACAATACTCTTAGCATATCCTGTACATATTAGGTCTTCAAAATATACCTTTCTAAGATCAGTTCTACGTGTTATTTTCACTGTGTTGGACTAAAAAATGAACATTTAGTGCAATCCATTGCTCCGAACAGCCTGCAGATTGTATGTGTCCTCTCCACATAAAATATTAGATTGCCGAACGACTCGTCCATTAGAAATTCCCGCTAGCTACATGGCTTAAACCTGCAAAGGAATTTGATAGTTTAATTACATGCAGCCATCAAGTTTTTTGCTGTAGTCTTTTCGATTTATCGACATTGTAATTGTTCCAGGAATATTAAGGGAAGTTACTCGGATTTGGACGGTTATTGAATTCATCTTATTAGACATTCTTGATTTTCTTGGCTACTAAAGCAAATTTAATTGAAAAATTAAAAGAACAAAATCGATATTGGCGAAGAAAAGGGTGGGCTGCTATGAAAATTTATAATATTTAATCACAAATTCGAACATAGTTGGAGATTCGTTTAAAATGCCGTTTTATTTTAAACTATTTTAATTTTTTTAAGGAAACAGGTGGAAATGAGATAGAATACAGTTTTAGATTTAAAACCACATAGCATCTGATGTTGACAAAAAAAGTGGGATATTAGAAATTGTATCCACAGAATTAATTTAATTCATAAAATATATTTATTTCATATAAAACATATAACGACCAATCATGGTGCATTATTTCACACCTGTGTTATTATTCGATGATTATTTCCCTCATCATAAATCTAATCAATAGGAAACATGAAATTTGTACCACGTGACTTGTTTAAATAAGTGATTATTTTGCAAAAATAATCGGTTATTTTTCACCTAGCTCTTCATTTATTTTTGATATGTAAAGTAAGCTTTGGCCTGTCGTTGCTACGTCAAATGGAAGTAAATAAAGAAAGTACTCGTTTCGGAAATGTTTCACTTTCCAAAGTTGATAAGAAAATCCAAAGAAGCATTCCTATTAACACAACAAAAACGCACAAATCGGTATGGGGCCAATTTACTGATTTCTAAAATGAAACAGGATACCAATTTGAAGCCACTACAACCATAGATTATATTGCGTTGGTACCTAATGACTGGGCTTTGATATGAGACGGACAGATGGTAAAAATTATAAGGAAAATGTGATAAAAACCATGTGGAACATAACTGCAAAAATGCTTCAGGAAATGTATTTTTTAAAATACGTCATTTTCAATCCATTTAAGGATATTCAATTTAAGTGCACTATGGATGCTCGTAATGCTAGGAGGGGATATTTACAGAAAAATATCACGAAAAGGAAAACCTCTTCAGTTGTGTTAGATTCAGAAGATCATAAAAAAAATGTTAATGCTTTGGAATGAAAACACTCCTGAAGGACTGCAAAAAAAACCGTTTCCATATTATCGCATTCGAGCTCTCTTTGAGAGGCGGAGAAGCCGCAAATTGCACAACAAATCACTTTAAAGAAGAAATTGATAACAAATGACAGACAACAGGTAAAAAACGGCTCATTTTTTATTTTTTGCGGCTGTTTAACTAAGTCTTTTTTTGTCATCTTAGGACGACTAGAATATAACTCTGTCATCAGTAAGACCATACAAGGAGGTGACAAGAAATGCGCCGATATTAAATGGTTAACACCTCATGAAATTAATGCTGATCTATGTCCTGTAGGGCTATATAAACAACTGTTATCCAAGAGGGGTTGCAATATTACACAAATCGTTTATTTCTGACATGTAATAGGTACTAGAATAAATACGAAAATTCCTATTGGTACAAAAATTCACCGATTAAAAGAAATAAACGGTCCACATGGACTAAGGAAACAGCCGCAAAAATCAGTTTAGATACAATAACTATAAAAATAACTAATCATTCCAGTCGAGCCACAGCTGTTAGTAATTTAATAATGAATGGAACACAGGAGCAAGAGCTTATCAAAATAACCGGCCATGGAAGTGCAAATTCTATAAAACCGTATTTGCAAATAGATGCCCTACATCATTTAAACGTGATAAATAAATTAAGATGTATAATTAAGATGTAATCCAAATGAAAAACAAAATGAACCAAGCACTTCTAAGGCAACATCAGAACATACTACTACTCAAAATATTAATGAATAAAAACAATTTGATTTAAAAAATTATAAACACTTTTTATTACTTGTCTAATTTTCACTTTATTTGTTATTTTATAACTAGTTTCATCCTATTCGGACATTTTCAAGTAAACTAAATTATACACAGATTTTACTTTCATTCAAATATAAACTGAACTGAATAGAAGGATGGGTCACTTTCTGGTTGATAATATAATTCAAATTTGTACAGATGTTATGTTTTTAAATGTAGGGTTTTTTTCAAGATAGTAAATTATATTATGGTGTGATTTTTATTAGCAGCAGTTTATATGAATAAGTTTAATAACGGAGAATTATTTAAATCTATTTGGTCGTTTAATATGTTGTAATTTTTATTCCTATTTAATTTATTAATTTCTAGCACTTCCAATAAATAAAATTTTTTACTTTTCCCACAAATATGTAATATTTTAGGTTGATGGTCGTCAGTTATTGTATGACCAGAATCTGTTAGATGTTTATAAAAGTTGGAATGTTGTATTTGTGTGTGAATATGTTCTCTATATCTTACCCCAAACGATCTACCTGTTTGACCTACATATGAGGCGTTACATTCTGGGAAATCTAACCGATATACATCACGTTTTTTAGAGATATCAGTTTTTTGTTTTGCATTGAAAAAATATCTGCCTATATTTTTGTTAGATCTAAAAGATGTTTTAATATTAAATTTGGAAAAATTATTGCTAATTGAATAGGAGAGTTGACCTGAGTATGGTAATGAAATATGTGTTTGAATTTTTTTCTCGTTAATAGTGAGATAAAGTTCTTTCAAGAGGGACTTATTTTGTTTTTTGTAGATTAGATTTTTGATTATATTTTGAGGGTACCCGTTATTATGTGCTATAAGTCTTATTGTGTTAATTCTTCTTTTAAATCTGTCTCAGATAGAGGTAAGCTGAAGGCTCGGTGTGTCATAGATTGATATGCGGCTAATTTGTGGGAGAGAGGGTTATAGGAATTGAAGAGTGTAGTGGCGTCTGTATAAGTTGGTTTGCGGTAAATATTATAGGAAAATGATGTTTTATGTCTTTTTTATAGTTAAGTCGAGAAAGTTTATCGATTTATTATCGTTCTTTGTTTCTAAGGTAAAAGATATATTATTATGTGTGTTATTGATAAAATCGAGGAGTATGTTTAATTGTCTGTCTGTACCTTTAAAACCTATTAGAATGTCATCAACGTACCTGTGCCAAAAGATAATACGTTTTTTTTTGATATTGGAGAATCCAATATAGTTTCTTTAAGATTGTCCATGAATATACTGATAAAAGGGGGCTAAGTGGCGAACCCATAGGGAGCCCTGTTTTCTGTATAAAGATGTCCTCATTAAATTGGAAATAATTTTGATCTAAACACAACTTGAATGTTTGCAGTATTTTATTTTTTAATTTTGGGATAATTTTGCATTTTGCTAGTATATTTGAAATTAAAGGAAGACATATTTTCATGGGACCTATTATTGGTGTGGAAAAAAATTAAACTTCACTACCTAACCAGCCCAGGATCAAATGGAGAGCGCTTTTGGGGCTATAGCCTCGGATTCCGCCTTTAAAAGGTTCCGTCTTTATACACTATTTTTAAAAAATTAAAAATAAAACACTATTGTGATATTCTAGTCTAGTAATGTCCTATAAAGCTTACACCTAACACCGACTAGAAGATATATCAACTATTCTCATTACAAATTGTATAAGATCCTTCAGTACTTTAGCTTTTATTAAACATAAGCATCAGTCGACAATGGGAGAATCTAGATTGTCGACACTTTTCCCTGTTGTCGATTGAAAGCGACCTGATGAGATCTTCAGATTTCACTGACCTTATTCATAAGGTTTTAAATGTCAAAAACCCGAAAACAAACACTGTATTTTTTCCATATAAACAATAAACATGCATTTCCTTCAGGTATGTTGAGTTTTTTTTTAACAAGTATGTAGAATGGCTTTTATGGGCTCTCTTTTTTGAGGAGGCCCCTGGCCACCAAAACGATTAATCCTGTGCTGAGTCTAATAATTACTAAAAAATGAAACCGTACAACCAATATGTACGACATTCCATTTTATTGCTAAATTCTGCCTGCGGAACTAGACAGATTTTAACTCACACGAGACTACGGAACTTTAATATTTCCTCATATTTCAGAAAGCGAAATTAATAAGTAAAATAAACAATATTTATCAAATTAAAAGCCGGATGCGAAATTACGATGGTAGTGAAAAATAAGGATATGTATTTCAGTATCAACAATACTGGCATTAGTGGATGTAGTCGGTGATGTTATCTTTAAAATTAATACATGTTTAACATTCATGTGCACGAACCGGTATTCACAATTTGTTCTTTTTAAGCTTAAAGCACGTACACACATACGAGCTTTGATTGAAGAAGAAGAGACAAAGCTTTCAGCTTTAGCTTACGTAGGGAGCTTTTATTAAGATCCATTGTTGGAGCGGTCTAACCTAGCTGAGCCAGCATAGTTCTGTTTGCTATCAATGGCTTTAGTACATTGGAATTTAACATCAAACGATATTTTTACGGAGGCAGGAATTTATAATATGTAACTATTCAAATATGCACCGATTCAATTAATTAACGGCGATCAAAATATGCGACGTATATTGCAGAGAATTCTGTCATTTTTGTTAAACAATTTCATGTTAAAAACCTCATTTTTAATTAAACTTCTTAACTTTTTTTAACGACAGGAAACACAGAATTGTTTAAAACATGATTGTACAAAAATTCTGTCATCTTCGTTAAACAATTTCATGTTAAAAACCTCATTTTTAATTAAACTTCTTAAGTCTTTTTAACGGCGGGAAACACAGAATTGTTTAAAACATGATTATACAAAAATCAGCATTAATATAGTGCTGAAGGAAGTGGCTGATAGCCGCTATTAAAACAATATTTAAAACTTAGTTCTTGAATATAATTATTCGCCTTTTATTTCTGGGAAGTCTAAAAACAAAAAGAACGAAAAAATAGAAAAATACAATAATTAGAGGCCGGACAAAATTTCAAGTATAAACAGGGTGTTTCGATTAAAAGTCATCAGGCAATTATATCGAAAAATAATAAAGATATTTGGCAGTGTAATAGACAAGATGCATGCATTTCAGAAATGCATTAATTTATTTTATTTTCACGATAAATATTATATGTTGAGAATGTAACAACATTTTTATTAAATTGTGTTTCGTAAATAATTCAATTTAAAAATTAAAGTTTTATACCTGAATGTATTAAATTAAATTAGTACTACAGTTTTTTTGAGAAAAATATTTGAGGAAAAAATCTTTGAGCAGACTTATAGACGAGTAAATGTATTTATAAACGTAAATCACCGATAGCTGAAATATGCACACATCAGTATGCATATTCTCTAATTCAATCGAATTTGTTGAATATAATGAAGTTATATAAGTTAACTTCTGAAATTTACGAAATACGTAGTATCATTAAGATAGTTTTCGTGATTATTTCAGTAGGTAGAACGTTGAAGACGTGCGTTCAAAGATTGACAAACCCTGTTAAATTTCATATCTCAGTGCTATATGGTACTTCAACGTTAAATATCGAGCAGTATTGTTTAACTTGAGGTGCGTTATGTGCGTAGAGCGGGCCACGCGTCGTATACCTTGTAGTGCTCTAATTTTCTTCATTGTAGTTGACAACTTTATACTATCAAAAGAGGAAATTATTTTCCTACTTAATCAACTTCGTATATCTTGCCCTTTAGAGTAGCGGATTTCAACGATAGCACTTAATCCCTAAGACATTTATATCAGTTTCAATTAATTTTAGTTTTAAGTAAGAGTAAAACACCGTTTTCATGAAAGTAATCATATAGATAGAGGACGTCACTCATCCATCCTCGAGGATGCACGTCTCAAATATACTACTTTTTATTATCCTGCGAAATTCACTTCGGGAAGGCTTTAACTGTCAGCGGCCCTTTTCAAACTAAAGAACATATTTTTTTTGTAGTTACCCTTTTTCTTATATAAAAGGGGATGTCAGGAGACATAACATAGTACCCTTTAATTACAGAGACCGAATGATCAGTACACAAAAAGAAATAAACTTTATATATATTTATATATATATATATATATATATATATATATATATATATATATATATATATATATATATATATATATATATATATATATATATATATATATATATATATATATATATATATATATATATATATATATATATATATATATATATATATATATATATATATATATATATATATATATATATATATATATATATATATATATATATATATATATATATATATATATATATGTATACGGTGTGAAAAAACTATGGAATAAATTCGAATACATTTTTTAATAATTTTTCACTTTTTATTTATTCATAATTTTTTAAACTGTATCGTCATCAAATTGACGGTACTCGAGAAAAAAGTGTATTGCACCCATGAACATCAAAACTAACTTCCACATGCTAGTTCCCTGTTCATCACTTTAGTGAATTTTTTCTAGTCCGTACCTGATGTGCGGAGTTTGGGTCAAATAATACTATTCAGAAATACTAAAGAACGGCTTAGGGACGTCCTTTATACGTTTTGTTTAAATCCGAACGTCCTGGTACATGCATATACTGTACACCTTCGAGTTATTCATAGCAGTACGTTTTCTGTACGTCCTTTAATGAGCTTTGACGACACCCGTTTTACTTTTATGTTTAAATTTAAATCGTTTCATGGATGATTCTATTACTTTTCACTATGGCATCATATTTTTCGAAGTGCTTGTAAAGGTACGTTTACGTAAAGACAAATTTAGCTGAATTATCGGTCCGACATGTCGGCGGGCACTGGTCGGCAACAGACATGTCCGGAATATGTGCAAATAAGCCTGACAGTACGTTTTCTGTGCGTCCTTTAATGGTAGTTTTGACGACACCCGTTTTACTTTTTATGTTTAAATTTAAATCGTTCCATGGATGATTCTATTATTTTCCACTATGGCATCATATTTTTTCGGAGTGCTTGTAAAGGTACGTTTACGTAAACACAAATTTAGCCGATTTGCCGGTTCAACAGGTCGGCGGGCACTAGTTGGCAACAGACATGTCCGGAATATGTGCAAATAAGCCTGAACTGATTTTTGGCATACAAATTTTTTCAGTACAATCTTAGTCCAAGAAAAAGGATGATGCCATAATGCATATTCACACAACTTGTCTGTTTACTGTTTATATAGTGTCAAATGATGACCGACCTCAAATATTGGGCTACTTTTCAGACCCAACACCAACTAATCGGTTTTTTTCTTCCATGTTTAGTCCAGATAACATAATATATCCTATGAATGCCTGTATTATGTTGTACATCATGGACATTTTGACACCCTTAAGATGTCTAAACAAATACAATGGACATACAAAAGATGTCCTTTGATACAAATAAAGACTTCCTTAAAACGTTCAGGTATTGTCCATTTGTCTACACTTTAAATGACGGTGCTAGATCCCCTGGAATGGTGTAGGGGACACCCAGTACATACACAATTTCAGGAACTTTTCAAAGGATTCATATTGATAGAAAAATTTCGACATTTCATGAAAAGAAACTACCGGTAGAAATTCTGTAAATAATATTAGATGGGAAACAAATCTACAGAGAAATTATAGATGGAAAGAGTGGAAGAAAGATTAGAGAAAATGTGAGAATTTTGTGAAAAGGTGTTAGATAAGTAAAACAATTGACAAAATAATGTGAACGCCTATGTCTAATATTTATAGTAACTTAAGAGTTAAACAATGACGTCAAAACTATTTATCCATCAACTAGTAAACAGTATCTAAAATTAAATAATTATTTGGTAGACACTTTACTACTTCTATAGTTTTATTTAGATGAGCAGCGAGATTTAGTACGACATAGGGGGCACAAATATTGAACTAACGTTAATCTTTTTATTGTTATTTACACTTATTGGGAACCACAAATCTTGCCAATATCCTGATCGCTCAATTCTCCGAGTAAATTTAAAATAAATTACTTATTTGGAGCTCCTACCTGATTTTCCACCATTCGGGGAGAAACCTCTGTTTCAATAAACACAGCGATGAAATAATGGCACCCATTCCAGGAGCGTACCTTCTTTTTGAATGTTTTTTTATAATATCATGAAAATATATGAAAAACTTAAAATTAGATTTTTGTTATTATATTACAAATAATATTAAATTATATTGTCATCCTATAGGATTCACATTGATTCCAAAACTATTACCTACATAACGAACTCTCTTTGGACATTGTGTTATATAATACGGGAGTGTAGCGACCTTCTTTTTAAATTATGATCTTCGAGTTTTTGTGGGGTTATAGGTCGAATGGGAAAATCAACAACACTTATTGAATTTAATGCCGACGTTCCGAAAAATTTTACTTTTTCATTTTCAAGGCTCAATTCATAATGTTGTTTGTGTCTAAAATACAAGAACTTGTTACGAAACACGATCTCATAATTATTATAAAATAAGTAAATGTTATAATAAATTAAAATGTTTTTTTAACAAAAGTTAAAACTTATGAAATAAGTAAGACAATACACATACACGTTAAAATGTTATATCATCTTCTTATTATCTCTTTGCCTTGTTAAAGGTTTATAATTAATAGTTAATCCTTTCTTTCCAAAATTAGGGATTTTGCCAACAACGATTCAATAATGGAATTACAAAAACCTATATAGATCTTCATTATTCTCAAACTGCCTGAAATTTAATACAGGGACCTTTTGCTCGTGGTGTTTTTGGATACCTACTTAATTTGTTATAAAACAACACCTACAGTACAGAAAACTATTCCGAATAAACCTTCTTTGCTATTTATTTTTTTCATTTATTTTTACTTGTCGCTTAGAACATTAAAAATGCTTATCAAACTCTCCTAGAAAGTTGATTCACAAGAATACATACAATTACTCGGCTACCTTTTCCCGATGGAAAAGGTAGCCGATTAATATAACTCATATTGATAATGTTGATGGCTTTTTATGAGGTAGTTTATTATCATTTCAGTGAAACTGTCTTGATGACTGTCATGAAAATATGAATGCAGATGGTTTTGAGGATTATTTTGGAAAAATTTTGGAACATATTCCACAGGGTTTTGTGAAGGAATGAACCATGCCAGCTAACACACCAAAAAAATTGAAAAAATACCAACAAATCCTCAGTGGAAAGCTGCAACTGTAAGTTGCTTCCAGAAAAACAGGAAAATTTAATCAAGAGGGAATTATCGATGATATAGCTGAAAAACGTGGTATTCGTACTTTGACTACCACCATGTTAATGTTAATTTAATCTGATGTAATTAGTTACGAAACAAACTATAATTTGATTAATAATTTTAAAAAAGTAGTTAAGTTTATTTTAAATATATGAGAGAAATTTGCTTTTTTAATGTTTCAAAAATATTTTACTAGAAATTCTACACGTGTTTCGGTTTTTTAGGCCTTTGTCAAGAGTACAGGGAATACTGAACAGTAAAATTTGTGTTCATTGCTTATATAACCACATCTGGTACCTACTATAAAACTATTGTAAAATATGTTTTTATAAGTTGAATATTACTTTATTTTTTAAATCTAAATTATTTTATTTAAAATATGGTGGCCGGTAAAAATTTGTTGTTCATTCGTTAAATTTTTATTATTTTTAACAGCCTAACTTGTTTATAATTATTGTTCTAATAGATCAAGTTTCTTTCCTTTCTTTTCCGAATGGAGTAATTTGACATTATTTAAATCTATAAAATGACTGTTTTCTATACAATGTGTTGACATGCCCGTACTATATACATTGTTTACAATAGATTTCCTGTGTTCCTCGAATCGCTTTTTTTACATTTCGTCCAATTTGTCCAATGTATATAGCATCACAGTCACTACATTTTAACTCATATACTTCTGTTTTTTGTAGTTTTTCAGTTTTGTCTTTATTATTAATTAACATTTTACCTAAATTATTTTTATTTACTGAAATTGTTTTACATCCCGGTTTATTCAGTTTATTACTAACTCTATTGCTGATCTTAGGCCTATGATTAATACATTTATATCTTTTATTGCATTCCTGAGAAGAAGCGGCATAAAACTATTTAGGTAAAGTTTTCTTTTGTTTGTTTTTTATTAGTTTATCTATTAGGTTTTCTTTATAGCCATTGTTTTTCGCAATTTCTTTGATTACGTTAACTTCTTTTTTAAAATTCTCTTCGCTTAATGGAAATGTTAATAGACGATGTATGTAGCCGTGGAATGGTGCCATTTTTATTTGCAATGCTTGTTTAGATTTACCATGAATTATTGTATCTGTGCAAGTAGGTTTACGATAAATGTCAAACTCTAAGCTATTATTGATATTTTTTATACTAATGTCTAAAAAGTTTAAACCCTCGTCATTTTCCATTTCTAATGTGAATTGAATTTTCTGATTAAGTGAATCCGTATACATTAATAAAAAACCTTTTGTTTTGTTTTGTCTAAAATGACAAACAACTTTTTTTCTATCGAAAATATTGAGCTTGTCGTATGTAAGTAATAAACTATGTTATAGTTAGATTCTGTATCATGGTTTACATTTGAATTACAAAATTAAAATTTTCATGTGACTGGACCAACACTAATATGGGACAGGGCTCGTAGGTAGTTAACGTTATTGGTATTTTTTAAGTTAACTTTATGTCTCATTTTTGTTGTCGTATTAGTATGGAAAGTCACAAATATTTTTCTTTATTTCTCCCGGACTAGACAATTGGCACGTTTATATTTTCATTAAATATTTTGATATATTTCTTTTTATATTTGGCGAAATTCCCAGTAGCAAGGCATGAATATTATGAACGGTGTATTAAAACATTTTCATTAGATAAATTATATTTTCCACACAATTCGAAATTCAAAGCATTTTCTCAAATTTCACATGCACTAAAGTTACATGCAGTTTTTTAATTCGCTAAGCTTTAAGCGAACGTACGTTATTATATAGAGCTCCACGCCACAGCACAGCACATTGCTCCTCCTGCGTCGAAAAAGGAATAAAGCTTAGTTGAGTTTTCCACAGCTTTTAATTCGAAAGGAATGTTTTAATTAAATTTTTATACTTGACGTACACCTGCACTTTTAAATACCTTAATAATGTTGTAAATATGACGAGGTAAACCGTAGATATACCAACTTTCTAAAATTGCATTTTATGATAAGATTAACACGTTTTTATATTAAAATTTTTTGTAATATTTTAAGCGTGGTGATGATAATACTTTAAAATGATTAAACTTGATGGTGAAATTGACCAATAAAAAGTCATATTTGATTAAACTAATAATAACCAATGGGGAAAAGGCATAAAAAATAAATGCTAGGTTGCCTTAGTTTTTCATCATAAATCAAGTTTTTGTAATATTAGCAGAGATCGGGAATTAGTGATAAATTCCAGAGGTGGCTTTTACGTAGATATAATATTGTTTATTTATTTATTTCAGATACATCATTCAATAGTATTCGTATACCAATTACACAGCATAACTACAAAATAGAACAAAAAAAGCAATGATAATTCAAAAAAAAAGAATCAGGCTATTGAAAATTGACAAATATTAAACAGCACAGCACAGACAAAAAAAAAACACAAAAAATAAAGTTTAAGACAAAATCTTGATTTTATGATGTTCTTAAATATTCATTATCACTCTAAAATGTTTAAAAATAAAAAAATAGTCACTAAAAACTGAAGAGAAAACACATAACATCACAATGTAACACAGAGACTTTCATTGATAACAGCAATTATGCACTAATGGATACGTCACAACCGTTCACTACTCCGTCCGTACATAGGCCAACGTTGTTCTTATGGCGCTAATCTATCCTCTATTTATATTATACTTCTTGGACTGACCCTGCATGAAACCATGCTGAAGTCTCTAATCAATCCATGAGTACTAGCATAAATTTCTTTATATAGTAACATTGCAAAAGCTTTGGAAAAGTTAGAGATAATCGTGATTGGCCTATAATTAATCATAGAGTTTTTGTCACCCTTCTTAAAAACAGGACAAATTCTCTCAAGCAAAAATTATGTTGACTGAGGGCGATGAAATGGTAAACGATGATACTATTGACATGAATTATTGTTATTTTTTTAGTAATAGTGGAAAACTTTAAAGTAAATTTTGAACAAATAAAACTAGCTACAAGTCAAAATAAAATTCTATGTAAGGTTATAAATTTAGTGAAAATGACTGGCCTAAGATTTGTAAGGAAGCTGAGCTTAAGCCATTTTTTTTTCTAAAAGATTTGAATTATATGTATAAGATGGTTGTCTATTCTGGAACCATAGAATTGTCATACCATCCAAATTATCTAAAGGCGGTTTGTCAGAATTACATAACACTCACATGGGAGTTGTAAAAATGAAAAGCCTGGCACGAGTTTATTTTTGGTGGCCTGGGGTAGACACAGCTATTGAAATGTAAATTTTGCAATTTGCAATGTACCAAAAGTAAAACTGAAACCTTGGCAATGGCCAAATGAGCCATGGGAAAGACTACATATTGATTTTTGTAACTTTTCGGGTAAAACATTTTTAATCGCTATTGATGTTCATACAAAATGGCTCAAAGTTTTTTAAATATCTCCTATTAGCTCTAAGGGAACTATCCAAGCATTAAGAAATTTATTTGCACGTTATGGGTTACCGAGATTAGTAGTTTCTGGTAATGGCAGACAGTTAGTTTCTGAAGAATTTGAGAAATTTTTAGCTCTTAACAATATTAAACATATCACAAGTCAAATGGAGCTGCCGAAAATTTGGTAATAACTGTAAAAAACGCTCTGAGGAAGGCTCTATCAAGTAATTTTAAAACTAATATTAACTTAGAACTAGGCCAATTTTTATTTGATTACAGAAACACTCCACATAGTACTACTGGGGTTAGTCCAGCGGTGCTGATGTTCAGGCGTCCATTAAGGACTAGATTTTCAACTTTTTTGCCAGTTAACCTTAAGGACCATGAATGTCAGGAAAGTAATCGAGATAAAGCTCGCAAAAGAGTTGAATAAGTCCAGAAAAAACAAATTATTTTAGCTAGAGGAAATCAAAATGTTAGTTTTGAAGCAGGAGAGGAAGTATTAGTAAAAGATTATAGAGATGTAAAAAAGGTAACTTACATTAAGGCTAAAATTAAGAGAAAAATAGGTAAATGTGTTTATCTGGTTGAGGTGCCTGCGTTGCAACGTACATGGAAGAGACATGCAAATCAAATTTAGAAACATTTAAGAGACTTAGTTTCTATTCTTGTATGTTCCAACCCAGATACAACAGAGACGTCTACAGATCTTATTGAAAATGTGGAATATTCTGTAGTAACTGAAACCTCTGATGTAACAAATGAGATAAGTGAAAGTGACGGTGATAAATAATTAAAAGTTTACTTTAAAAGGTAAAAATAACGTTAAAACTTGAATTCTGTTGGGAAGGAAGTTGGATAAAAAGATATTATTTAATAAAAAGTATAATAGAGACTGGTATATGTACAATATTCACATTGGCTCAGATGGCCCCTTTTAGTAAAAAAAATCTAGGTGTGGTTGAAGACCAACAACTAACCACACAAAAAAATGATATGACGTTATTGAAAGAGAGAAAAAATTACTGATCTCTTACAAATTTCTTCTGACCAAATGTACACGTTCACTGGGGACAAAGATCTTCGTAACTTCAAATGAGTTAATCCAGCGAAGAATCCACCAACGGCTAAGCTCTTAATGCGTTCGGTGTCAGTTTGAATCACCACTGTCAGTACTGCAGTTACCCTTGAGACGACATGCCAGTTGTATAAAATATCGTTTTCCTGCTCCAACCTGTATATAATCATCAGTTGGTGGATCGAACTGATGATCTGAGTTATCCTCTTCTTTTGGTCCAGGTATTTACATAAAAAAGGGGATAGTTTTATGAGATCAGTATTACAGGCAAAATAAAGTAAAAAGCTGTGACGTTTGAATTGTCCAGCTACGTAGACAAAATATGAGTTAACACAAATTTACAGAGTAAATTGCAAACTAAACAAACTAGGATCGCTATCCCACAATATTTTAGGAAGTTGAAGACTTAAACTAACTTAAGTATCAATAAAAGTTACGTTAAATAGAAAAAATACTAGTCTAACAAATAAACTAGGTGTAGCTATGATAATAAACAAAGTGAAATAGGTATTCACTATATGTTAAGATATTTTTTACTAAAAGAAGGTAATCTCAAGAAAATAGAATTTTGAATGTCTGCATACAGACAGACAACTAGAAAGATAACGTAAATAAATATTTGCTAAATATAAAACAATATTATTTTCAAATTAAAGGTAAGGTGAAATTAAATTATTTATTAGTTCCTCGGAGAGAGGTAATAATGAATTTCAGATAAAGTTAAATAAAGATATAAAGCTTGACTATATGTTTACTGTAGATAATCAAAAGTTAATCAATTGCCAGATAACTAGGCAGGTATCTTTGCCAGAGAACTAGGCAAGGCTCTACTAGAGCAGCGTTCCTGACTAAATACTAAGTATACGTTCAAGTAAGCATTCGATATTTTAAATTTAGAAAAACCTTACGTTACTGAGGTCTGGTTGGTAAATATATGCATTGGTATAAAATAATCCACCACAAAACAAATGCACGACATTAGATAATTTTCACAAAGTTTATAAACAAATAGTCCAAAAAGGTGTACCAATCTCCAAATGTCACAGTCACCACTTTTTTTACAGAGCTACCAACGTAGCCAAGTGACCTAAATCATCAACAGACAAAGACAGAAAACAACTAATACGATACAAAATGGCGACATCCGTTGCCGGGTAAATCTAAAATTTACAATAACCGAAAGTTAGTTTAAATTAGCACACGAAATTATTACACTATCAGAGGGATATTAGATAAATTGCCAACAGGGCACGATAAATCGATACTAATCAATATTAATGATGGCTGTTCAAGAGAACAACCAAGGTGAACTGATCACCGAAAAGCAAATTCGCCCAAGGCGTAAATTAAGATAAATGCGGTACGACATTATTATGAAAATTACCTCAAAGGTACGTTAAATCAATACAGCAACTTTTTAAATAATGATGATCATAAAATAACACGATAATACCAGAAAACATATAAATTTTACCAGACCGCTGAACTAGATATGTTGTCTTCAGAACGCTACACTAGTAAGAAGGAAGAAGCCCCGTTCTGTTCTCCCACCTAAACTCGGTTATAGTTTAGAGAAGACAAACATTTGAGACTAGAGTATGAGCAAAAAAAGATAGATAGATATTTAGTGCAAAAATCTGCAAAACCAACGGTTCCAGGAGAAATCAGTGGCGCCATCTGGACTAGACTAGCAGAAACTTCATCGTGAAACACAACAAACTGGAATGAAATGGCTTACAATTTCGTTACAGTATGCGCAATCTATATTAAACATAGTCTATGGGCAGCAGGGAACACGATATATTGTATCAGTGATCATCGTATATTGTAATGGTGAACACCGCATTTATATGTTTAATAAAGTAAAATGTTCTTTAATGGACTATTAAATACAACAGGTTCGCTACGAATTTTATTTTGAGTCTTATTAGAACTTTTATATGCCACATTAATATCTTTCTTAATTTTTGACCGAAGAAATTTTAAATTGACGAGCGTATTATAGTTTTTAGTTATATTGTAAATACCTAATGAAATATCCCTAAACAAGACGATGACAGTATTAAACAAAAAACTTATTCTGATCTGTATGACAAATACTTCTGAATTAACGTAGATGACACCACCAATGCTTGTATATTAGTTATATACTTTTACTTTTGTGATGGTTGGTTAAAAATACTGACAACACGCATACACGTGTTGTTAGTATTACAATCACCAATACTTTCAGCCCTTTACGTGTTAACTTCGGATGTTACCGAACCTGAAAAAATAATCACAAGGTAAGATATTGTGTCATATTATATGCATGAACATATTTATGCTGTGACACATCACCTAGTCTCAACCGTGGAATTGACGTTACTTATTGCCACTACCAGATTTCTAAATTAAGAACAATGATACACATATTAATTTATTAATTAATAAAGTATACTTGATTATTTTTGTGAGATCAATAAATTAAAAATATTTAATCAACACCATTGTTTTACTAGTATTTACGTGCCGATTAGATTTAAGTAGGTAGATAAGTCTTCATAAAACACTAATGAAATTATTGTATATATTTTTTTAACAACACATTTTGTGTTACAAGTTTTCAGGGACTTTTTTTGCACAGTTTTGACAGAATCATTGATTAACATATTTTTTAATAATAACCAAGTGACAATCCAATTCATAATTTATGGATTTATTTTCAGATGTAGAAAATATCTTTAACGGAACTTTTGCTCTTTCAAAATAGAAAAAATTAAAGATATAAAAATAGGTAATAAAAAGTGAGGTAACTCCTTGTATATTTGCACTCTAAAACATATTTAACTTACTTTTTACTTTCTGTTTACAATTAGTTCACTGTGAAATACTTCACTATATCCTAATGATGCTTGAGAAATAAAATTTAAGGCTTTAGATGAAAATTAAAAAAATTCCTCGCTCGAAATGATATAAAAATGAATATGAAACTAAATATATCAAGACATTTTTGACAAAGAATTTAAATCTGTGTTCAATATTAATAAATACAGAATGCTGTATACCTACCAAAAAAAATATTTTCTTGTATCTATTTTATTCTTAATTGCGTTTTAGTTGACACTCGCACGGAAAATAAGATAAGTTGTGTTACAGATTTTGCTCCTCTCTAAAAATAAACTCACGAAGTGAACTAGAACGTTAGAGAAATCACCCTTTATATAACGTTGATTATCATTAAGAATAAGAGTAATGTTTCACATGCCTTAACGGTAGTAAATTTATTCACTTTAGTGCGACAAATGAGAAGTCATATATGTAGAATGTAAACTTCCTCAAACTATTAGGATGACTTTAATTTGTTCTGACATTCGGATAGTTAGTTAATTTTTTTCATAGCCTAGTACTACTTAATTTGGTTAGTTAGTCATGTAATCATGTAACACGATTTTTGGACAAAATAGAATCTTTTATTAAAAATAGGGAAAACAATTTATGGAAAAAATTACGTACGACACATGGAGTAATGTCTTTGTTTGAGATCTTCAGCATTATACAGGGTGAGTCTTAAGTGTGTAGTTATATTTAAACCACAGATTCTTGACATGTGTAGAAACCCTCTGACACATTTTTTTTTTAATTCCCACGTGTAACTGAGTTATCGACTTTCGAAAAAAATATGGTGAAATTGTTTTGGAACTGCTGGTTACTGGAAACATTCTATATCTTAGCTAAAATGATGTAATGGACTGAAGCAACGTTGCCGCATATCTTATGCATTTTTTCTCACCTAGGCGCGATTTTACAATCGTGAGTTAACATAAGTTGGAGGTTACCTAGCATTATATTTTCACAAAAATTGATGAGATTTGTTATTATAACCACTTCCAAAACAAATGTAAAATTGAAAAAGTTCGAATTCTAAGTGTGAGTTTAGCTAACCCACGATTAAAAAACCGAGCCCTAGCATTAAGTTCATTCCCGAATTTATAATAATATTGGACGAAATGATTACCTACTTAAACGATTAATTGTTCCATTTGAAATAATTTTTAAACATTTTGAAATACCTTTCAATGTGAGAAATGTACAATTTTGACTTTTTTCTTGCACCAATCAACATTTCTTTTTAAGCGTTTCATATGGAATGTACAACTAAAACTAAATTTTCTGACTTTTTAGGAAATCTCGAGAGGAATTTAATGTTCCCATCTCATTTTTCCAAAGTTTATAAAAGGATTATTATTTTTAAGAAGTAGGCACTTACCCTCTGCTATTACAATAATTTGAAATGTATAGGGGTTCAAGGAATAAATCAGCTCCCTACTATTTTAATTGGCTTCTAATAGTAAAACACTGAAGGTGCAACACAATAACAAATCGGGTGATGGAAAATAGTTTGCAGTATTTTCACACTTTTTACACTGGTCATACCTAACAGTTTGCATTTATTTCCTCCATAATACTCTGGATGGTTAGGAGGATAGTATACGTCATTTTTTATAAAAAAGATCAATTTTTTCTTGAGAAAACAGCACTTTATTCGGGATAGGCGATTACATGATAAAAATTAACCACGCCATAATGTGAACTGCGATATTAGCGTGGTGTATGTAACCTATGATCTTCACACATCTAACCACGCACCTAATCAGTGTTGCCAGACATACCATTTTCATGGTATTTATACCATTATTTTCCTTTGTGTACCTGCACTTTTTTAAGTAATAAAACTATTATTTAAAAATTTCTACCATCTTACACCAATATTAGCAAAAGTTAATAAAAAAAAGTCAAATTTAGGTTGTCAGCCCCGACCTCGGCCAGTTCTTCCATTAAAAATGAGTAAACTGGATTAAATTTTATACCTTGTACCAGAGCTGTCAGGTACTTCAATTAAAAGAATTGAAATAGTAATTTAATTATTTTTAAGTAATTAAATTACTTTAATTCAATTACTTTTTTGGACGCCTTAAAATAATTGGTATTTGAATTACTTTTGTAAAAGTAATTGTAGTTGGTAATTGTTTTATTGTTTTTGGTAATTGAAGTACTGAACAAATAATTCAATTCCTTTTGGGTAATTCAATTCCTTTCAGATACTTTAATTACTTTAAAATAATTGAAATTGTATCGAAAATATTCCGAGAAAAATCGCAACGCACTCGGCTTTAATAACTTGTCTGAGCTTGTCGTTTGGCAGTATTTTCGTTTTCTTTCAGTTATCCAGTGCACTACACAGTATACAGTAGCTGTGATTGCAAGAAAACCATGTTTTTAATTATTTGTGTCCTTGTGTTTTTAATTCTTAAAAAGTTGCCTGGCAAGGTTAAGTAAATATTAAATAACAAATTTGTTCTTTACTATTTTTTAAATATTAATATGTTATACATATATTTCCGATATTGGCAATATCTATTATTTTACCTATTTGATTTAATCAAATACCTATTAATATTAGTTACACTGACAAATTTTTTTAATAATGATTGTAGAAACAGAATTTTTGCACAGAAATGCGTTTCATGTTCAACTGAAATATCGAATAAAAAATGTCTCTCTGGATGTATGTCTGTGTGTAGACCATTTCTTGTCAACACAATAATTTCTTATAGACTTGAAAATTTTATTTTAAATTTAGTACCTATATATGTAAAATAGCTTGGTAGAATATTACCTACATACGTGTTTGAATGACCTAATGATTATTTAAAAATATATGTACATTGTGCCTCTTTTTTCGTAAGTATTTGAATTTCTTTTATTTTCAGTCGATATTTCAATTATTTTTGGTAATTCAATTACATTCAAAATAATTCAATTAAATAGAGCAATTGAAGTATAAGGTAAAGTAATTGAATTCCTTTACTTGAAAAAAAAATATTATTTTCGACGAGTAATTGATACTTGAAGTACTTTGTAAAATGAGGAGTAATTGGTAATGGAAATATTTACTACTTTGATTGATAATTGGTAATTGGTACTTCAATTACTTTTAATGGGTAATTGTGACAGCTCTGCCTTGTACGTAGATCTTTATAAATCGTAACCTTGCGTAAACAGCGCTAGTTGTGCAATCCCAAATAAATAATAGTCTTTTGCTCTTTTCTGTTGTTTCTGTTGCGATGGTAAGATCCGTTTTTTCAATGCTCAGTTAGCTAAATTAACCGTCAGTTAGGTCAATAGAAATTTTTTGAAAAGCATCATGATTTATTTATAATGAAATTTATAACCTATGCGAAAATCTCACACATTTGGCAACACTACACCCCATGTAAAAATCAGTGTTATTGGTAGTTCGCGAGTTTTCGCATACCTGTCTGCATTGGCACTTACAAAAATGTGTTTAATACCGTTATTTATAGTTTTTTGTGATTAAATTTGTGATTCGAAGTTTTGAGTTACTATGTTACCGAAATTTATTATTTATAATTTGTTCCTTTGGTGGTTCATTTTGTGAAAAGTAGTGATTAACCATAGCGACTAATTTTATTATTCTAATGCTGGATATATTAAAGGGATATTTTCAAGTAGATGAATATGCTAGACAAGCAAAACGGCTATGGAATGCTATCCAAACGTCAAGCCCATATGATATATTCATGTAGTAACTGTTGTATTAGGTAAGTAAACAAATCTGCTTTTTCGTTCTTTTAAAGTAAATGCGTCTTTTTAAAATGATTATTTTCAACTTTGATTCATTTTTAGAAATGAACCATATTAAATTTAAACTATAAACTAGAGACAATAATAATAATTTAAAATACACAGAAAAAGTATTGCACATTTTTAATATTTGGTGCTTACGTGACGAGTTCTGTTTATTTATAAAAAAAGTGTCAGGATTACTTAATTTTACAAGGAAAAATAGATAAACAGATACTTTTAACACCTTTTATTTTAAGAGCAAGCTACAAGTGACAAGTGTCGCTCTCCACAAAGGACTAATCAATCATGCCTTGGCCGCCTTGAGGTTTATTTCTTATTTTCGGCCAGTGCGTACAGATATCATGCTTTCTTAAAAAGAGCTTAATGTTTTATAAACTATTACATTTGTTTTGGTGCGGAGTCTACACTGATATTAAATAAGTCTAATATCGTCTCACAAAATGTCCGTGACAAAAGAGTAATAATTTTTTTAAAACTTCATAATTTGCAACTCATGCAATGCATGCAATTATAGGATATTTGTGATGAACGCTGGCAGTGGCACCACTGCCTTCAGTTACGTCATTTCTGTGAACGGCGTTTACAAAGTTATCCAGTGACTATCAAAATGTCAATTGCTGGAGGACGAAAAAAATTATCAGAAATTAAAAATTTTTTTTTGTTCAAAAAATTTTTTTGACAGTGCCAATCAATTGTACACGACGAAATATATTGTCAACATTCCAGGCTTATGTTCATTTTTTCTAAAGCCTATAAAACGGAAAACTATTTTGTTTAAAAAATATGTACAAGAGTATCGGATGTTAAGGGAAATGCTGTACTGGCTGGTGAAGATACTGGATATAATCAGTGGCGGCTGGTGGATTTAGATTATGCCATATCTCAGTATTGGAGCAAGGAACCCAAGCAATATTTTAACGCAGGACTACCAGTACTGAATGAAGAAGTTTTGCAGAAAAAAAATTGAAAATTGAGAAAAAAAGTTACAAAAATGCGCTGCAGACCCAGATTACTTCTAGACCATTACTAAAATATTTGCAAACTATTTTTTTTCATAATCAGAAGGAACATTTTTTCACCGCGCTTTTTTTTAGTTTACGAAAATTTAGATTTTTTATAAAGTTATGACATTTTGAAATTTACTCAATGAAGAACTTAAATTTCAAAATGTCATAACTTTACAAAAAATCAAAATTTTCGAAAACCAAAAAAAAACAGAGTGATAAATTTTCCTTTTGATTACAAGAAAAAATAGGTTGCAAATATTTTACTAATGGTCTAGAAGGAATCTGAGCCGGCAGCGCATTTTTGTAACTTTTTTTTCTCATTTTCTTTTACATTTTTTTTTCTGCAAAACTTCTTAATTCAGTACTGATAGTTATGCCTTAAAATATTGTCTGTATTCCATGCTCCAATATTGAAATATGGTATAACCTAAATCCACTAGCCATCACTGGGATGTAATCCTGCGATGAGTAGAGAGGAAATGAAAGCATACAAAATTTTATTAATGATAAAGATGTTCAAACAGATCCGTGATTGAGCCATTAGAATATTTGCATCTTACACCGGAATCACTGTTTCGATTCCCGACCAAAGAACTAGGTTTTTTGGATGATAAGTGTATTCAATGTCTTCAAACACCTCCTGCTAAATAAAGTACCGATCAGATAAATTTAAGAATAAAATTGTTAAACCAATAAAATAATGGTTACTATTTATCTATTTTTGCAGAACAGTTATTCAATTAGAGAATATACTTCGCTGTGATCACTGATCAGTTTTTTACAATAGTAGAGACGTAATAATTAATATAAATCTGTTTGGTACCTAACAGCCACTCTATATGAAAATGGACCGGGCCTTAGGGATACAGAGATCTGCATTACTTGTAAAAAGTAGGATTTATCAGAAATTCCAATATCTATTCAGTCATGTGCGCTACATGTAATCTAACTATATGTGGGACGATAAGTTTTACAGCAATTCCTAAGAGATTGTTTACTTACAAATAAGTCCTCCGTTATGAGTTGTATGTAGTGTCTTTCTGTCTTATAAAATACGATGTATTCGAGTTACTGACGGTTTGGATTTTGCAATTCTTCGAGATTTTAACTCTTGAATAATGGTTATTAACCAGCAGAATAGTTGTTTAAAAATAAATGTGTTTTGTACTGTATCTATGGAAAAATATAGAAAATAATAATAATTAGCAATTTCCCTTTATTTCCCATTTGAATAGAACTTTTACGAAGAAAATACCAAATGTGATTAAATTATGGTTGTTTAAATCATCGTAAACATTATATGTCCTGTAACAGTCGTATAAATACAAATATTTTCATAAAACAAGTAAATTTAAAATTACATGTTCGTGAGCAATTTGAGGTTAGTCACTAGTACAATGGGAGAGTGTCAGTAAAGTAATTGAGCGAGAATCAGCAAAACTAGCGGTGACACAATGTGGTGCGTTAATTAACGTTTGTGGTCAGGTTGTTGGTCTGTAATGAAGCCACCCACTTTACCAATATCTCCACGCAGATCGGATTTAGGGAGATGTGAAAGATAACAGTTATTTTGACTATCAAACATTGCATTCTACTGCCGTAATAATCTGTTATAGCCATAATAAATAATAGTTTCCAGCAATGAAATATCATTATTTAAAGAAATTTTCAAAACTTGCAATGTTTTAAAGACAAAAATAATTTTATTTTAAATGATACTGTGCACCAAATAAATATAAGGCAAAAAGATCATTGTCATATTCCTTTTTGTAAATATAAAATAACTTTAAACTCTCCCGTTTATCTAGGTTTAAATATTTTTAATAAGTTACTGGCGAAAATTAAATTGTCAGTGAATTTAACTAGTTATGAGTAGAGTTGGCAAAATTGCGCCGCAGGACATAGGCGTACGCGTCATAATAAGTGTAATAAAATAAATTAACTAGTAATAAAAGCAATAAACTGTTACAATTTATAACAATGTATGCACAACTTACCCTCTTAACTAGCTTGGTTATCACAAACTGGAAAAGATGTGTAAAAACTTTGCAGCGTCATGTATGTTTCTATGGTTGTCTCCGAGAATAATGTTCGATGTGGTGAAAATATATGCTTATATTTTGAGAACGACCGTTCGACATCTATTGATGTAATACAAGCATACTTAAAATAGTCTTTAAACTCACTTAACGGATCTGTAGATGCACCATCAGTACCATCACAAATTTGTTTTAATCTGGTAAAATCGGTGTCTTGCTTTAACACACGTGCGAACTTTTCTCCAACGGGCTCATTTCTTTCGTCATCTATAAAGTGTAACAATCGATTTACGCCATCCACTATTTGCAGTGACTCCCCTAACGACAACGAACTGTTTTGTAAGTTTTGTATAGCGTTATAGTTCTTGTAAATAGTTTTTAAAGCTGCTTCAACAGAAATATCTTCGAATTTTGTCTGGCCTTCCTTAATAGCTGCAGCCTTGTCTGGATTGAATAGTAGTATCACAGCTTTTATTGTAAATATTCAGCTTAATAAAAAGCTGCCTTCAACCATGTTCCCCAACGTCTAAGATTCAGCTATGGTGGTTCGGGAATACCGGGACACTTGCTATGAAATGTTTTGTTTTATTTTCTTAAAATGTTTTCTTAACCGCCTCTCAAGTCACCAAAATAACTCGCAGAAAATCCTGGGATTTTGTGTCGAGTAAAGAGAGCCCTACAGTTTATTGTGGAGTCTGAACCACATTTAGGGCAGTTCACTGCCATCTTAATCCGAAGCAAATTACAAATAAAATTTGTTGCTCCGGGATGGATTCGAACCATCGATATTCGGTACCGAGTAAATAATTATAAGCGCTTTACCCACTCGGCTACCGTGCCCATTAATTAAATCGCGAAGACGTTTAGGTGATTTAAGAAACAGTTTTTTTTGTACTTGTTATTAATGCATCTACTTCTAGAATAGCTTGTTAATTAGTTTCTGCCACAAGGTGTAAAGCATGCACTTTACACGTAACGTGTATCAACCTACAACCGTGTTCTTGAAGAGAACGATCTACCAAACGCATTGTCGTGGCACAATCGGTCACAAACATCAAAACTCCAGCACCACCCGCGTAATTGTTTGCCCAGTACACTCAGTTAGTCTTTTGCTAGCTAGTAACAGTGGAAATGTCGGTTTAAGAGGTTCCAGTACACGTACTATAGCATTGAAAATAGATTTTTTTTTTACAATCTATCGTCTCGTCAACACATAACCACATCTGTGTATTTTTTAGTACACATTTAATCTTATTTAAAATGTCTCCGTTTACAGTTGGTACATAGTTATGCAACATCATTTTAGGGATTGTATTTATTCCAGAACTCCGGAATTGGTTGTTTATCGAGTATGTGCAGCGGAATATCACAGGCAATGAGCATTAAGAGTAAATCGAACATAAACTGTGTTGTCGAAGGCACGCCATTTTTTTTTATGTTGCACAGAATTTACGTGACGTTTACAATCACGTTTGCCCCAGCACATCAGGTCTGTCTCGCACACTTTACAAATTATTATAGCACCATTGCAGAATAAATCTGGGAGTTCACTGATAAATTTATTCACATTGTCAGCTTATGGCCGTTTTTTACCCTTGGGCAGGTCTGACATATTTTATTATTAAATTAATATCAAGAATAAAATACAACAAATAAAATTATCAACAATATAACGGACAGGAATAAATTACGTTGTACACACCACGAGGCATAACAATAGACTAAAATCAAATTTTAATCTTTGCTAAAATAGTAAACAAGTATCGCTTACGTATTTGTGTATTTCACTACCTGGCACTGCCTGTGACTTGCAGACCGATTTGCCAACTCTAGTTATGAATTTTAAGACAGTAGAATAAGTGTATGACTATTCCTATACAAATGTGTTTTTTGTCTTACAGGATCATAAAAGTTCTTCTATTCTATTCTAAACTATAGAATTCAAATGTTCGCAGAATTCGTTGTACCAAGAATTAAATACTTTTTCGACTTGTTCAAAAGTTATTACGTTTTTAAACTGGTAACATAATTTAGCCCAACCCTGTATACTTCAAACTCTAATCGACGATAATTATTGTTGATGATAAACATGTACCAAATTGTAGTAAAATATCTGAAGCCACTGATATTGTGATTGATCAGTAGGTAGTAATTAAGGACACATAAAATAAACATTTTTGATATACCTTTTAGGATATCTTGCAATATATGAATTTTATAAATCTGACAGGTTCTCTTTAATCAAACATTTCCTAATCATTTGATTCGTAAGTAACAGTTATCAGTTCAAAATGTGCATATCTGTTATGCCTTACACACTGCAAAATTCATCCTCAACAAAATGTTAAATATATTTTCGTTTTTCATGGAAAGGACGTATTGACAAATGGAAGAATTAAGCATAAAAAATGGACGTAACATAAGCAATCTACGAATGTATTGTTCGGTTTTGTTTGTGTAGCTGTTTAGTATTTGTGAGTGTAATTCAGACAGCTGATGTACCCGTGATTGATGAAAGAAGTCTGTTTAGTGCCGATAAGAACCATTAATGTAATATTCAAACTGCCGTTCATCTATTCCTTTGCCTTTGCGTAAACTTTCTGAACAAACTCCAAGATACTAGAACAGTTCAAATTGTGGGCCAACAAAGTTTGATGCGACTCAAATTGAATATTTTGACCTAGATCATATTTAAATTAGTTTAGAATTTTCCACATATAAAAGCAAATTGGTTAACTTAGTTGTGTTCTTTTATGCAAGCACATGAAATTGAATTTATTTATTTTTGTTTTACCTTGAAATCTACAGGGTCTTTCAGTTTTTTATAGCCGCATTTTAGGAGATATTCTGTAAGTTTAATTGAACAAATTATTAGGAAACGTAAATTTAAAGAGACACTTAAAAATTCCTCGACCTAGCAGAATGAAAGAGAAAATCTGAAATTCATATCGGATCCATTCGATCTTTGATTCACCCGTGGTATTGGTAAGATTTTTGAAGATATTGGTATGATAGTGGTTCATTCATCGGGAACTAAATTACAACGACTTTTAGGCAAATCAAAAGACAGAATTGAATTATACGAAAAGTCGGGGATTTACGACATTGGCTGCCAGGAGTGTAATCAATAAGCCTGGCCAAGCGATGGTAGATTCAGGGTCGGGCGCAATATCAATGCCATCGCGCGCTTGTTTACGATGACGATGACACGACACACTTCAGTTGTTGTCTGTCGGTCGATGCATAGAGTACTAATAAATAATAAATAATGTTGAGCGTAAAGAGTAGAAAACGACCGTACGCTGATAAAGTGAATAAATTTATCGGTGAATTTCCGGATTTATTCTATGATGGATGTAAAATAATTTGTAAAGTTTGTGATCAAGACTTAATGTGCTGGAATAAATACGGCTGCAAAATTCATGTCAATAGTAATCGACATAAAAATAAAAAAAATGGCGTGTCTTTTTTTAGAACCTCAGTTTAGGATTGATTTACTGTTAATGCTGATTTCCTGTGATGTTCCCCTGCGCATATTGGATAAACCAGCATTTCGGGAGTTCTGGAATAAATACAATCCCCTGGTGAATTTACCAAGTCGTTCATCGTTACGTAGATATGTATGAAGTGTTCGTGAAGACATTGTAAATAGCATTAAATGTGCATTAAAATACACGGCTGTGGCTTAAAAGGGGAGACCGTTCGTGCAATTAGCATATAAATTACACAAAAAAAAACCCACAATGGTATTAAATAATCTCTACAAAAAAAATCAGTCATAACTTTAAGGGCGAAGTTACATATGTATCAAAAACCTGGAATTATCACAATCCTCTGTTTGAATCATACAGTACAAAACAACCCCATATTGATACATAACCCAATACTACTAATATACCTAATAATAATGTCAAACAATCGACGTAAGATTATTTAATGACAAAAGGGAATAAAAAAAACTTCCACAACTAAAAATAACAAAAAAAACTATGATTAATAAAAACACGGATACAAAAGAAGTTTGTTACAGCGTGTTTCACGTTAAAATAAATTGATATGTTTATCGAGTATCTTATATAAATTAATTATTTGAAAACAAACCTGGAAACATAGGCTTGTTGTTCTCCGCCTCGCGGGTGGTGTACCCTCTCCTGCGGTGATCCAATGTGTCTCAGTTGTCTCCAAAAACTTCGCTGCTGCTCCTCGTATACATAGACGTCCACTCCAGAGCGATATTTGGAGTAGAGAAAAAAAAAGCCCTGCAATGAGGTAAATGGCCTTAGGCAACGCTCATTCCAAAAGAAAATTTTAGAGAGTAATTTTGGGACTAAAATACTATACATACAAGGAAAAATAGAGGAAAAAAAGGGACTTATTAATCGGCCTGAAGTAGCCTCCTTGTCATGAGGAATAATCGATAGACATATTCGGCGCGATGAGAAAAAAAAATAAAAATCCAGATAACTCTGCTTACGGGACAGGAAAAAAAAACGAAATCACAACAGATCGCACAAATCTCACTAGATAATTCACTATCCCCTTTTATGACCAATTTCACCATAAATCCCCAAACTGGGTAAGTAAAAAAATACAAGCTCGATGAAAGGTCTATTTATTTCCACAATCGGTCGAACAGTAGTTATTCTAATCTAATAAAAAGAAAAAACACGTAAAAAAAAAAACGAATCGTTCACAAGAAAGCTATCGACGGCATTTCAATAAGTACTGCTCCAGGCAATTGCGAATTCAGACAACCAGTAATACTTCCCTTTGTAATTAACGGTAACCTATATTAATTTATACCAGGCTCTGCGGAGGTTATTCCTTGGTAAATCTTTATGTTAAGTTGAAGTTACATGGCCTTGTTCTTCAGGGGTCAATACTGGGCCCCCTTTTCTTTAATATATATGTAAATGACATTATCTATGATTTAGATATATCCTGTTTACTATATTCAGACAATCTCAAGGTATACTCAAGAATTGAATGCATACACGACTGAATTAAGCTTCAAGCAAACCTCTCAAAAATATACTCTTGGTCGGTAACAAACAATTTGGATCTTAATGGTCAAAAATATAATATAATGCGTATAGGTACCACTAAAAAAATCTGAAATCACACATAATTATCATATAAATGACCAAATGTTGTCCAGACAAATTACTTTTAAGAACTTAAGCAAAACGTGCGATAAAATGTTGTCATTTTCAACTCACATTGAGAACATTTTGGCAGAGGCTTACAAAACACTGGAATTTATACTACGCAATAATAACGATTTTAACAACTGTGACACTGTTAAACTGACGTATTATTCATTTATTCGTACAAAGCTTGAATATGTTTGCCTTGTTTGGAGTCCGCACTACAATATTCAAATAAATAATGTTAAATCAATTCAGCGGATATTTCTGAAATTTTTGCCCTTTAAACTAAATGGTTCCTATCCGGTCATAGGTTTTCCTCAAGAAATTCTGCTGAACAGATTTTCTCTGATCTCTCTGGTGTGTCGGAGAGAATACTTTTTTATCTAATTTCTCCACAAATTATGCCAAGGTATACTCGACTGCACAGAATTAGTCAGTTACTTTAATTTTCGTATCCCCCCGACTCATATCTAGACAAGAGCAGTGCTTTTATCTACCAACTCCGCGTACTAATATTTTGAAATATTCTCGAATATATAACATGTGCAGCTTCTATAATAATCGCCAAGATGATTTTTTTTTAAATAAATGAACCTCCTCAACATGTGGACCTACGACACTACTATTTTTTTTATATTTGATTGTTTTTGTTTCTTCACTTCCTTCTCTATGGATTTCCCTATGTAATGTTTAATTTAATTTATTTGTATATTTATTAGTCTTTGTAATTGTGTACTATTCCCATCCTGTAAATGAAATTTGTTCTGTTGGTTGGTGTAAAATAAAATAAAATAAAAATATTGGTAATTTAAATTTTACTATACTTAACAATACACACTGTAGTCTTATTCCAAGTGAATAACAGGAAACGTCTAGTGTTATTCGCCTGTAGCTCCATCTTGTCGACATATAATAGTAAGTACTTGAACTATAGTTTGCATAAATCACTAACAGTGCCAGAATTACGCCAACGTTCATAAAAAAAAGTAAATAAAAAGGATTTATCTAGATCCAATTTGAAAAAAGGATCTTTTAGTACGCTTGAATGTTTGTACATTTTCAGCTGGACTAATTTCATTATAGAGTGCTATTTTAAGAGAAAATCTGGTAATTATCATTTACAGAAATAGCAACTGATAAATATTTTGTTTTTGATAATTTTTGTGTATACATCCATAAGATTTACCTTAGTATCAGCAAGTAACTCCGACTGGTTCCCATAATTCTTTGCAACCCGATACGGACCTGGGTGTTTTCTATCTAATATCCACCCCCATTAATTTAATACAAATACGCTCGGTTGAGTTGGTTTCAGTATTGCTTCGTAGGTCATAGGTGTTAGCGTACATCCGTTTGATGTGGCTAAGTAATGTTTCCTAAACGTTAAATACGATGAGTAGATGGGAACCGATATACCAAGTTCTGGTGTAAATTTATCGATTAAAGTTTGGTCGCAGCCGCTGAACGAGTTAACTAATTGATTTAATCGATTAAAAGTTAATGAGAATATATGAGGCGTTAATTTTCTTACTAATATATTGGTTTAATAACAGCGATATTATATCGGTTTTGGATGCAGACAGGTTCACAAGTCTTTTACTAAATATGAAAATCACGATTACTATACTTCCTTATATTAGGTATAAGAAAGTAAAAATAAGTTCTGGACATGTCTTAATTTTGCTATTTATCAATTAGTGGTGGACGACTTTGCAAGAGTCAGTTCCAATATGACAGACTGTCTACTTAGCTGAATTTTTTAGAATGTATGATTTTTATAAAGATGCCACCTTCTATGCAGGTAGCTAGTTTTACAAATGTGGTTCAGTCATCCGACCTTAGTTAAAAATACTATTATTGTAACAATCGTATAAAAAATTGACCAAAAACAGTTAACTTTCTAGACAGTTACAGAAAAACCATATTACATTTCAAATTTAAGAATATTTTAAACACGACATTATTAGATCGTTCTGCTTCTATGGACAATGTAAATATAAGGTTAGTATATTATTCCAAGCGACATATTTCAACAATAGTCATTTCTTTCGGGTAAAAAAATATGTTTGAATGAGACGTAGCATATCAGGTACATTGTGTTTGAGTTGTACATTGTCATTTTAGATGAAATATCGAATATGGCTAACAAATGGACTAAGAATTATCTAACTCTAACTGAACAAGAACTGGAAGATATAGTTCCACATCTATCAGACAGTGAAGATGAATTTGACAAAGGGGAAAGCGATGACGAAGAAGCTGCCCTAGAACAAGAAATGAGGGAGTCTATACTAACTATGCCCATTGAATTTGAAGATGGACTACTGTTGCAAAATGATGTCATCAAGAATATCAGAGAAATTCAGAAAGATCAGGAAGGTAGAGAAGTCAATGAAGAGCAAACAAAAGACGATGGGAATCAGAGAACTGGAGAGGAAGAGGTTTTGGAGCAGATTGCAAGAAATCCCAAGAAGGAGGCAAAGGAGCTGAAAGAAAGGTGTAAGAATATTTTGTGGGGAAAAAAGGCGATGATAATGCTGTAAAATTCCGAGGAATCTCAACTTTTCCACCTGAAATTGAGAATTTGAGTACTCCTTTAGCCTTCTTCAACTATTTCTTTGATAAATAGCTCATGTTGAAAATAGTGGACGAATCTAATTTATTTTTACAGAAAAAGACAGACAATTTATTGGAATTTGATATATATATATATATATATATATATATATATATATATATATATATATATATATATATATATATATATATATATATATATATCTGTGTCTTTGGTGCACATGCCTGATGTGAGGAGCTATTGGTCCCTCACACTTGGTTTCAACAAGATAAGAGAAACCATGAGCTATTACAAATTTATGAAAATCAGGCGGTTTCTATATTTTAACCGAGATTCGAATATGAAACCAAGAGATCATCCTGATCATGACAGATTGCATAAATTACGACCTGTGGTAGATAAATTGAACAATAAGTTTCAATCTATTCCACATTACAGCAGTATCTCTGTATGGATGAACACCTATGTGCAACGAAGGGCAGACATTATATAAAACAATATTAACCTGCAAAATCCCATAAATGGGGCTATAAACTCTATATGCCTTGTGGACCAGATAGATTTTCATATAAATTTGAGATTTACACTGGTGATGAAAATAATCCCAAATACAGAAAACCAGAAGAACCTGATTTAGGATCAGGTGCCAATATTGTTTTACGTTTATGTAGAAATGTGCCCCATAATCAAAATTACAGGGTATATTTAGATAATTTCTATGCATCTATTCCGTTAGCTGTTCACTACCATCTGGTCCAACTTGCCCGTGTTTCTTGCAAGAAGAATAATTATTGTCAATCTTACTACATGATGTAGCATCGTCAGTACGTAGTGAAATGTGGCTAATGGATGATGGAGCTCACGGACATTTTTACCTGGATCTTTAAATGTTTTTGAAAAATAGGTATCTTGGTCAGTGTATTGACAGGTGTTGACCGACTGCGTGGCCCATTCGATCGCCCGACTGTAATTCGATAGATTGCTTTCTACCTTAAATCTCTAGTTTATTCTGAGCCAGCTCCGAACGCACAGAATCCACAAAAATTAAATATAAATGCCTACAATGAAATTTTCGCCGTGTTCTACCATTACCACTTAAAAACAAGGCCTCAGTGCTGATCCGACCGCATCTGCTTACATCACATCCGCTAGTCTCCAACATTCGAGAACATTCCACGCAGTTGCACGTTTTTAGTACATAAGTTCAATTACTTACTCGTGTTATATATGGATTAGGTACATCCTAGATTGTTATTTGTTTTTTCCGAGAGGTTTCACGCTATAACTAGTGTTTTTAAATTAAATCAGTGTTGAAGTTCATAAACATGCCGTATTAATGCAGTGTATCGGGTTATGTGAATGGGCCGAAAGTAAGTGTGTTACCTATTCCTAATGATGAAAGTTTGTGTAAAATTGGCTTTCTGCTATTCCATGAACAGGATTTACACTTTCAAAATGCATTAAAATATGTGAGATTCATTCATCATGTAATTGAACAAACTTCACTTCAGGAAAGTGAAAGAGAATATTTATGTCTGCAAAATTCTGTAAACATTACGAAAAATTTCTCAATATTCTAAACACATTGCCAATCTCGGACGGTAGGTACATGTAATATTCATGATAAGGATAAAGCCCCAATGTTTAAATTAACATATAATTCAGGATCAACTATCTTATAATAATTATAATCTCATTGTAAATTTAAGTTGAGGAGATTTGTTATTTCTTCGCAAAAAATAGTAGAAATAGTCTCATCTATTTACATTATATTTAATAAATTATTACAAGGCTATGATTCAGAATTTCTGAATATTCATAAGAGAGGTTTTGTCACTCATTTTGTTTTAAATTACTTCAGTAAAAATCTCAGTAAAATGTCAAAGTAAATATGACAAATGTTCATATTTTGAATTATTTAATTTAAATATTTTTATAAATAATTTGTACGTGGAGTATCCCTCTGACGAGTTCAGAAGAATGAAAGTAGATATATATCGGACTAGGAATTTTCGTTTTTCTGTTGTAACTGGAGGAAATCATTTCATGACTGTACAAATTTTCCTTTTTGGTGAGTTAATATTTTTTCTATTTAAATTTTTTTGCTTCTAGTACTAAGAACACTGTTATTTAATTCAATGCAGCTCGTGCTCCTGGACTGAGCCGTTGTTTTAATAATTTCTATGATAAAATGTATTGGAAGCGTTGTTTTGATTTATTATATGCCTAAAACTTTTATATTAGCAAATTCAGATAAGAATGACAGTATAAAATATAATGTTCTATACGTATTTATTATTATCATGTTAGGTTTGAAAGAGTGCTTTTGTAATACCCAGTAATTTTTTTTTCTAAAAATGCATAAATGAAAAGCAATAATATGTCAGATTTTTTGACACATTTTGTATGTCGATGGAAATAACTGGTGGTGCGTTTTAGTCAAAATAGTACAGGGTTATTCATTATAAATTACCCACCCTTTATCATCGTTGTTATTGCCTATAGAAGAAAAAAGTTTTAAATAAAAGTTGTGTGGTTATGATTGAATTTTGTTAAAATGCTATCAAAAGTAGAGTAGCGTGCAGATATCAGGCGATACATATAAATAATTTTTTTTAAATAGAAATGTATATTTCTAAATTTTGGAATGATCCCTTGTTCCTGATTTCAAAAATATACCATATGTTACCTTTACCATATATCGTTTTTGAGCTATTAAACGTCGAATATCCTAGTTAAACTAGTTACTGTAAATATGGAAAAGTTAACATTATTAAAGTGAGCTATGAAAATGACAACTATTATGTTTGATAAGTGACACTTCTTTAATGAAATAATCAAAATGGTTTACAGTGAGGAAGAAAAGTCCAAATATTTACTTGTTACATACAAAATAACAAAAATAAACGTGCAGCAAAAAGGGCATATAGGGTGTTGTATCCAAATCGTCCAACACCATCAGAAAATACGTTCAAAAATATTTACCGAAAGGTGAATAATACCTCCAGTTTTAGTAGAAAAAAGCGTGTAGTTCAAGCAAACCGGGAAGAACAGCTAGATATACTGCTTCATTTCGAACGTAAGCCCATCCATATTTAATCGCGAATAGACTTTTTTAAAACATTGTATTATTTTTTAGAAAATTCTGAATGTAGTATAAATAATGCAGTCGATCAATTAGGTAAAAGTTATTCCAAAATTCAACGTACGTTAAAAAATAACAGCTACAGACCATATAATATTTTACCCGTACAAGTTTTAACAGTGGCTCAAAAAAGGAAAAGGCGGGACTTTTGCCGCCAGATGATTTAAAAGTTGGATGAATATCTCGATTTCTTTACTAAAATATTATGGACTGATGAATTATCCTACGGCAGGAGTTTTTAATTGGAAAAATCGAAGATCGTGGGAAAACAAGCACAACAGAAAAAGATTGGTAAAACAAATAAAAAAATCAGGAAGAAAAACTGTTTGGTGTTGAATTTTCATAAACAATGTATTATGATTATACTTTAACTGGAGTTACCTATCTGGAAATAATTATCGAATTATCCCAGAAGCAGAAAATATTCTTTTGCAGAATTTTCCGGAAGCTGAACTAGATGATATGATTTGGATGCAGGATGGTGAAACTCCGCATAGTGTCCTACCCGTTCGAGATCATTTGAATAATGTATTCCCAATATGGATAGGGAATAATGGACCTATTAAATGGCCATCTAACAGTCCGGATTTGATCCCTATGGATTAATTTTTTTGGGGATTTCTAAAAGACATTGTCAATAGTAATAATAATAATAATAATAGTATTCAAGTCATTAAAGACAGGATTCGACTTGAAATAAACAATCTGAATGTAAATAACGAAGCCATTTCCGGTGTATTTATAAATATAAGACGTTGTCAATTATGCATTGACAATAATGGTGGACACATCGATCATCTTTTATGAGTTATCATTTATTTATATTTAAATTTCATAAATGAATCTTTATCTATTTTGTACATATAAATATTTGGTTTTTTCTTCCTCACTGTAAACCATTTTGATTATTTCATTAAAGAAATGTCACGTATCAAACATAATAGTTGTTATTTTCATAGCTCACTTTAATAATGTTAACTTTTCCATATTTACAGTAACTAGTTTAACTAAGATATTCAACGTTTAATAACTCAAAAACGGTATATGGTAGGGGTAACATATGGTACATTTTTGAAATTAGGAATAAAGGATCATTCCAAAAACTTAATAATATACAGGGTATTTCATTTAAAAAAAATATTATTTTTTTTGTATCCCCTGAAATCTGCACCAAATTTAATGTGTCACCTAAAATGTTGTTGACAATCTTAATTGCCAAATTTGGGAAATCTCATATTTGTATTTTTTCGAATACACACATACACACGCTCCGACAGACATCATTCGGAAAATAGAATGGATTCAGTCAGGTTCAAAACGTATAAATCATTCAAAATCTGGAGGTCAAAAAAATCACGGTTACTATACTTCCTTATATTAGGTATAAGAAAGTAAAAATGATTTCTCTAACTTCCTTCATATTTCCTCGGTATACACGATGTTTGATAAAATTCTACAAAATAGGTATTTGACAAAGTTCTACAGGCTCGATGAAAAAAAGGGCCACTGATTACAATATATTTCTTAATAATAATACATATCCGATGTTCTTTAAAGACTGCAATAATCTTGAGTTTTAAGAAAGAAAATGGGAAATTATACAGTAAGTCAAAAGAATGTCACCGGTTTCCCCCTGGTACAATTTGTTGGGTTAACACAGTTTTTGATGTTTTTTTTTAGCTCTACGAATTAGATATCTTGTATTTTTCCGTATCTGTTATATTTTTTGAAAAAGCGCAAAAATTAACCTCCATTTAAAATTGTTTGGGTTTATTTGAAAAAATTCAGCTCGGCAATAGGCAGATTCGGAATCAACGACTTCAAATTTACAAAAAACCGTGTGTTGCCCAAAAGTCTCCAGATTTGCTGTTTGACTTCACATTTTTTAATGTCCTTCCCAGTTCATACTGGAGTATATCCAATCTGAAAGAAACAAGCTCATATCGTAAAATAAGAAATATGTGGTAATGTATAATGAGAATTATTGAAAGAAAAAGATTAAATCTTTGAACATCGCACATGAAAATAAAGTGGTCTAATGCTAAGAGCAGAAAAAGGGAAATATTGGGGGCATTTATTTTGCACACAATAACGATGTCAGAGAAACCCTTTTAAAAATAAATGCCGACGATGTCTACTCCTTATTGATACAAAGTAAATCCAATAAGATGCGACAGCTATTGCCTTTGCCCGCTATGGCACAACTCGACAAAAAGAAAAAGTCAGGCTTAGAATGATGAAAAGAAAAATATCCAATTATCAAACTTTACAACTGATTTCTTTTTCTGCAAAAATACAGTACAATATAAATGGCGAATGCGAGCGGCAGCAGTAATTGCACTACGGAATTATCATGCTAGCTAGAACTGATAATAATAAAACTATAATCATTCCTCTCTTTTAACATTGTTGACAACCTCGTCAAAATAAGATTCTTTAAATAAAAGCAGACTGTAGATTTGTAGATTCGTTTTCGGGCTATCTTTTCGGGATAATTTCTTTCTTAATTAATAAAGAAAAATAAAGATACAGAGAAGGAAAAAATAAATGGTACTGAAATTTATCTCACCTTTAGTTAGGCTAAGTCCATAAAATAATTATTTCTTACAAAATACAAGTTAATGATTATTTTGAAGAAAAATACTGCTTTTAGATGTTTCAAACATTTATTTCGATACATTCTACATATGTTTCGGCTTGTTAGGCCTTTCTCAAGAGCATTACAGATAAATACTCATCATGAATATTCATCTGTAATGCTCTTGAGAAAGGCCTAACAAGCCGAAACATATGTAGAGTGTATCGAAATACATTTTTGAAACATCTAAAAGCAGTTTTCCTTCAAAATAATTATTTTCAAAATGTTTCACAAGGAACCTACCACATATTCAATCCAGTGTATTAAAAAGTTAATGGTACCAAAAAGGTATGTAAGTTTTTCCTTATGGGTGAAATTATAGATGTATTATGCCTCTGTAACTGCGTAACTATTAATAAAAATATCGGCCCCACGTGAAGCGCCATTTTTGTTACTAGCCTTCCTATTCATTTTTTTGGATAATTGATTTGTGGATGTTACGATTATTGTAGGCAACTGAATACTAAATTTTTACAGATCTACCCTGTGTTAAATATGCACTAAAGTTACGGATTAACAAAAACCACTCGACTAGCCCGGTTTTGTGTGTCGTGGAAAGCAGGGTGGATTGGGAAAAGTGGGAGCCAGATCACATAGTATGATCTGAAAGAAGCAAAGTAGATTAAATATATGAGGTCTTTATTACACACTACTTATTACCATATAATATAAACATACAAGTAGTGAAAAATTGAATATACGAAAATATATAAAAATATATACAGTAAAGGTATGCCTTAATCCTAAAAATACTTAATCACACACAAGATATTAGAATTACAGAAAAAACTTTTACAGAAAGAGTTTACAAAATGGAGAATTAATATTTTATTTACAATAAATCAAATGTTGGAATCAAGTGTCTCTTAGTAAATTTATGTATGGTTCGCGTTAAAACAATAAAGGTGTTTTGTAAATTTCTCTTTACAATGTAAAAGGTTAAAGGGCAAAAAATGCTACTTATCTTGTACTTTACTCCACGTCGTAAGATGGTACATCAACTAGGTAGAACATAGGGTCTATTTTTCTACTTCGGTTCATTTACAAAGGGTTGAAATATCGTATTGGCTAGCCTCCGCCTGATAAATTATGAAAATGGTTCTAATAATTTTCCCTAAATTAAGTTCCATCCAATTACAGCCGTTACGTTACCAATAGATTTATTCAAGGTACATAAATAAAATCTTTAGTTCCAAATACTCCCTCGTCTTCCCGATGTCGGTGGATTTCACTGCTTCCAGCTACTATCATTTATATCAGAGTTCACACGTGTGTAAAACCACTAGTCAGTATATGACTAGCAGGTTGGCCACTATCATTTGTCTGTTCCATAACCTATGGCATACTGAGGAGAACTAATAAGTTCGAAACCGGTCTATGTCTGGCTAGGAATTGACAAATGATATTGGTCACCGATCTATCATGATTTGAAGGTATAATCCAATGCAGGTCGGGGTATTTGCCCTCTGAGTAGTTGTTTCGTTCAAATCATATTTAATAACAGTAGTTTAGTCTACCTGGACTAAAGGTCGTCGCTATCCGCCACAGAGACATCTATGATGTCGGTCGGATAGTAGCTTTTGGACCATATGAGAAGTTTCACATACCTCTCACCACTACTCAATTTACCTTAGTCAGTATATGACTAGCAGGTTGGCCACTACCATTTGTCTGTTCCATAACCTATGGCATACTGAGGAGAACTAATAAGTTCGAAACCGGTCAATGTCTGGTTAGGAATTGACAAACGATATTGGCTACCGATCTATCATGATTTGAAGGTATAATCCAATGCAGGTCGGGGTATTTGCCCGCTGAGTAGTTGTTTCGTTCAAATCATATTTAATAACAGTAGTTTAGTCCACCTGGGCTAGAGGTCGCCGCTCTTGGTATTTGCTTCGCAAGTCGCTATCCGCCACAGAGATCTATGATGTCGGTCGGATAGTAGCATTTGGACTATATGAGAAGTTTCACATACCTTTCACGACTACTCGAGGTAAAATAATTAAAGTAAATTATTTCTCAGTTATTTCAGATGGGATATGATGAGAAAGTATTGTCGAGACAGGCTACTTTCTTTAATTGAATGAAATTAATTTTAGACCGTTTTTCTCACAAACTAATAATATAACAAGAGTTTTTTTCGGCACATTTCCTCATTTGGAACAATTTTTATTTGCAACACGGACCAGTATTATTGTACATCAATACTGAGAGCATATCAGATTAATCAAAACTCAGAATGGAAATTTAGAGAATACGTTCGATATTGGACTGGCCTTGCAACTGTTGGTAAGTTATATTAGCCTGTTATTTTCATTACATATGCTACCCATATTGGTAACGAATCTTATACTCGTATATGGAACCAATATTGGACAAACATTGGCAAGGATATATTGAAAAATTATTTTACACCAACATAGAGCCAACATCGGCCAAATAAGTTTTATTTTGACCACGGATACAATATTGAGCCCAGAACTGGACAACTTAGGACAAATATTTTGTGCGACTAGGAGGGCTCCTCTCTGGACCCCCTAGATTGTATATGTAATGTTTCCGATTTCTACGTTGAGACGTGTTTGAGAAAATGATAGCACAACGATGACCAGCGATACACAGACACACAGACTCACAGTCATATAGACTCACAGACACAGGAGACGGCATATCGATTCGGATAAATTTTCTATTTTCGAGTTTCAAAACATCCATCTTCATAATCTGGAACTTGTTTTTTCTCACGACGACTTTCTCTATCAGTGTGGATATATAAAAAAGTAAAATTAAAATACCAAAATATTTCAATAGAGAGTTAAAATTAATTTACAAATAGTAACGAATACTAAAATTAGTACCTAAATAAGGTACCAGATACGAGTTTGGTACCTTATTTATATATTACTTTTAGTATTTATTACTATTTGTAAAAAAATTTATGCATATTTCATATTTTTTAGAGGTGGAAAACAAATGCAAAACGCAGTTATGCATAGTGGATTTTACTTCAAACACTAGTATTAAAAGTGATTATTTTTAACAAGCTTATCCATAATAGTCAATTTTTAATTCTATGAACTAGGAGTTGAAAACGTCACATTCGATGAGAGTCGTACAAAAAATATTTTTTTTATGTGTAGTAATTACAGCGTTCTCTACAGTTTTAACATACTAAACATCTATAGTCGTTTTGTTAACCGAACAGTAAGAAATACAAAAAAGTTAATGAAAAATTACGTAGAACTTTATAAACGAAAAATACCAGCACAGATTTTCTTCATGCTCCATTATAAAGTTGCAAACTTTAAAGCTCTATAATTTACTACGCTGGATAATTTAAAAAAGAGCTTTTATCTGTTATCGAATAATAATATAAATAAAACCATGTCGGCGTGTATTAACCACGGCTGCTTATTACAAGTTTTATATTGTCAACAAACATTTAATTTCAACAAAAAACACGTAATTTAATTTCCGCCAAATTGTACGTATCTAACAGAAATTATGGTATCTCATTAATCGGCGGGCGGTATCAAGCTCATATGACTACGCCGAGCGTTACTGTGACAGCGCCGTGTCAGTTTCTGCGCCATCTGTTATTGGAATTGATGCGGCTGTTAATGGGAACCATAACTAACACTTAATTAACACCATGGGGCACTTTTATAATACCAACGTGCAGCAGAATTACAAGCACGAAAATACAGTTGCTTAGCGCAGTCACTTCTACAACGATTTAAAGGGTGATATACACGCATATACAGTGTGTCCCACTTTCTATGAAGATAGTTCAATAACTTCCAACAAAATAATTTTAGACTAGAACACCGCCTATTATGATTTACAGAAAATACAGTTTCGAGAAATCATATTGTTACGCCACTGGACTGTGTAGACTGGTTAGATGAAACTGGAATTGTGTGCGAACGGCCGGGAATATTCTGGAATGCTCTAGACTGTGTGAATGGATGTATAAATGAGACACACGGTGGGCCGAGACTCAGTTTTAAGTTGAAGGTGAACGAGTAAAGAGGAAATAAGAAAGAGAGTTATAAGTGGTCATGTGTGATTATAATTAAGACAATAATTAATCTATTGTTGTTAATTGTTAATTAGTAAATAAAGTAGTGAGTAAGTGTTATCTGGACTTTCAATCAACGAATCTACGAGTATAGGTGTTTGTGGGCATAGCAAACACGTAACAATTTGGTGTCGGAAGTGGATTGGAAGAGAAATTTCTAGAATATTCGAAAAGGTTCTACAGTGTTCTCCTCAGAAATTAGTGGTAACACGGAGAATTAATCTACTGGACAGTATTTGGAGGACTGTTTCTGGACTAAATAGTGACTTTAAAGTGGATTTTTGAGAAGTTTCTAGAATATTCGATTAAGAAATAGCTACAAATACGCGAGTGCCGCTAGCAATAACATATTGTGGAGTGAGAAAAAGGACTATTAGTGCAATTTCGGGAAAATGTGGAACATTCTATTTCGAAACTACAGGATATACGTGAATTGTGTCGACGGGAACGTGTTATAGACTTAAAAACACTATTAGTCAGTTTTCGTAAAAATTCTAGAACATTCGATTTGGAAACCACAGAAGATACGTGAACTGTGTCAACGGAAACGAGTTATAGACTCATAACAATAATCAATAGTGACATTTTGTGGAAGTTTTCGAACATTCCATTGCACAATTATTGGATATAAGTAAATTTCGCCAACAGGAAAGTATAATAGACTCCAAATAAGACTTTTTAGTGCTGTTTCTAGAATATTCTATTATTAAAATAGACGTGTTAACAACATTTTACAGGCTTTATAGTGTAATAAACTTTATTCTGAACTGATTTACGTGTCGTGAGTTAATGCCAATAACAAGAAGCATGGCAGAGAAACAAACAAAATATTTACTTGCAACATTGGTGCAACAAATGGAAGAACAGAAAAGAGAACGCCAGGAAGAATTAAGAAAGATTATGGAACATCAAGAAAGAAAGCGGCAGGAAGAGAGAGATGAACAAAGGGATATTATGGAAGATCAAAAAAGAAAGACACGAAGAAAAAAGATGACTTCAGAAAAATGATGGAAAGCCTGGAAATAAGACGCCAGGAGGAAAGAGGACTTGAGAAAAATGATGGAGGTCCTGAAAATAAGACGACAGGAGGAAAACGAAGATATAAAGAGAAGCCTAGAGGAACAGCAGGCAGCCATTTTTTCACTAACTGAAAAATTTAAGGGAGATGTTATAGAAAAAGTTTGTGACGTCGAAGGACAAGTAAGTGAAATTAAAGGAGAGGTCAGTGAAGTAAAGGGAAAAGTCAGTATCGTTGAAGGAAAAGTAGCCCGGCTCAAACAACAATTGAGAGAGAAGGGTGGCCAGTTAGTAATGTCGTCTGGTACCAGGCTACAACCCCCTTCGTTCGATGGTCAAAGTTCATGGTCAACATATAAGAAACAATTTGATGTTCTGGATGATTGGACAAAAGAGACATTAAGAGAAAAGCAGTTAAACGATAAGGAAATTGGTCCTATTCTGGATTGGAAAGAAAAAGGAACTCGACCCGATTGGAAGGACGTTTCAGGCAAATCAGGGGAGCTGAAGGCATTGTGGGCACAATGGGACTCCCTTAAAGTAGAGGATGGACTGATGAAAAGAGCTTGGGAAAGTCCAGATGGGAAGGAAATTACTTTGAGATTGGTAATCCCCAGGTGTCGCATACCAAAAGTACTTCAAAAAGTGCATAATGGAACGTCTGGCGGACACTTTGGCATCAACAAAACTCTGACAAAATGATGAATGATTCCATTGGGTGAACAGCGCCAAGATGTGGAGGCTTGGTGCCGCCAATATGAAGTTTGCGCGGCAAGAATGGGGCCACAAATAATAAATAAGCAGTATAACGCCAGGGCTTTATTTGAGCGAATTGCAATAACAAGTGACCGCATGAAGGCTCGTTATGATCTTAAGGCTAATTCAGGAGGGTACCAGGTGGGAGAGTTGGTTTGGCTATATAACCCACAACGAAAGAAAGACAGGTTCCCGAAGATTCACCATCCTTGGGAAGGACCATATACTGTCGTCACCAGACTAAACGACGTTGTATATAGAATTCAGCAAAGTCCAAAATCCAAGATGAAGGTGGTGCATATAGAGAGACTAGCCAAGTATGCAGGGAACAATGAATTGCCTGTTCGGGACGTTAAGGCTTAAGGAGGGGGCAGTGTTACGCCACTGGACTGTATAGACTGGTTAGATGAAACTGGAATTGTACGTGAACGGCCGGGAATATTCTGGAATGTTCTAGACTGTGTGATTGGATGTATAAATAAGACACACCGTGGGCCGAGACTCAGTCTTAAGTTGAACGTGAACGAGTAAAGAGGAAATAAGAAAGAGACTTATAAGTGTTCAAGTGTGATTATAGTTAAGACAGTAATTAATCTATTATTGTTAATTGTTAATTAGTAAATAAAGTAGTGAGTAAGTGTTATCTGGACTTTCAATTAACGAATCTACGAGTATAGGTGTCTGTGGGGATAGCAAACACGTAACATTATTATAAGTAAAGATCGGGAAGTAACGATAAATAAGTTCGGTGACATCCAATAGTAATATCAAGAGGGCTGAAAGTATTGGTAAACGTAACCAACCAATTTTTAACTAGCGATCACAAGAGTAAAAGTATATTGCTAATATTAATGCACCCACTAAAACATTTACCACCTTCCAGTTACAAGCATTGGCGGTTTCATCCACGCTGGTCGAAATGTGCCTTTCAGTTCCGAATAATTTTTTTGTTTAATACTGTCACGTCTTTGTGGTAAATATATTCTTCTCAGTATCGTTTTCGATGGTACCAGCTCACTAATACACTGCTGCAAAAATTGAACGAGACATTTTAAAAAAGTTAATAATAATATTACGTATATTACGTATTTAGAGTGTATTCCAAGGACTTCGAAGTTCTAATAATTCGCTTAAGTATCAGTTTGCTGAATGCTAGTTTGAAAATTTACGTATTAACATTTTAAAATGAAATAAAATTCACCATATCATGTTGTAGGTATAATTTTTTTGTTCTGTCACATAAGAATGTTTCAGTAGGTGTTTACAATATAATATTATCTGTTTCAGTTAAATTATAAGGAAAACTGATGTGTAAATATGTTTCCAACAAGACACTAGATTTGAGAAGGATGATTTAATCTCTTGTAATTTTTCTCACGGCGCGGCGCGGCGCATATGGTATGAATATGATTAATTAAAGTAGGTTATGAGAAATAATTGAATATCAGGTCGGAGTATACTGTCATTCGCGCCCTTAATTAATATCGCATCAGCGAGATCTCATGATCCCTCATGATTCTAATGCTAAGGGTAGCCGTGATGAATATACATGTATACAATTTCCTAAATTATTTGGAGTTTTGGTGTTTAGTTATTAATTGATATTATTTATCTAAATTAAACAACAAATGCCAACAGATGTATGAATGAAGGGAAATACTATTTATAAGATTGAAGAAACTAAATAAATTTAAATATCGATATGATTGAAAATCGAGCCCTGGAAACAGATCGACTTTGGTTTTTAAAATGATGAAATAAATGCCATTTTTCTTATGATTCTATCAATGTAGGGTTTGATGGATTTGATTGAATTGAAGCCGGCAATAACGCAATTCCAGATACATTCTGAAAACTGGGGGAATTTCAAAATAGATTTTTTAGTTCACTATAAGTAGGTAAATGCTACAATGCGCCAAAAGGATTAGTCATAGGTTGGTTTTTTGGAGAAAAAAACAATCTGAACAATCCTTTTGCTACGCATGGTTTATTTAAAAAAAATATATAAACAATTTATACAGAATAGCGACTTAATACCCAAAGAAGGTTCGAAGACAAATTATACGGATACAACAAATAAATGAATATAGAAAATTAAAAACATTTCTATTCAAAAAAATATATATAAAAATTTTTACTTACCTGGTTTATATTTGAGAAACTAAAATTTGATTTATATTAAAAAATGTATGCCTCACGATTTGTCTACAGTACGATGTATTAAAAAATCAATTTAGCTAAAAATTATAGTAGATATTTTTTTTATTTTTTTCACAAGTTGTAAAGCATATCGTCGGTCCACTGCCAAAACAACGAATATGCATTTTTCTAATTTTTCAGAAGAAGGGAAATAAAGTTCAGTTTGTTGTTAAATATCCAAAGGTAATTTATTTATAGGTATAAGTTTCCTAGTATAAAAATATTTCAAAAATATTCACTATTCGCATTTGCGGTTTTGGCACTGCAGACTGAAAAAAATATATTATTTTCCAACAGAAAAGTCGAAACCGGCAAATTTGCACATTCGATGTTTTGTCATTAAAGCAACGTTATGGTAGGTATATATTTGCGAAATTAAAATGTATTTTATATTAAAAACATGTATGCTTCATGAGTTGTTTATAATAAAACATATTCTAAAAAACATATAATTTTTATATATAATTTTGAGTAGATGTAGTGTACATACATAACATATCACTATCAGTATAATCAATTACTCTCATGAACTATAACTTCATAATATCTCCATAGACACAATGACGTTAAAACATATATCTATTATGTTAATTCTTCTTCCATAGGTGTTAAGATAATCATGCCTAATAAAGTTCTAAATTTTTTTAACTAATGTGTTTTATTAGAATCAGTTAAACCTCAAATTTATTATATATAAATCTGGATTTCCATGTCAAATTTTAAGAGAAAACTCAGGAAAATTGTAAATATCAGGAAATGCAGCCATTATAACCGCTTATACCGAGTAAAAGTTTTGCATTGAATTGATGCGAGGATATAATCTTTAAAATAAAACGTAAACGAACAATAAAAAATAATACAATGAAAATCACTGCGAAATATCTTATAGATTGTATGGTAATAATAATATAAATTAATACAGTCTATAAATAACACCTAGTTAAAAAAATAATCTGTTTATTTTTATGCAAGAAAGAAAGTAATAAAAAAAGAACATTCTAAACCGATATATTTGAGTACAGATTTTCCTTTTATTGTTTTCTTATTTTGACTGTAATGTGCTTAACTGAAACTTTTCAAAAATACCAAATAAGTGAGTTTATTATTAACTTAGAAATAATAGTAGAAAGTTCAAATAAAATTTTCAATTTTCTTTACCGCTTGTTTATTGTAATTTTTAATTGATGTGTCAGGTTAAGGATATAGACAAACAAATGTCTATGTTAAAGGTAAACAAAATTAAATAATATATGAAAAATATTTACACATATTTATTAAAAAAATAACAAAAATAAATAACTCTGAACAAATTTTCACAACTAAACAGTTTTTGGCTAGGTTAGGTACTTTAATATGTTATGATAAACAAATTACCACGTACAAACATTAAAAACTTACATTTAAAAGTTTTTTTGAGGCTGTCCAGCCTCCATATTCTTCTAATAAACTATACATCTACCGAAAGGGACACAACACTTAACACAAAGCTCTTAATAAGAGAAAAAGGGAACAATGGCGTCTTGTTGAATCTTTTCTAATGAGCTACCGCGATTTCGTCAGTAGAGGGCCAACATTTAGTTCTCAGAAAAAAATTTATTAATGAGGAATAAATATTTCTTATTAAAATTAAATATTTATTTCCGCTATTAGGGTATAAACTTTAACTAAATATTTCTTTCTATGAAATAAATATAATGATGTAATAAATGTGGCAGATACAAATGTGTTATTCATGAGTAAATTTATTTCTTATAAATAATTATTTAATTACAAAAAATAAATACCAAGAGAATTCCTGAAATAAATCATTTAGTTTTGTCAATTAATCCAATCTTCGGAATATGCTTATTATAACAAAATTATGAAAAATAATTATTTGTCTGAATTAATTATAATGCAGAAAAATAAATATTTATTAAATTGAAAAAACTAAGGCTTCTTAGTCATTTCAAGCCAGTATTTCCCTCAGTGTACTTAAGTAATGAATAATATAAAGCCAGTTTATTTTTTATAAAATATATCAATACATGTGTAATTTTAAATACAGAAATAAATATTTTATCAGAAAAGACTCTTTTTACATATTCTCACTATTCGTATGAGAGAGACGTAAGAAATTTTATATGTATTAACAGAATATGGTGTTTCCTTTCAAATAGGATCTAGATCCCGTTATTTGTAGCGAAAGCTGAAGATGTACAGTGAATTGAAATAAAATATTTCCCGACACATTTTACACGCTTACAATTTGTTTGAATATAATATTACTCAATTTAGAGTTACTTGGAAACAGGTTAAAACATGTTTTAATTATTCCAAACTCATATTTTCAAATTTCATGTAATTTCATTAATTTAATTATAAACATTTATTAAAAAAATATTAAATGTGAATAATTTCTGTATACAAGGTGTTCCATAATTGCCTGAACGTAGAACCATGTCAGATTATTCTTGAGGTAAATATGTTGATTTAATTAAACTTATGTGTATAGAGATTGTAAACCTCTAACAATTATATAATGTCTCAACAGTAAACTGCATGCTCGGCCTTATATATTTGCTTGTACTACGCAGTGGCGGCTGGTCAGGGGAGGCAGGGCAGGCTGAGCCTCCTCTACAATTTTGGGAGAAGAGAATATCTCCAAACTAATATTTTTCACAAGTTGAAATTTCTGCTTAGGTATATCTCAATTCTCAATGTTTACAATTCATTAATTAATTTTCAGTGTAAAAATTTTTTTTGCATTTCCTTTCCACAAACACGTAACATCGTAGTCCGGATAGTCCACTTCACGTATGCATATTTCCCGGTTTCTCATCGCGCTTTCGCGCTTGCTTGCATGAACTGAGGCTAGCGGCCAGCCAAACCTCATTTTAATACATTGTTCGTGATCTTGAATTTTTGGCATGTATCAGCAAACATTCTGGATCTGTTAGTGTTAGGGTAGCTAGCCTCTAGTACCCCATCTTTTTCTAGCGCATGTACACTTTAGTTGAGCGTCGATCCCCTCTCTCACAGGAGAATAACAGTTATAGAACAAGGACAGTGGCAATTTGTGGTTTCGTGGAAGAACATAAATAAAATATTTAACAGGTGGTTGAAAAATGAGTACTCTAGGTGAAAATATTCCCAACGACATGTCTTGTTGTCCAGACGTGGTGGATTATTTGTTGTAAAATGGATTTAGTTCTCTTGTTTAGTGATAGCAATTACCAAAAAATCGAGTGATTAACGGCATCAACAATGAAAAACAAATTATATTGTTTTAAATGTTTGTTATTTACTAATGATCAATCCTCGATTTGGAGCAGGGCCGGGTTTAATAATTTGCAAAATTTGTCACGGGTTTAGAAAGGCATGAAAAACCTCTGGAGCATATTTCATCTTGCATTAAATTCGAAATGTTGGGTAAACAAATATTGTAAATTTCTTGAATTCTGCACATAAAAGAGAAATAGAAAATTTTAATGAAAAGTCCGTGAAATTAGGGAAATATTAAAGAGATTAATTGATGCCGTTATATATTTATCTTTTCAAGAAAATTCTTTTTGAGGACATGACGAAAACGCGAATCGTATAATAAAGAAAATTTCAAGGAGCTAATAGCTTTTTTAAAAACGTATGATACAAAATTAGAGAACCTTTTGAATAACGCCACTGTTTTTCCAGGACATCTAAATCAATTCAAAATGACCTAATCGAGAGTGTTAGCTTCATTAATAAAGGCCAAATTTATGAAGAACTACATAATTGCGAATTTTTCTCGTGGCAAATTGATGAAACAACGGATATTACTTCTCAATATTAAATCTCAAATTTCCGTATTTTTAGATATGTACTGCATGGTGAAGTTGTTGAAAGGTTTGTTGGTTTTTTTGGTGTGAGTAGTGAAAGAAACGCGGAGAGTTTATTTGATTTATTAATCGAATGGTAAATTTGATTTGAAAAATAAATTAGTTGCACAAACCTATGACAACGGTGCTGGGGTTATGTCAGGACATCTTAATGGACTCCAAACTAAAATAAAAGATATTGCTCTTCAAGCTTACTTCACCTACTGTTACGCACACAAATTAAATTTGGTTTTGAGTAAAGCCTATAACGGTATTAAAGAAGATATTTTTTTGAAATATTACAGGTTTTTCGTAATTTTTTTTTCAAAATCTAGTAAAAGATCTGATATTTTAAAAAGAATTATAGAACATAGAATTCCGAGTAATACTCCCACTAGTTGAAATTTTTCATCTAGAGTTGTTTTCACTGTTGACACATACAGGAAAAAACTTATTGACGTTATTAATTTTATTTCGGAAAGTGAAGACTTTTTAAATAACGATCAGACTTTAAGAGCAGCTTACGGATTAAAATCGTTATTGTTGGATAAAAACTTCATATTTTTTTCTAAAGGTTTTTAAAATGATTTTTGAGCAAACTGATGTTGTTTTCCAAACTTTACAGAACAAATTAACTGATATAACATATCCTAAAAATAGACTTAATTCACTTATATCTAAATTAAAAGAATTTCGCAAAAACGAAATACATTTCAGTCCTTTATATAACGGTTTTTTAGAAAATATTAAAGAATTAAATGATGAGCTACAGTTTAAAAAAAGAAAGACAACATATAACTTCGACAGGACAGACATACATTACAAACAAATTTTTACAGAGATTTTGGACACCATTATAGTTCAAATTGAAATTAGATTTTCCGATTTAAATACTTTGCAATGTTTCGATTTAGTAAATCCTAATAATTGTATAATGTTTTCTAAATCATTTCCTAACAGTCTAATGGACAAATTAAAGGACCAGTATCCCTTTTTTAACCGTATTTCGTTAAGAAATGACCTATGTGTGTTGTATTCTGACCAGCAACTTTTTACAAATTCAAGAAATGCTTATACTTTTATATATAATAATAATTTAAAAAGCTGTCTCTCCGAACTGTATAAACTTTTATCTTTAGTGTCAACAATTCCGGTAACCTCAGCTCCTGAAGAACGATCGTTTTTAGCACTCAAACGCATAAAAACATTTACTAGAAACACAATAGCTCAAGACTGCCTGTCAAATATATCGCTTATTTCAATTTGTCAGAGTTGAAGAAAAATGATTTATTTTCATTTAATGCCGATTTATGAAAATATTTAGACCACACCAAAGATTAATATAGTTACTTAGTTATTATTTGAGAAGAAATATTTATTTACGTTATTTATTTTTTAGAAAATATTTTTTATGTAAATTCTATTTCAAAACAATTTTAATTTTTATTAAAAGTAATAATTTTACACTCTGGCAGTGATTATGAATACAATTTTTTGTTTGTAGAAAAACACTTCTATTTGTCAATTTTTTTCCAAAACTGTTTTGATTTTTATTAGAAGTTATAATTTAATTATAAGTGTGATAGTAGGGCTACTTTGGCGATCAACCCATGACAAAAAAATGTAACGCGCCATTGTGCTACCTCGAGAGTGGTGGGGAAACGTGCAAATTGTAATCATATTGAAATTTAGTTGCTTTTTAAATTTCAAGCCTCCTCTGTGGACAATATCACGAGCCGCCACTGTTATTACGTTTAAACATAATCACTTTAGTGGGCATTGACTTACCACAAACATGTAAGGCGAAGGGTGCCAATACTTTTAGTGGGTGTTGACTAATCCCAAACATATAACGGGGAGAATGCCATCCATTGCCGAGACAATGTAACAGTTAGAGGTTTGCAATCTGTATACCTAAACCATTTAATCGAGGCTCAAAATTGCTAAAAAGTAAACAACTGGTTTTCTACAATTACTCAGGAACGCATCAAGTGATTCAAATAAAATTTGGCTTTATAATGCTTATTTTATATGCAGTTTTTTTTTAATGTAGACTTAAAGATACAGGATCTTATTTTGAAAAAACATCATTTCAGAACATTTTTTTGACTAGTAAAATTTCTGCATAGTTTTAAAGAACAAAATTTCTAATCCAATTAATTCTAAAACTCACGTCTTTGATTATAATATTGTGGATCACATCCAAAAGAGTTGTTTATTAAGAAATGAATTTAAGCCAAGCAATATGTTGATAATATCTAGTAAGTGCTTATATTTTTAGCCATTTAAGATGTATAAATATATGAGATACATGATCAAATTTCCTTAGATTAGTCAACAACAGAGATTTTCTACCCTTTGTATATGGTTTTACGTAAGCACATCTAAACATGGAAGGTATATATACAAAAGTTACAATAATCAAAAATAGGTATGATTAAGAATTCTAAAAGTTTTTTCTAAAGTTTTAAATTCTAATAATAATCAAGCATACAAACATTATACAGGGTGGGGCAATAGTGCGTCCGACTTCAATATCTCGAATTATATGAGAGCTAGAAATTTGATTTAAAAACATAAGTAAACTAGACAAAAAAGTCTATAACTGAAAATTGTTTTTGGAATATACAGGGTAAGCCAAGACGATTCTACAGAGTCAAGTACAATTTTTTTAAATGAAATGCCATGTATATCAGAACATTATTTGTAGCCTCTTTCTAGGCTCTATTCAGTCCTATATTATTATTGGTTATCTCCCAACTACTTTGATGTAATGAATTTTTTTGTTGAAATAATGCCATCTGCAGATGGATATTAAAAAAAATCACCACAGTCACAATTATGGGTTTTAAGAAAAACTTATGTGAATACCAGTTACGAGACATCTAATTAATGTCACTTGGCACTTGGTCCTGTAATTTCGTCTTGGCTCGCCCTGTGTGTTCGAAAATAATTTCCAGTTATAGAATTTTTTATCTAGTTCACTTGCAATTTTTTTAAAAATTTCTAGCTATCGTAGAACTCGAGATATCGAGGTCCGACGCACTATTGCCCCACCCTGTATATATATACATATATACCTGGTTAGGAATTGACAAATGGTATTGGCTATCGATCTATCATGATTTGAAGGTGTAATTCAATGCAGGTCAGGGTATTTGCCCGCTGAGTAGTTGTTTCCTTCAAATCATATTTAATAACATTAGTTTAGTACACCTGGGCTAGGGGTCGCCGCTCTCGGTACTTGCTGTGACGCAAGTCGCTATCCGCCACAGAGACATCTAGGATGTCGGTCGGATAGTAGCATTCAGACCATATGAGAAGTTTCATACCTCTCACCACTATTCACTTCACCTTAGTTAGTATATAACTAGCAGGTTGGCCACTATCATTTGTCTGGTCCATAACCTATGGCATGCTGTAGAGAACAAATAAGTTCGAAATCGATCTATGTCTGGTTAGGAATTGACAAATGATATTGGCTATCGATCTATCATGATTTGAAGGTGTAATTCAATGCAGGTCGGGGTATTTGCCCGCTGAGTAGTTGTTTCCTTCAAATCATATATATAAAAAATATATATATATATATATATATATATATATATATATATATATATATATATATATATATATATATATATATATATTACGATTACTGGTTTAAATAATAGGTCCTTTATCTCACAAACTCTACATACAAGAGGTTGTGAGATAAAGGACCTAAACCAGTAATCGTAGTATTATGGACTCACACGGGTACCACTTCCCTAATTTATATATATATATATATATATATATATATATATATATATATATATATATATATATATATATATATATATATATATATATATATATATATATATATATATAACCATTCAGTTAATATATTTAAAGAGAATATAGCCTCAATTATTGTTCTAATTACATATATGATTAATTTAATAATAGAATATGGACAATTTACTGACAAATTAAAAATAGTAAAGATTATTCAATTGCTAAAATCTAGGAATATAAATGATGCCTGAAAATACAGACCAATTGCGTTACTTCCCATTTTAGAAAAAAAGTAGAAAAAATTATTGTAATTAGAATGACAAATTACCTTGTGTCAAATGATTAGTTTCCCCAAGGCAGTATGGGTTCAAGCAAAATCGAAGCCATAGATGCTACACTTCAGCTAGTAAATTTCATATGTGATGGTTTTGAAGAAAACAAACATACCCTAGCATATTCATTGGGTTAAGTAAGGTATTCGATTGTGTATCACATGAAGTACTACTAACTAAACTGACATACTACGGTTTTAGAGGAACTGCACTAGATTTGATGCACTCTTATCTTTCAAATAGATACCACTCCGCTTTATATAACGATGAGTTAAGTTTAAGTTTAGAAATTAAAGATGGAGTTCCACAGGGAAGTGTTCTTGGGCCATTACTTTTTTTAATTTATAAATAACTTCTCTACATCAAACAGTTTCTTTAATATGCTTTTGCTGATGATACTATATTGGCTCTAAATATAACGAAACATGTAAATCTGGATACTCTCAGTGACTAAATTATTGAGATTGCTTTAGACTGGTACAATACAAACTACTTATGTCTACACAGGGATAAGACACAATCACTAGAATTCCAATCAAAGTCAAAAACATCTGAAGTAGTAAAATTTGTAGGTCTTAACATCGACACACATTTAAATTGGCGAATTATATTATTACCCTGTCTAAAAAATTGTCATCTGTTATATATTCAATACAGAATATTAAGTTCAAAGTCAACAGGGAAGCAGCTCTATTTAGTTATCACGTTTTATTCTACAGCACCATGACTTATGTCATAATAACCTAGGGAACTTCTTGTCAATCCCAAAAAATTTCCATAGTTCAAAAAAGAGATATTAGAACATTATCTGGTATTATGATATTTGTAAACTATGGTTTACAAATATATAAAAGCGGATTTTGAATTTTTTAAATTTATTCAGCTTCCGTAGCAGGATGAAATACTACTGAGTGAATTACTGTTATTCATTTTAAAATTATGTAAGTTGTGTTGATAATTATTTTTTGAAGATGGTATTCTCTCTAGTATATTTCCTCTTACTTCAGTAAAAAAAGTGATTAAAATTATCTGGTGATACTGAACATTGATTTATATTTATTTTTTCCAATACTTTCATTTACAAATTTCCATATAGTGTTGTGTTTATTATCTAAATTAGATATTTCTTTATAAACTTGTTCTTTCTTTATATTTAAGCGTAGTTGTTCATATTCATATATTTTATTTTTAGAATGTTCTTTATGTCATTACCGTTTGGCAGATTTTGGACAAGAATAATGTGTAAAGCATCTATTTCTATTTTGCTTGTGTAACTTCATTATTTTAAATATATTTTCTTTTTTTTGCATTGTTATTTACTAAGATTTTAGGGAAACTTAAATCATGGCAATAGTTTATGATATAAAAAGTGTCCAATGCTGGCTGGATATAATCGGGTTTTTTTCAGACCACTTCTCATCTCTAAGGAAATTACGAAATTTTAACCTATTTGCTGTATTTTTGTTATGCATTAATTACTAAATTTGAATCTATTTGCTGTATTTTTGTTATCTATTAATTTATTAGACTTCTTTACACCAGTGTTGTTATTCAGTTTGAATTTTAAAAATTGTGCTTTGTGATCAGACAAGTTGCAATCATGAACACTTGAACTTTCAATTTCGAGGTGATACAACTTTTTGATAAGCCTTATATTCTAGTATATTTAAAAATCCTTTGTTCAAAGCCATGGGATGATAATATGTTTGATATATCTTGATACTGATATGAATGTTCAAGAAAATTTATATTGAAGTATAATATAGACAATAACAGAAAATTAATTTAAATTAATATCAACAATAAAATACAACAAATAAAATTATTAACAATACAACAACATAAAATACAACGGAGAGGAATAAATTAGTGTGTAAACACTACGACAGACAACAATGGACTAGCCTCGCGGCTCGTTTCGATTTGTCCGCCGGCCGGTCATTGCCTCACCAGATATCTATCTACCTGCTGCTGCACCACTAAATAGCCGCACGACTTGCCAACTTTACTAATCAGTTCGAATAGTACCGTTTGGCCGACCAATTCATGATCGCTATTGTAATGATCTGCTCGGATGAACGCAACCAATCCCTCCATCGTCCTGCGGGTTCGAATTCGGACACCGGCAATGGCAATGTCGGTGGGAATGGTTGTGTGTCCGCGTTTTTAAAATTTTCTATACGAAATGATGCACAATTGATATTAAAAATCGACGTGTCTCAGATTTCTTGCGATAACCTTGTATAAACGAAGAATATGAATTTATGAAGTTATCCCATGCTTCTGTTACACACTATATAAAATTTATTATACCTACATCCAAAACACGTTTGTATTTATTTAGAAAACGCTATAAATTACACATTTCGCAATAAATTTGTAATACTTACTCACGTCTAGGCAGTATCCAGTCTGTTACAAATGGCAGCATAAAATATGAACCCTTTCAAATACAAATCCACATTGTTTTGTTACCACTTATACAGACTGTGAAAATGTTCACACCCAACCTTATCAATTGGAATGGGGATTGGACAAATAAGTACAGATGTTTGTTGCCTCTTAATTCATCGAAATTAAAATTATCCATTCGGCCTTTCAGTAATTAGAACTTACTGCTGGGAGTTCAAAATACTTACTTTCAACAAAATACCCATAGGCCTGCATTAATATTTATTCAATAACTTTGGAAAAGCAATTTTTGCTACAAATAATTTTAGTATAAATATTTTTACAATTTTGCAATTTTTTTGCAGTAATAAAACCTAATCCATGTATTAATGAATTTTCTACATTCATTCTATTTCTAAATTATTCAATTTCAACCGCTAGGTAGAAATGTAATCATTTAAACAAAATCAGCACTTGACAGTCTATTGGAGAGATGATATACCATTTTTATGTCATTACTATTAAAACTAAATGAAATTTGTAAAAGTTATTTATGTTTATGTTATAAGAAAAGACCGTATCTCAGGTAGTCATTCCAGTTACGGGCTAACATACAACTTTCACACTAATAAAATGAGAACAAATATTTGAAATGCAGTGGTATACGATTTTTTTTTGGAATTAATTAATAACCTTCTCTCATGTTATTTTATTGTGTTACTTTTCTGCAAAATACAACATATTTATGTATTCGCATAATTAATTGAAACAGTGAAGAAACAAAAACTATATTTTAAATGTGGATGTCTTCATGTTACAAAAAACATAAGATGTATTGTCATCTTTTAAATGTAGAAGATTAGTATTTAATTACTGAGAAAGTCAAGACAAATCTTCCTTAATTAATTATAAAATCATCCATCAAAAGTATAAGGTAAGATATTGTCTATTTTGTATTGTATATCATTTTGGCATATGAACATATTGATGTGTTCGCACATGATCTGATTCCACTACCGATATTCGCACGGATTTGGGTAACTATGATTATTGAACTAAGCGGAGCATGTAGAGAGGAAGAACTGAAGGATATGCGTTTAAAAAATGTAAAATATGATGACCAGGATTTTTCATTTGTTATATCCCAATACGGGCATTTTTTGTTACATCCGAGAAGTGAATATGGTGAAACCTGTTCGGAAATATACTGCGATGCATCCAAATCACACCGATCATTGTTGTTTTTTTGTCTCATAGAAACAACAGATGTACGAAACAACCAGTTGGAATTCGCACATTTGGAAATATTCCTAAAATTATCACTACTTTTATGAAACTCGCCAATTCCGAGGAATATACTGGTCACTCAGGAGGTCTTATCCAATTCGGGAGCAGATCTTTTAACTGTCAAACGCCATAGAAATTGGAGAAGCAATAGTGTTGTAGATGGATATATCGAAAGTTCCACTGAAAATAAGAAAGAAATAGCAGCAATTCTTGGTGAAAAGAACATTCCTCTTCAGCAGAATGTATGTATTAATGAAATATTTTCGACAGCGATATCTGGTATTAATTTGCCAAATTATAATAAACGTACTGTTGTTTCCAAGATGGCATTGACTTGTTCTACTTCTAATTAATGAATGCCATTTGGTACTAAGTGCCATAATGGATTTATTATGGTACTGCGAAAATGTATGTTATATTCAAATTGATATATTTGAAGTTATCGAGTGATTCGTTTTCATAATTGAAAACCACCTTGTTCCGACAATTTAACTGTTTCAACTGTCATCATTCATAAGTTGATTCTTCAGGATGTATTACGAGTTACAAAAAATGCACTCATTTGAACGACAGAGATGAAACTATAGTCGACTTAGGAGAAAAACGAAGAAGTATAGAAACTGATGTTGTAGTTTTGCAGAAGTAAATATAACAGCAGACAAATCTCGCAAGAATAAATTAAAAGCGGATAGTAGGAAACATTCTGAAAAGAAATAATAAATATCAATGCTAAGTTATGAGCACACAAGAAGTTTTTCCTTACGATAGCGACCAAATGAAACGAATGGATTTTAATTACAATTGATAGAACAAGCAAATTGAAATAAAAAGTTCATCACGAATATCCTCTTGGATATTCCATCATACGGCAAGTATAATACTTCTGTAGTTCGATATTGGGTCAGAGAAAACAAAAATTTTTTGTTGAATTATACAATACATTTCAATGAAAACTATCCACCCTAAATAAATTTGGATAAATTGACTTTTGCAAAAAACACAAAAATATGTCAAAAAGAGAAAAGAGGGGGACACATTTTCTTATAAATAGACCTAGGATTAGTCCACCCTCTCATCTCCAGAGCCACCCCTACATTTTTTTAAATGGAAAACTCCAAATTTTTTCAAGTTATTGGTTTCTTCTTGATGAGGTAATTACAAAAGTATATAATTTATGGGTTCCACGTTATTTTCAATTAAAAAATGGTTTAGAGAAGAATAAGAAGAATAAACGATTCAATGCAAAAAATTACTTTATGAGGTGCTCTGACTTCCATTGACCTCCATACAATGATACAGTCACGTTTCAAACACCTCTCTAACAGTATGAAAAACTTGTTAAGTGTTGACATTCTTGAACAAGCCTTTGTCGTAAATCATCTAGCGAGTCTGGTTGAGTTGCACAGATTTTCGTCTTCAAATATCCCCACAAAAAGTCTAAAGTAGCCAAATCTGGTGAACTAGGTGGCCACTCTATCATCGGACCTCTTCTACCTATCCAACGACTAGAGAATGTATCATTAGGAAATTGATAGACAGTTACAGCAAAATGTGGGGTGCTCCATCTTGTTGAAATGCAAGGAGATTTTCAGAAAGTCTCACCGTTTTTTATTATTTGGATAATCTGTGGATCAACTACTTCTCTAAATAATGCAACATTAGACTCACTATTTAAGTTTTCCTCAATAAAAAAGGGGCCAACAATATGAGATCCTAAGATACAACAAACATTCAATTTTGGAGGTCTTTGAGTATGAAATTCGCGAATTACATGTGGATCACTCTCACCCCAATATCTGCAATTGCGTCTATTGACTAATTCATTGACATAAATTATACATTCATTGGAGAAACAAATGTGTACTAAAGATTTGGAGTGTCAATTAAACTTCAATTCAATACCTGTTTCTATAAATTACATTCCGTAATTTTAGATATATTTTCCCCACTAGTCATCAACCAAGAAAACTTATTTTTTATATACAGAATAACTATTTTTACGTACAACTCTGTTGAACAGAGAAATTTCTAAGCAACTTACCGATGCCATTATATCCGTCTTCACAATTTATATATTATTTTTAATCTTGTTTTTATACTGTAACTGATGAGTGATGACTGATGAGCTGAAACCGAGAAACATCTCACGTGTTTTAATGTATATATTTAGATATGGCTTAATATAAAAAATCATTCTGTGATGAAATTTGATTCAGTAAACGAGGGAAACTTATCAGAATGGTAATGGCCCATACAGTTAACAAATTATAGACGTATCGTTATATTTTTTCAATCTGTTTAGAAGGTAGAGATAATATGTATGCAGATTTCTACTCGGCTGGGAATATTATAGTGCTTTGCACTCAATTATATGCATAAAAGTTCCCTGGGGGTTTCACTGTTACAAGCTGAATTTTATATAAAATCTATGCTTATGTACTGATGTTTAAAAATCCCGAGGCCATCACAAATCGTAATGTGTAAAAAGTACTAACATTAAGAAACGAGTTAAGCATATAGTGTCAAAGCATTTTTACTCTCTTATATCTAATATAAGGAAGTATAGTAATCGTGATTTTTTTTGACCTGAATATACGTTTTGAACCCTCCTGAATCCATTCTGACTATTTTCCGAATGATGTCTGTCGGTGCTTGCGTGTGTGCGTGCGTGCGTGTGTGTGTGTGTGTGTGCGTGCGTGTCAGCGGTAACTCAAGAAATACGAATGGGGGACTTCCCAACTTTGGCAGTTAAGATTAGGTGATACATTAAATTTGGTGAATGTGGTACCACCAGAGGAGGCATAATGAATGAAAGATGAAAAAAGGTACAATTTCGGGAACAAAATTAAAAAAAATTTATTGCTCTTCTGGACGAATCTCGACGAATTATAATGAAAAAAACATAACTTTATGTAAAAAATCTGTCTGCATGTCTGTAGTATCGCGATCGCAGCCACAGTTTTTGAGATAAAGCTTTTAAATTTGGTACACTTGTTCTAAAGGCCATAGACAATAAAAAATTCGGTGATGAGTAAAATTGGCCAGCTGAAAGGGGGTCCACGGGGCTCAAACTATTTTGTATTTGACTTTACAAAAAAATGTATTCTCGATGAAACATTATAAATCATGTCTACTATATCAAGCCAATAAAATATATTTTCCAAGTACTTAAATAAAGCTGATGTAAACTGAAATATTTTACACATTTGGCCTCATAAAATGGGGTTAGGATAAATTTCACAGTTTGAAATTTAAAAGGTCTAGTTTAGTTACAAAAATGTCAACGTCAATAATAAAAAAATATTAAAATATATGACATGAATTATTATTGACAGTATAGAATGACGCTGATAATTAATTATTTAAAACCTTTAATGTACATTTTCAGGTACGCTATTAAAATTTAATTGAGGTAAGTGAAGAATTAAACCTTCAAATCTAATTAAAATTTTTGCTTTTCCTTCGTATTATCATAAGTTTATAATGGGTCGATGGTATTATCTACGAAACGAAAGCCCAAATTAAAATATTGTATTCTTAGGAAAAGTTTACTTTATCCCTTCTGAATATACTGACGTACAATTTTATACTAAATAATAAGCAAGTTATACAACTAAATGCCAAAATTGAATTCTTACAACGCATGTTTAATTAACTTACGATTAAAAAACTGGGCCTTAGCGATTTAAAGATAAGATGTATTTTTGATGTACAGAATTTACGAAAGTTGATAAAGGAAAAAATAAACGCAAACCAGTGATAATGTTAATAAAATAATATTTACGGCCAATCAATACATTAGAAATTTACACTAAAACAATAAACAAGGTAACAATTTAGATACAAACCATCACAATTAATTTTAACAATATGAATGCAAAATGTTTGGAGTTGATTTTGATTGCTTTTATAACTACTAATAAAAAAAATCCATTCAAGCGTTTGACAAGCAGTTCTAAAAAAGAAAAGTTTCTTGGTGTTTTCAAAGTGATTTTGACATGGTCCTCTACAAAACACTATATTACCTACTGAAATTGAGCCGGATCGAGAGAAAGATACTCTAATTCATAGAAAAATTATGTTTTTCAATGTTCTCAAACACGGAGTGTCCAAAATGGAAGGAAAACTAAAAAAGAGTAAAGAGTACTTTAATTTTTGTTATTTTTAACCCAAATCGTCCAAAACTTGAACGATTCTTAATCTAGATTTTATATCTGTCAACCGTTTCTCTAAACGTGTAAAACATACAGCGTGGAATAAAAAGTATGATTTTTTTAAATAGGACACGTCATATTTTTGTATATTTGAAATTGTAGATCGTTTCGGATTACAAATATGTATAGTTATAGCATGATTAGTCCAGTAGTTTTTTGAGTCATTATCAATGATCTAAATCAATTTGAATTTCAATAATATACCACTAAAAATTTGATAGTAGGCTATGAACACAATTAAACATCAGTCGGTTTCTACAACTGACAAAATTATTGAGTTTACAATTAGCGTGGCTGTTTTATCTATTAAAATAATATATATACTGTGCTGGAAAACGATACATCCCATATTATTATAATTTGGCAGAAAGACGTAAGATTTTAGAAATATATTGTAATAAAAACACGACCGCGTCAAAATCAAAGTTTATAAGAAGATATTCAAATAAGCCTGTTAAAATGATATTTAGGTACATTTATAATAAATTTAGCGGCAATAATTCATTAAAAAATAAAACTAGAAGAAAAAGAAAAAATGTTTTTGATAAGGAAATGCAGAAGAATATTTACTGTCTTTCATAGAAAACCCAAATCGGTCTACTTATTCTAAAAAATTAAATATACGTTATAGCAGTGTTACATGGACCTGAAAAAAAAAAAAACTCAAACCAATCAAACCATTCTGTACTACTCCTGTTGAAGAATTGAATGAAAATGACCGTTGATATAAAATATTGTTTAGTCAACAAATAATGAAAATAATGATTTATTGCATAATATTTTTCGGACTCAGGAGTCTTCCCTGTTTTACAGTCGATTTGATTAATAGGCATAACAGTCATCACTGTGCTACAGAAAATTCTCATATTATGTTGAAAATTTTAAAAAAGCAAGGGCGCAAAACTGTTAATGTGTGGTGAGGAATACACAGAAATAAAATAATTGGTCCTATTTTTATAAATACTAACCTCACGGGTGTTTATCTCAATCTTTTGCAACAGCAATTTGAGGAATACTTGCAACGATTTGTCAATTTTATTTAAGAACAACCTGGCAGCAACACGGAGCTCCTCCGCGTAATGTCCAATCCGTCACGCATTATTTAAAATAAAAATTTCCTATGTGGATTGGATCCAGTCGATTAGTCCGCAAAGAGTCCCGATTTAAATCCTCTATACTTTTATCCTTGGGGTAATCTCCAAAATAATATTTATAATGAATAACTCTGGACACACTGAACAACTTATACATTTTATAAGGGACGCAATACATTTGTTTAATGAGGATGAGCCAGAACTAATATCTTGAGGCGATGTTTCAAATGCATGGAAAATAATGGCAGTTACGTTGAAGATAACGTGATATAATTGTTATACTATTATCTGTTATATTACTGAAGTATGATGTTATTGAGTGTTTTGCTAACCGTTTACTAGACACAAAATATTCTTTTGAGGAAAATACTGGTTTTAAACCATTATAATACAGAATAAAGAAAAACATTAAACACTCTTGACGAACTAGAAATATATAAATTAAAATCAAATTACATTTCATTAAATGGTAAGGTAAATTTTTAATCAATGGCACTAATTTCAGTTATTTATCCATTGGCAACTATTAAGCTTCTGTATATTATATTTAACAGAACATTTATACAGCTGACTATACACTGGTGTGTATGAATGATTGCAATCCTATTATTTTAAGAATAAAACAATTCACGAGTAATCATTAATTTATATTTTATCTGTAGACAGTCAGTCGTATTGGTAAGTTTTTAAAAGGTTTGTATACTGTTGCTATTAAGCTATTTTTATATTTTTTATTTGCATATATTATATGACAAGCCGTAGTCAATTGTTTGTTTATTTATAATTTTATTACCACTGTAAGTATCCAAAAATTTGGATTGATTTATTATATAATGTGTAACAATATTATTTGTAGCTTTTGGTCTGAAGATGACTATTTGAATAGTCGAAACAGGTTGTGAATAAGAAGTCTTTTATTTAAAACGTTATTATACAGGGTGTTCCAACCAAAAGTAAGTACCCTGAATAACTTTGGAGATAAAATTTTTTTGAAAAATTGGTGAAACACGTCGACCTTGTTTCCAAGGGGGACATATTTTAATGTAATACTTGTATACCTATCATCATCTCTCTACTATACACGGCCACCCCCTCAAAAAATTCAAATGGCAAAGGGGGTCGAGCGATACATCTTTTTGAAAGGTCTTTCAATTCTCTACATAACTGCATTTTAGTAACATAACTGTAATAGTTGTTTCATTATTTTACGTTCGGGAAATAAAAATAGAAGAAGCAGTTTAAATTATTATATGTATTGTTCAAAATGACCCCCACCGACTTCCATACAGTAATATAATTTGTCTTGAAATTCTGTACGAAAATTTTTGAACACATCTGGAGTCAATAAACGGCATTCTCGAACAATTCTTTCACGTAACTCTTCCAGAGATGCGGGTTTTGTTGCAAATATCTTCGATTTCCAATATCCTCACAGAAAGAAATCCAAGGGAGTTAAATCGGGTGACCTAGCGGGCTATTCCACAGGACCTCTCCTTCCAATCCATCGCTCAGGAAACCGATTATCCAAAAATTGACGGACTGCTATAGCAAAATGTGGGGATGCCCCATCCTGTTGAAAAAACAGTTCGCCCTCTAAAAGATTATTGTCTTCTTCTAGGATTTGGGTAGTCATTCTAACAGATCGAGGTACCTTTCGCCATTTAAATTATCAGGAATAAAAAACGGCCCGACAATGCGATCCTCTAAAATGCCAGCCCAAACTTCTGAGGTCTTTGGGTATAAGTTTCTATGAACAAATGTGGATCGGTTTCACTCCAATACCTACAATTGTGCCTGTTTACCTCCCCATTTAACTGAAATGTTGATTCATCAGAAAAACACGTATTGTACAGTAGAGTGGCATTACTGTTTAATTGTTCACTAAAAATCTCACAGAATTCAAACCGAAGATCGGGATCATCTACGTTTAATTCGTGTACCAATTTAAATTTATACGGATGAAATTTGTGGGCCTTTACAATTCGATGAACACTGCTTCGTGATACACTGGAAGCCTCAGCTACTTTCCTGATCGATTGAGTATTATCCATCTGCAAATGACCCAAAACTGCCACTTCGACTGCTTAATTCCTAATCGGTCGCTGAGGTTCATGCTTTTTCTTTCCTACAGAACCTGGTTCCATAAATTTGTACAATAATTGTAAAGCATACTGAGAACCAACCCTTCTATCTGGGTGATTTCTATTGAATATGCGCTCCGTAGCTCTAAAACAATTATTGTTTTTAAAATAAATGCTGACAATTTCTATTCGCACCTGAAGGGTATAAACCATTTTGATAACTCACTCTGATAAAATGTATCTCGATTTAAAATTGGTTGTGAACAAATTAATGTTCAAGGACTATCAAATACTTATGAGTCTTTTTTTTATTCGAAAACTAAACGGACAAGGAAAGTGTTTTTTGTCGAAAAAAACTCGTGTTGATTTGAGAGCACTAAAAAATGTAGTATTTTTATAAATTCCAATACCCAGTGCCATGTATTTTAGACTTTTTAAACGATTTCGATTGTGTGTAATCATCAAAAATAAAATTATTTTCCTTAAGAACAAATCGATAGAAGTTAAAAAAAAATACATTTATGTAGGGAATTGAAAGACCTTTCAAAAGATGAATCACTCGACCCCCCCTTGTCATTTGAATTTTTTGAGGGGGTGGCCATGTAGGGTAGAGGGATGATGATAGGTATACAAGTATTACATTAAAATATGTCACCCTTGGAAACAAGGTCGACGTATTTCACCAATTTTTCAACAAATTTTTATCTCCAAAGTTATTCAGGGTGCTTACTTTTGGTTGGGACACCCTGTATATTTCTGTAATATTAGTACTGTTGGAGGTTTTATAACGAGATGGAACTGTTTTTTTTTTTAATCTAATATAAGACACACAAACACAAAATGTTTAAACTCTCTGATGATTTCCACAGGGACATAGTTGTTCACAGTTCTAGAGTACAATAATGTTAATATCAGTCACTAATTAAGCCTTTTGTAGTTTTCGCTCATTAAAATAATAATATTAGAGCAGCAATGTCGATCAAGTAAGTTTCTAAATGCTTTGTTTCTCTAGATACATAATAAATATAGTGATTTCATACAGTTCCAATCATGCAAAACATGGAGCCTTTCAATAAAATTCACGCTGGTATTGCTGGTTGATATATAACACATAGTTTGGAACTGTTGCAATATATTCTCAAAACTACCTAAATTGTCATCTTCAGAAATATTAATTAGATTATGAAATTGTAAAATGTATTAACCAATACACCTTTTTCCACGCAATGTCACCCAATCGATGCTGTGAAGTTCACAAATCCATGTCTTTCTTTATTATTTTATAATTGTCGGTATACCACAACTCTATAAATAAAACCTTGAAAATAATAAATGTAAAAGCTACAATGTGTAACAAAAGTATGAAATAGATTCATTTTGTCCCTCGCTACAAAAAACCTCGGATATGTCGATTTTTAATTTCAATAGGCTCATTTAGTGAAATCTAATTTTCCCCAATTTTTTTCTATTTTTGTAAATTGTTCCGTGTATAAATGATTTCAAGTCGATTGAACGAAATTGAGGGAGATATTTGCATTTGAATAATTGAATAATCTGTTATTAAGTGCATTAAAAATTATCGAGAATTCAGCGCATGAAAACGTGTTGCCTAGAAACTACTGGAGTTCATTTTGATGTGATGTGACAAATAGTGCCCGAGACGCAGTCGAAGGTACTTTTTCAGTCAAATCACATCAACATGAACAAATGTGGTTTCTTACAGGCAACACGCTTGGAATGCTGAACTTTTAGATTATTTTTAATGCACGAAATATATTAATTGGCCTATTTACAGAACAAAACATAGAACAAGAAATGTTTTTTATTATTAACTAAATTAACAATTCAAAATCGAATTTTAAAATTATTGCTTTTTATAGAAAAACCCAAAATATTTAAAAAGTAGGTAATTAATTATGTTCCTTTTGCTTCTATAAGTCTTCTATCTTCACAGGAAAATAAAAGAGCAAGATAAAATCTTCAATTTTTATATTGATTCAAATGACGTTTTAAACTGTAATTTTATATAAAATTTTCACTTGGAATGCAATTTTCGCTGAAAGTTTGTTCTTATAGATCCAAATTTTCAAAATCTTGCTGTTTCATTAGTTCTTATAATGTGATGGAAATAGTCAAATACATTTCTCCGACCGAGCATGCCAGAGTGACGTCAGAAGATCCTATTAGTTAAGTTCGCTCGCAAGAAACACATGGGATTGGTATATGGCGGACACATTTAAGGTGACCACGCTATTTTTAAGTAGTTTAATTACGGTATTCTGTGCCATTAACAATGTGTGATGTTAATTATATAAATCGGATTCTTCTAATTATTGGTCGGAGGTGATAGGTAGCTAATTTCGTTTGTCTTTGTCTTTTTTAAAAATTCTGTTGGAGAAATAACACTATGCAACCGTTTTCAGTTTTTTTTACAATCGAAGATATGTGGAATAAACATCAAGTTTTAAATTAATTACCACATTTTTACTTTCTTATACCTAATATAAGGAATGGTATAGTATAGTAATTGTGATTTTTTTCGACCTCGAGATTTTGATTGATATATGTGTTTTGAATTCTCCTGAATTCATGCGATACCTCAGTATTTGCACAATAAACTTATCAAAGGTAGTGACATTCATGATCTTATTACACGTCATCGAGACCTACTTAATATTCCTCGACATAATTCAGCAATGTTTCAACGTAGTTTTAGTTATAATTCGGCAAAAATTTTCAATTCTCTACCAAACGACATCAAGGCAGATTCCAACTCCTTAATATTTTGGTCTAAAATTAAACTTTTCGTTAAAAACGATAGAGATCTAACATAAGAAAATAAAATCTTATTATTCATTTTTTTTCTTGTTTAGAATTACCTACTACAGTTATTTATTAACTGAATTGGATGGTTGTATGAGAAGCTTTATGATTTGTTTGTAATACTTTTTATTAACCATAAATAAAGTCATGTTATTATTATTATTACCAAAAATTTTTAAAAAAATTATGTTTTCAAAATTTAAGAATTTCCACTTTCATCTCAGTTCAATGAAAATACCAAACTGTACGAAGTCCACCCAACCAAATTTATCTGGTAAATACAACAGTATATCATCGTGCCGTCATAGTTTAAAAGAAAATTTCGTTACGTGTTGGGAAAAACGTAGAGTAAGTTGAGGACTCCCCGGATTTGGGATCGCCAATAAATAGTAGTAACTAAATAATAACAAGAAAATGCAAACTGGCAATTATTTAAACCAAAATCTTTAGAATTTCATAAATCACCCAGAATAATTCAGGTTAATATTTCACACATTCTTGCTCCATACCAGATACCCATAATGTCTCTGTCCATACATTCTCCTATTGAAGCATTTCAACTAAATCAAATCTGTTCCGCAATCTTTTAGAACTCAACCACGTGTAAACAGCCGCCCGTAGACAGCCTAAATATGCTTATTTTAACATGATATAGTGACGCTACCACCAATGACGGCTCGTCTACATACGTAACGGTGGTAATTATACAAAAAGCGCATTTTGGTTTTAATTTGAAATTGAAAATTTAAATTAAATTTTTTTTTCAACATTTACATTTTTGTGTGTTTATCATAACTTCTGTTTGTTTAATATACAGGGTGATTTGTAATTACAGGGCAATACTGCAGGGGCTCATAGTCACTTTCTTGGCGATTTGACTTGAAATCTCAAATTGTAATTTAAAAAACACAAAACATAAGAAGCAGAAAAACTGAGCTAATTTAAATTTCTTGTTGACATCCAAGGGAAATTGACTTGTGGCATAACATTTAATCAAATTACATTTGACAAGGTGTATAACCTGTTTCACATATTATTAGGAAATAAGGTTGTTAATGTTAACACTGTTTGTAAACCGTTAAATTGTAAGAAATACATTGAACCAGCCGCTATTGCACTCCTACGTCATGTCCGGATTTGCTTTAGAAACTCTGTTGCCGAAAACTTCATGTGTTATCAGGTGGTCTGTAGTAGATCGGTTTTCCCACAAGCCCTTATCAGTTCTCCGTCCAGTCGTTGAAGTACACCGGGCGTGAGAATGACAAGGGTCTGGAAGAAAACGCACCTCTTCTGTCTTCGAACAACACGAATTTTCACTTACGGTAGTGGTCACTGGAAAATTGTGGCAGCTGGCGGCCAAAAGCAGGAACACATTTACTACAAAAGAAGTACAATATATAAGACAAGACTTTAAAAGGCAGAGAGTCATGTCAAGGTACAGATAAATTAGTAATTATGCCCGATATGTTTGTCGCATAACCAGGACCGTGCTTAGCAATATTAAAGCGGCGACGTTTTCATCAGGTCGAATTTAATGTTTTGTATTTAGTGAGTTTTATGAATGTTAGATAAACGAAAATAGGCCACATGCAAAAACTATAACTATGGCATTTTTGGAATCTGTACTTTGTACAAAAAACAGTGTGGAAAGAATTTTTTTTATTTTGTCTTTTACCAGTTATTCAACTTTAAACCTTGAGTTAATCCATTACGCGCTCAAACACCGCCTGCCGGGCATATCTATCCGGTGACGTCACAGAACAGGAACTATCATAGTGCAAGTGAACACAAAGCAGGCGAAACACGTTATTAAATGTAAGCCGGTGGTGTTATATTTTGTGTTGTGATTGTTGTGAAATTTTAAGTGAAGTAATACATATCTACAATGATCAACTCCTCAAAATCATCATATTACTGGTGTATCGCACCAATGTGTAAAAATACTTCAATAAAAACACCAGAAAAAACTTTTATCCAAGTTCCAAAAAACAAGAAACGTAGGAAATTGTGGTTAAAGATGATTGGACGGGATCCAAAGAAATTTTCGAAAAAAAATTGCGTTTTTGTGTGCGAGGACCATTTTGATGTGAGTAATTAAAAAAAATAATATAAAAGATAACATATCATGTAAAAGGCACAGCAGGGTAACAAGAGGGATTCTTTGTTTACAGATCGTAACATAAATTACAGTCTAAGAGATACCAATAACATTCTGTTACCAAAACATAAATTGTCTGTTGTTGCTAATGGTGTAACTATCATGCCCATTAAAATATTCAATCATCTACCCAACTACCTGAAAGAAATATCTTGTTTAAAGTTATTTAAATCAAAATTAAAAAAATTGTTGGTACATCATTCCTTCTACACTTCAGAAGAATTTTTTAGTGCCACCCTGTAACACTGGCATCGACAATTATTTACTTTTTATTTTTCACACAACCATAATATGCTTTTACACTTTTATACTTTGTAGTTTGTTTTTATATGACCACAGTTTGTTCTTATACTGCATGTGTTTGTTCATATACATATTTTTTGTTTATATATATGTATATATACTTTTTTCCTTTTTTTTATTTATGTACATATTTTATATTATTCGTTATACACATTTTATACTTTGTAATTGTTTTTTAGATTTTTTACTGACTTAGGTTATCAATAACTTTTTTTTCTGATAACTTCTTATTAATGTTTGACGTTTTTCTATACATGTAATGCATGTCTATTGAAAAATAAAGAGATTATTTATTTATTTTATTTATTTATTTATTCTGGGTTTGAACGATTTTTCAGACTTTTTGATATGCCATTTTGAGACCCTAAAGAAGATATTTTCCATCGTGGAATTTTGTGTGAACCTACTGGGTGTTACTGAAAATCATCGCACAAAATTGTGAATTATCCCTTTTGGGTGAGACTCATTTTTAGCTAATATTAATTTTTAAATGAGTTTCAATAACAAATTCAAAGAGCTTTTACTTCAAAACGATAAAGGGACGTCCAAAAATACTTTTCTAAAAGTAATTTCATACAGGGTGTATTTAAAATTCTCACACATATCTAACAAAGGTACCAACATCTAATTTTTTATATATAAAAATGGATTTAGCGATATTAATTCTTAGGTAACTGGATGAGTTGGAACTGCAAGTCATTTAATTTTTATACAGGGTCAAACAGAAAACCATATGAAAAATGGCATTACAAATTGAGTTGAAATAATTCGATTAGCTATAGTTTTGCCCACAGTCAAAAGATTATTTCAATTATTATATAATGTGATTGAAATAAATATTTGGGCATATTCATATTTTAATAAACTTATACATTCTCTATTTTCATTTGAAGCCATTAATTTTTGTGATTTTGACCAATCACTTACCTCAACTCCTGCTACAAGATATTCGCACGTATCTTATGCTAGGACACTGAGGTCTGTTGATCCGGTCTTCCAGCAGATACACAAACAGCGTGGTGCCAAGAAGGGCATGGCAGGATGCAAGGACGGCCTGCTGATAGACCGCTGTATTACACAGGATTCTGTGCAATACACGCGGAATATATTGATGGCCTGGTTTGATCACCGCAAGGCATTTGATACAACATCACATGAGCTATTGTTGCACTTAATCGAATGTCTTACGGTACCAGCACCACTAGCGAGATGCCTAGAACAGCTGCTGCTGCTCTGGAATACTCGCTTTACAATAACATCAGGTGCACAATGGGTCACGACAGAGCAGGTGGCATTTAGGAGAAGAGTTTTTCAGGGTGACTCCCTGAGTCCTCTCCTCTTTTGCATCTCACTGCTACTGTTATCTGTTGGGCTCTGCCAAACCCGCGGATATCAATGTGGACCACCCAGCGACCGGAGGCATAAGATCACCAATCTATTTTATATGGATGACCTTAAACTTTATGTCTCCGGAGAGCGCGAACTACAAAACGCGCTTAGGGTGGTCGAAGAATACACGCGGGCCATTGGTATTGAGTAAGGGTTGGACAAATGTGCAGTTGTCCACCCCAAGAGAGGACGATGCGGGGAATTCTCAGAAGATGCGCAGCTCGCAGATGGAAGCATCCTTAAACATCTGGATGCCGGAGAGACCTATACATATCGGGGTGTGCAACAAAAGCACACCCAGGATGTAACACAAATAAAGGATTCTCTCCGCGGTAAGTACAGACACCGCCTTCCAAAGATTTGGTCTTTCGAACTTTCGGTGAAGAACAAGGTGACTGCAACTAATATGCTTGCCGTTCCATTCTGCTCTACTCCTTTAGAATTGTAAAGTGGACGGTAGACGAGCTGCGCCAATTAGACAGAGATACCCGCAGGATGATGAATATTCACAGAAGTATTCATCCTAGATCGTCCGTTCCTCGCGTGTACCTTCCACGTCACCGGGGGCGCCGAGGACTCTTGAGCCTCGAATGTACGCATAGCAGAGTAGCACTGAGTATGGCATGTTACATCCTCAAGAGCTCAGATCCTCTCTTACGGTTTGTGAAACATCACGAAACTGTAGGAGTGGGAGCAGGATTATTCAAGGCAACAAAAAGAGTCGCAGATGAACTCGGTCTCGCATTTGACATCAGGCGAGGAGGCCGGCGAGGTGCTGATGTAGAGTCAGTCACCGAAATTCATCCAAATTGTCTGAAAGCTCGAATCAGATCTGCTGAACAGGAAATACTGTACATGTCGATAAACCCCAGCATGGTGTCTTCTATAAGAACATAGAAACGCTGGGTTTATCGACCAGGCTAACATTCGCCTTTTTAAGGTCAGCCGGGCTTAAGTCAGAGACCGAGGGATTCATTATGGCCTGCCAGGATGGTGTTATCAACACCTTGGTCTATCGTAGCCGCGTGAGGTGTGTAAAGGTTCCTGATATCAACTGCAGGACTTGATATCAGGCGCCGGAATCGCGCATGCACTTACTTTCTGCATGCCCCATATACGCGATTTCGGCCTACATCACCGGCATAACACGGCGTTACGAGTACTATACTACAATCTAAGGCACTCGTACGGAGTAGACCAGACACCAGTGCTGCCTTACGTCCCCGGAGATATTGAGTCCATTGTCGAGAACGAGAAATGCTGGATTTACTGGAACTACTCGTTCTCGACGGTCAGGCTAATCCAAGCCAACAAGCCTGACATAGTTCTCCTCGGTCATTAACTCAAGGTGATATATGTCATCGAGTTCTCGGCACCTGCGGAGTAAAACATCACATTGAAGAAGGAGGAGAAACGGACCAAATATCGCGATCTCTCCGGTACGAACTCCAAGTGCTGTACCCAGGCTATTCGGTTAAATCGGTCGTCCTAATAATCTGTGCACTCGGAGGGATAAAGCCGACGCTGCTCTCGGATTTGAAGACCATACCGGCCTGCCAAAAATCAGCTGAGTGGTTGGCATGAAAAATGCAGAAGGCTGTCATTCTGGGTTCTGTCCGTCTGCTTCGGGCATACGATTCCGGAATCTACAGTAACTAACCCTGCGGGATGTGAGGAGTGGCTATGGTTAATGTGCTGGCGCGACTCCCGTGAGGCATCGGAGGCCACAGGAGGACTGTCCAGCGTCGGGCAACCGAAAAAAAGATAATAGTAATACATTTATTCATCCTATTGATCATACAATTATGACATAGGATAAGTCAGCAATATCCAGAAAATATTGGAAGACATATTTTATAAATTTATACCGCAAAAAAATATAAAGAATTTTAAATTAAATTAAATTTATTGTATCCATATACATATTACAAAATGATTTTAGAGAACTTACATACACAATGTTGTTACTGTGTCATTTTCAATCTTTTTTTTAGTTAAAAAATGGTATGGAGAATTATTTTAGGTGGAAAATAATGTTTAAAACTTATTAACAAATTAGATTTAAATAAACACAGCAATATCAATGGCTGAGACAGGACATAACCAAATAATTTCAGGAAATAATCAGCCGTACGGGTATCATACCGTTCACCACCGGGAGATTACCTAGTTCGTGACGTCGCGCCAATAGGACAGCGTTTCCAGACACGCCTCTAGAATATTTAGTTAATAATTTACGCATTTTCTAGATAGAAATTATTAAAACAGATTTGTTAATTGCTAATGTTTAATTAGACTATATTAGAATATGTTAATTTATTTTTAAAAATTCGGCTACTGTAAGGGACCTATTATTATACCCGATATGTTTGTCGTAAAACCAGGGCCGTGCTTAAGATTATAAAGGCGGCGACATTTTCATCAGATACGAATTTAATGTTTTCTATTTAACGAGTTTTATGAATGTTACTCCTTGTTTTAATAAAAAAAATAGGTGACATCGATTTTGTCTACAATTTCACTTACTAAATATGCATTGTTATTACTTCTATACTTGTGATTTGGCAATATTCAATTTTTGTTCACTATTTAGTGTAGATTTGATGGTGAGCAATCGAAAACAATAAAAACTTTCTTTGAATTTACTGCAGTTGGGTCTTTACAAATTAATTTCAAGCATTCATTAATAAAATTTACAATCGTTCCTGTTTGGAATTATTTAATTTTCTTGATACTAACAGATAAGTTTTGCAGATTCTTTCTTCAGTGCAAGTCCAGATTTTCAATATATCTGCTACAGGTATCCACTGCTTTCTCTGTAATTATACGGTGTCAACCAAAAAGTTTTTACTATATGGGAAAAGAAATAAATGTATTTACTGTAATTTGAAAATTCGTAAAAAGCGAAATGTTTAATTTTTTACGCGATCTTAATAATTTTTGATAAAACATATTTAACATTAATCAACCAAAACAAAAATAAAAAGAAAATAAGGAACGGAGGGCTAATTGGGAATTTTGCTAGGTTTATGACCTAATTTAATTGTCAATTGCAAGCTGCAGGTTGTGTTTGATGTTGAATTCAGCATTATGCTCCCTAATTCGAGTAATGTTTCTGGTTAGTGGACTATTGGCAGTAAAGAGTTTTTGTGAACTTTCCAAAATAAACGTTGCAATTTTTAACACTCTAGCCCACTGTGCTACCGACCTCGGTTTTTGAATTATCGAAATAGAAATTTTTTTCAATTCACAATTTGCTTGAAGGAGCACTGAAGTTTTAAAAAGTACAATGTATTTTTTTGTAATATTGAACATAAGATATCTTACTTTAATGAAATATGAATACCAACTTACAAGGGCCTTTTATAGTCGAAAGGGAGCCACTTTATGACAGTGATTTTTGAAATATCATATAATCTTATTGCCATCGCATAGAAATTTGAAAAATATGAGCAAAGGAAAAGTAATAATTTTTTTGAAGAAAATACATACATTAAACTAAATTAAATACTACAAAAATTCTTCAAAAAATGACAAGCAACTTATAATATTGACCTTATTATACATATAACCTTATTGATTGGACTTCTAGATTAATGCTGTGGAATAATTTAGTCTGAATGACAATGATATTCATTTTTAAACAGAGAATAATCATCACTGTCATTGGAAATGAATTAATTTTAAACTTATTCATATGTATGTTGCATAAATAACAATAACAGTAGCACTTTGTAGTCTATAGTTAACGAAACAAGGTTTTGTTTCAATTTGAAAGATCAACAAAAAAATATATTTGCCACAATGTCTACTTCTAACATAATATGGTTTGATTTTTTTCAGTATTTATAAGCAACAAAAAGCAATTTTTGTATCTATTAATTTGTAAAAGCAAAATTATAACACTTTTTATTTATTTCGCAATAGGTTTTTACCGAAGTGTCTGTCAAAAACTCATGATGGCATTAAAGTACGTCACGAATTGAAAGTCGCAAAACCTGGTACAGGTTTATCGTATCATAGTTTTGATATATCGTATCCTGTTTTTGAGACATCAAGTGTTTAATCTGTTCCAGCTTAATATTAAATTGGACATTTTTATTGTCTTAAAATTAAAATACATGAAAATCAAAAAAATTAAATACACCGTTTCAGGTGGCATTATAAAAAAATTAAACGACGCACTTTAATGCTCGGTAATAAAAGTTACGACCAAAGACATGAATGTATTAAGATGGACACATAAAGTAAATAAATATAAGTAAACAAGAAGAATTCGTCGTTATAATAGTATTCAGTCCAAACCCGAAAAACTGACTCACTAAAAGAGGCAGTACGCAGGGCCAGTCCAAACTAACCTGCTCTGATCCGAATTGATTTTATTTATTTAACGAGAGTTTACGTTTATTTACCACAAAAAACCATTATTCAATATGAGCTGACATGAAAAAATACAGCTCTAAAACACCTGTGTTCACATGAAAAAACTGGACTTACCCAACACAGCCTTTTAAATATATCTAGCAACAAAGTTGAATTGTGAGATATTCTTCTTGACCACAGACATCACATCACCATAATGGATCTGCAAGAAAAAAATATTGTTAATAATTAATTGAAGCAGATTATCGTTTCTACTTAAAAATAACAAGAGTAGAAAAGTAATAGTTAATTGTGATGCTTTTTGTTACTTCCGATTAGGCGACTATTTCAAGCATTAACAAACCAGGCATTATGAGCGGAAATAATTCCGAACAAGCTGGATTTAATTTTAATCTATTTAATTGTGTCTCAGAAATCGCATACTAATTTTGCATACCCCGAGATATAGCTGTTGCCGCCATTTTGTCCGAGAAAATAAAATGTTTTGAAATATTTGCAAATATCTAAATTAGCGTCAACACTGTTAACTTAACAGAAAAATATATAGTTATCAAAATAAAAAATGGGTAAATTCTCTACAAAAAAAAATTATTGAGCTGCCCATTGACTCGTTGCGGAATTTAAAAGATCTTTTTAATTAATACATACATAGGTAACGTAAATCAACTTTAGGTTGTCAAACAGACATTATACACAAAACGAAAAAAATTTTTGAAAATATACACCATGAGAAAGAGTTCCTTGCTATTATATAGGACATGTAATAGTTGCGATCATATTTTAACGATCTAATTTTATAATTATTAATTACCAAAGTATGGTTCATCAACGTTAGTAATTTTATAGTCGGTAAATTATCAATAAAAGTATTTTTCAATTCTTGTATGCGGTATATGATTGCAAGGCAAACTTGTTGAATAAACTGCCAATTATTTCCAAGGTTTTATCTTTCAGCGAAATAATTATTAATGTAATTGTAGAAGTAGAAGAACTAAGCTACAAAAAATGTAGTGTGGGTAGTTGGGTGGAAGTTCTGATGAGGTACGTTCATAACCTTATTTGTTGTTATAGTTATAAAGTCTAATGAATAATAATACTAACTTTCCTATCTCAGGCGCACCGTTCCATCAGTAATTTTCCACTGAGAAAGCGATTATATGCAAACTACATCAGACGCATGTAATGTATGATGTAATTTTCGTATCGGACCTAGGTTTTGGTGCAATTAAGGGGAAAATACTATAAGTAAACATATACCAAACTCATCTCAACTTTGATATTCTGATGTATTCTATTCGATAGTTTTGTACTAATTCCTGCAAGTTATGAATTTATAATTTCTCCGCAGGCAGATAACGGCCGCACAACTTCCAATGTGAATATCTCGGCAATAAATAATCATGGTGTTGGTAAAACATGATTTTACAGACCTCAATTCTATCAAACAAAAGGTATGAAAAGATATTTGTAAAGAAAGCATTTCGAAAACTGGATAGGATGATATGGTAGAAATAGTACTACTTACTTTATATTTATTCTGTATACCACTGGGTTTTACTCGTTCTGTCAGTTCAAAATACTGGCAACCCAACAGAATGATTAACATTACCAATGCTGCACATCAATTTGTGTGCATAACGAGGATACTCTTGCATTGTCTATTTTAAAACAAGCAAAATATCCCACTTAGAACAAAAACGTATTTAAAAATTTGAAAAAGGATTTGTGAGTGAAAAAAACTTGCATTTTGAAATTATGCTCAACTGTGCATAATCGTGTGTTAAAATGTGTTTTACCGATGAAAAAAACAAAAAAAATTGCAGGACACAGTGTGTTCCATATGAAATTCGGTATTTTGGCTTTCTAAGCTTGTCCGATTTATATTTCCTAAAAACCATTTCGTTAAAAAAACCCCAATATCCCTAATATTTCACTGACGTTGTGCGGTGTCTAGTTATGACTAGTTGTCTTACATACAATTTAATCTGTTTTTACAGCAACTGCAATTAATATGTTGAATAGAAAATGCGACACACTGGTGAATAAAATGTTAACTGCAGAATGAGAATTAATTATAAACTGCGGAAACACCTCAAAATAAGATTTTAGATTTGTCACAGGCAACTGTTTTCAACAATATTACTTAAATTTACTTATGCTACGAGACCATAGTGGAACTGTGAAATATAATTTAATTTTGAATACAACCATTTTAAACTTTATTAATACTATTTGGAAACGGCATTTACAAGCTGCATTTAAATAAGCAGAGATATAATAAGAAAAACCTTAAACCTGTTCAAACATCTCGCCGCTTTCAAATCAGAATTTAGAAGGAAGCGACATATTTTGTCATGTTGCACTTCCGTTGGCAGCTGCATGGGCACTTTATACCGCAGTTTTGCCTAAACTGACAACTGACATTTATCAAAATCATCCAACGCTTATTTTCATTCATTCAACGAGCGTCAAAATATCTGCATGCAACATAACCGTACAAAGATGTAGGTACTTTGAATAATGCAATTGTATGTAGTTTACAGACAAATGCATATCAACTTTAGGCATACGAAAATGCAACGATCTGTGGTGGTTCTAATAATAAACAGAAGATTTCCTGCATTTGCATCTGTCACACGAAAAAACAGGATACGAATTTTCATTTAAAATAAAAGATTGCATTATGACATTGTTTTATTTAATTTTTTTTATTTTATATAATTCTTTTATTAATATTAACAATAAAATACAACAAATAAAATTATCAATACAACATACAAAACAACAGAGAGGAATAAATTAGCGTGTAAACACTACAACATACAAAAATGGACTAGTCTCGCAAGCTTTATTTATTACTTATAACAAAAGCTGCAAATCGTTTCTGTGTATCATGGTCGTAGAGTACAGATGTACTTACTGTCGCCGGCATTCACCTTGAGCGCGAAACTCTTTCTCCAGTCCAGTCTATTATTAGCTTTCGAGTTGTGTCTACGTTAAGTCACTTGGGCGTATTGCATATTGTTTTTGTGTTTTTATTTTATTCGTTGTACTGTATTGTTGATATTAATTTAATAATAGAGCATGGTAGACGTACGCAGGGGTAGAAAACGGCCATTTGCTGACAAAGTGAATAAATTCATAGGTGATTTCCCAGATTTATTCTATGATGGTGCTAAAATAATTTGTAAAGTGTGCGAGAAAGATTTGATGTGCTGGGATAAGCGTGATTATGGACTTCACGTAAATAGTGTACACCATAAGAATAAAAAAAATGGCGTGCCTTCGACAGCACAGTTTATGTTTGATTTACTATTAATGCTGATTGTCTGTGATGTTCCGCTGCACATACTCGATAAACAACCATTTCGAGAGTTCTGGAATAAATACAATGCCCAGGTGAAGTTACCAAGTTGCACAACGTTATGTAACTATCTACCAACTATACACGTAGACATGGTAAATAAGATAAAATGTGAATCAAAAAATACACGGCTGTGGTTATCTGTTGATGAGACAATAGATTGTAAAAAAGAATCTATTTTAAATGTTATAGTACGAGTACTTGACCCTCTTAAACCGATAGTTCCACTGTTACTAGCTAGCAACAGACTAAGCCAGTGTACTAGCGAAACAATTACCAGGGTGGTGCTGGAGACGTTAGAAAAATTTGAACTGTCAAAAAGTCAAGTGTTGATGTTTGTGACTGATGGCGCGTGACAATATGTTCGGTAGGCCGTTCTTTGCGAGAACAAGGTTGTACGTTTATACAAGTTACGTGTAAAGTGCATGCTTTACATCTTGTGGCAGAAACTATTCGAAAAGGTTTTCCAGAGGTGGATGCATTAATAGCAAGTACAAAAAATGTGTTTCTTAAATCTCCTAAAGGTCTCCGTGCATTTCATAGCAGGTGTCCCGGTATTCCTGAACCACCACAGCCGATTCTTCACGTTGAGGAACATGGTTGCAGGCAGCTTTTTATTATGCTGAATATTTCTAACTAATAAAAGCTGTGATACTACAATTCAATCCAGATGAGGCTGTAGCTATATAGGAAAGCCAGACAAAATTTGAAGATATTTCCGTTGAAACAGCTTTAAAGAATATTGCAAAGAACTATAAACCATTACATTACACTGCAAATAGTGGACGAAGTAAATCTACTGCTACACGATATAGGTGACGCAACAAATTAGCGCGTTAAAGAAAAGTTCGCAAGTGTGTTAAATAAAGACACCGGTTTTACCAAATTAAGACAAATATGTGATAATGCAGCCCCGGATCCGTTAAGTGCGTTCAAAGACTATTTTACGTATGCGTGTATTACATCAGTAGATGTCGAACGGTCGTTTTCAAAATATAAGAATATATTTTCAGCAAGGCGAACGTCACTCATGGAGAGAACCATAGAAACATACCTGATGCTGTAAAATGGCTACACATCTTTTCCAGTTTGTGATAAGCAAGCTAGTTCATCAAGCTAGTTAAGAGGGTAAGTTATACATAAATTGTTATAAATTGTAACAGTTTATTGTTTCTCGTATTAGTTAATTTCGCGTACGCCACTGTCCCTCGGAACATCTTTGACAACCCTACTTATAACTTTCAAATTTATTAGTTCTAGGCAACATTATTTATTGTATGATCTTTTTGCGCTATTGATAACAGGAAAGAAAACAAAAAAAATTAGCTTGCCACCTTTCTAATACTTGCTGCACTTGGACAGCTGCTCTGTTTTAGGACTACTGTTCACGTAGTTTGACATGATTGTCGTATTTATAGGACACTTATAGCTATTATAATTTCGCCAGGCCGGCCGTCATGAGTTATGTGACACCATAATTCCAACTGGTTTGATAGTTTCACGAGTTTGAGATGTGACCGGGACTGCTATTAAGACGTTGATAACTACTTACTTAAGTTCGAAGTACTCTACTCCAATTTAAACTTTAACTGTTTCGAGTAGTAAACGTTAATCGCTGCACACTTGTTCAATTTAATAAGTGAATGGATGAATAGGCAAATTTTACGATATGTGAGAAGGCCATAAACAACATGGGCAATCTGTTGAAGTGCATAATCAATCAATACCATTATTTTGCAAAGTAATTAGTGCGCTTGATTTATGTGCACGGAATGTATTTAGGCTGGATAATAAAAGCACAGTTAATAAAGGAAAATATTAAGTGGTAACTTTTTAGTTAATTTGCTAACTTGCAAAGCATTTACGGCTTTAATACAGCAGGGCTGGAAAGAAATTTAGAACAAATTTCCACAAAAGTGTAGAATTGTTCCAGTCAACATATTAAAAGGATACATTAATACTATTATGCAAAAAAAAAGAGATTCACAACAATCAGAGGTATCATACACCCTAAGACCTTGTGATTAAAAAAAATGTAAGCACTTTTTTAAAACAAACTAGGTATCCTTGGTAAAGATGGAATGAAATGAAAACATAGAAAAAATTTTGCTAATTATTATTTTATTACAAAAAACTTATCACAGATATGTATAACACACATATGTCTTTATAAATACTAATTACTCTCCCGGCTATTTGCCAAATGTTAAAATTTGGATTATAAAAAAAGATAATTATGTTAGAATTACTGTGTTCAGTAAAACCAAAAATAAATAAAACAAAAGTACTCACCAATACAACAACCACTTCAAAACTTTATAACATTTACAGACATGTGTTTCTGCATCTCTGCGTCGTCAGTGTGACTTTTTCAAAGCGTCGAAAGCAACTGGGAATTTTAGAAATCCTAATGTAATAAATAGCAATGGCTTCAAAGAATAGATTAATTAAAATTAGATAAAAGAAATTCCACATAGTGTTAGAATAATTTAAAACAAATTAAGTATCCTTGGTAAAAGTTTTATTTAAAGATGGAATAAAATGGAAAGATAATAACGACAAAAAAAGTTTTTTGCTAATTATTTTCCAGCTATTTTCAGCTACGGACAAGTGTTTCAGAGTTACTGCTCCTCATCGGCGTATCGTAGCTACGGAATTGAATTTAGGATAGGACAGATGAGTAACAAAAACTAATATGAGGCTGGAAAGTACAGTAAATGGTACTCAATTAGTGCCTTTATGTTCCCGCGTGTCACATCTGGGGCCTCGATGAGTACAGTCGACACATAGAATGTGCACTGCCTGTTTCCACCTAGCACATACAAACAAAACAAAGATGGAGCTAGTGGGATTCATAAACAATACAAAGGAGGTTTAATACCACATCCCAAAAAAAAGACCTACGCAGTTACGGACATTTGTTTCGGAGTTATTGCTCCTCATCAGCATGGCGCAGCTAAGGAATTGAATCTAGGATGGATAGATCAGGAACAAAACTAACATTAGACTGGAAATTACAGTATACAGTACTCAGTTAGTGCTTTCATACTGTACTGTACTGTGTACTGTACTTTATAGCCCTATGTTAGTTTTTGTTCCCGATTCAATAATAATTACAACACAAAATAGACCAAATACAAAAATGTTTTACTAGTTAGTACAAAATTAGAGCACTAGAACAGCTTGAGGTGATCCTGGATATTATAACGCTCGTTCAGTGTGGCCAGATTAGGAGATTTATCACAAATTGGGCTACTTTCAAAATTACTTTGCGACAAAAAATTTAAAAAAGTCGCAAATCGCAAATTGGGTGATTTGTTGTTGCAAAGAAAATCGCAAATGGGTGAAATCCGAAGTTTCATATTTTTCGTGGATTTATTGGCCGATCTCGCTGGTTTACGTGGACAATCCTACACGCACGGTCAAGTTCATGATTGTGGACAACCCTGAATTTTCAGCCGACCGATCGAACAGCGCAGTTGTGATTCATGGCATCATGGCATCGACGTCCATCTTTCTTTATTTTTTAACCATATAAATGAAACAGAGAAAACAAGGACATTTCCATTTCATATTTGTTTTGTGTTTGGTTTGTGGATTTGTAAATTTTGCGTAGTTAGCCGTGATTTTGAGTTTATACAAAAATATGTTAGGATGTTAAGTCTCCCAGTTCAAATGCTGTTGTTGAAAGAGTTTCAGTCATGAATATAGTAAAGACTAAAATTAGAAATAGAATGATGTGTAAACTTAAACTCAATTGTATGTATTAAGTATTATTTTTACGCAAATAATACTTGCTGCCAAAAATTTGATGCTTCCAAAGATATAGAAAAACAAACAAGTTAAGTGATTGCTACAGTAGTTGTATATTTTTATTTAATATAGTATGTTTTCCGATAAAACTAGTTTACGTATTAACATTTTAAACTGAAATAAAATTCACTTTATTATGTTGTATAAATTTCTGTTTTTCTGTTATTTGGGAATGTTATAGTAGACGTTTACAATATAATATTATGTTTGCATAAAAGCCGTCATTGGAATCGATACGTACCGTCCGAGCTCTAATTATTACACATAAACGAAATATATCGCAATTTTCCAAGATGGCGGCCGTTCAGGTAATTTGCTGAGATCCCTCTATATTTAATTTTATTGTGTATGTTAAGAACTATTACAATGCCAAATATCATAAATACTTGTATCACAATGTGTTACTGAATGAAAAATGTTAATGCTACATTATTTATTAGAGAATTTTTAATTAAGAAGTTTTTACTTCCCATTTAATAACCCCTCTAATATTTTAAATAAATGCAAGTGTAAAAAAAGTCAACAAAGGTGCATTAAAGAACGTCATATATAAATGAGGGCAAAATACGATGCTGTTTCCGTTAATTAACGTTAATAATCCGGCCAGTTTATTAAAATATTCTGAATAAGTTCAAAAGATCTTTCTTTAAATCTCATTAAACAGGTATTCGATAATTAAACAGTTTTGAAAGAAATCTCTGCCACCACCCATCTTCATTCGAACTTGCCGACTCCCTTATAAACTTTATATCCAAATACATCACGCTATTTTCCAGAGTTACCAACTTACTTAACAGACAGAACTTTATGCATCGCAAACGTAATTAAATTTTAGTGAGAGCGAACAGTGGATTCGGAAACAGTGCGAGGGCCAAACTAACGGTTCCAAGAAATCAACCTAACACATTGTCCCTTCGGAATATCTTTATTTTTCAAGGGTGAGAAGATCAGCGCGTTTTTACACTGTCTGAGTATTACAATGGGGAAGTCCGCCTCAATCAAATTTTAAACTTGCTTGAATATTAAAGGTATATTCGATTTTAGTTTAACTTTTTTGCTTTACAATTCTGTAACATGCATTATAAAAATGGTTTTTAAATTTGGTGTATGCCGTATAGAACTGACAATTAACGAAACGGAGATAAAACAAAGTGGACACCCAAAAAAAGGAAACGAGACAGCTACGAACACGTTCTTCTGATTCTCCAAAACAAGGCAATGAGGATATTACTAAGATGTGATAGGTTCACTAGCAGTCAGTTACTGATAGATACATTTCAGTGGCTTAACATCAGGTAGTTTCTATACTTTCAAACCATGAGGTTTATTTTTAAAATGATTAATAACGTTTAAAAACAACTTCTAGGAGTAGCACGATCTGTTTCACAAGGAAGCTGTACAATTCATTCTTCTTTCTCACGTAATTAAAACTAGTATAACTGTCAATCAATTTAAGTCTCAACTTTTATCATTAAAGACAACGCACACCAGCCAAGTAAATGAAGAATTATTTTTTCTACTCCCCTTTTTAGTAGCTTCAGATGTGACGTGTATCGAGTTTGTATCCGTTATTATCTTGTATCTTGTATCTATTAATGTTTTTATTATTTTTCGTTCATACAATTTATAAATGAGTATTGATTATTATTTTTAGTAACAAAGGTTTATCATTTATTATTACTAACATTATTGTATTGTAATATTTATATTCTACTATTAATTTTATAACTTAAAATGCAATAATACTTGTTTGTTGGTATTATCTTAGGATAAATAAACGCCATTCATTCATATATGTATTATTACTTCAGTAGTCGCTGTTTCTAGAATATCCAGCCCGAAAGCCAGGCTGAAAATTGTTTTTCTTTTTCGTCTAAATATGTAATTACTAATTACCCTATTATATTGGGTATGGTGGCACAGTTAGTTAGAGCGCTTCCTCGGTTCAACTGTCAGCTCAAGCATTTGGCAGCACCGAAGGAAATGACTGTCTAAATTTTTCGCGCAGTTTGGATTTGATGTTTATAAATCTGCTCTTTCTATTTCTTGAAAAGAAGCTAAGAGTATCAGTGGTGGCACACTGTTTACAATTCATTTCTATAGTTTTCCTACTATAGTAGAATTCTACAAAATGTTTCTACAGTCATCATTATTCGTACTCCGTTTGTCTATCGACAACGTTTCGAGTTTCGTCGGATTTTTATTAACCACTCTATATCGTATGTTATCCGGTGATGTAACTGGGGATTTTCAAAATGTAACTAAATAATTTCATTTACTTCAGAGGTCTCTGATTCACTTACAAGATAACCTAACATAATTTAATATTTCCAGAGAATATTTCGTTGACAAATAAATTATTATGATTTAAATTTCAATGCAGAAGTAGAATAGATATAAAAAGGTAAATACAATAAAAATATAACTAATAATTCCGTATTAATAAATAAATATTAATTTAGATGTTTCCGTTAAATATGGTAAATATATTGGCTGTGCAAGAAGAAGAACAAAGAGAGGAACTTCGTCAGTTTAACATCGAAAGGAGAATTATGAGAAATCAAAGTGATCCATTTCAACTTAGCGATAATCATTTTAAAGAACTTTTTAGGCTTACAAAAGATATGGCCCATTATGTATTAAATAGAATTTTACCAACAATATCCACAAAAACTAGTATATTAGCAATACAACCTTCGACATAATTTCTTTCTGCACTATATTTTTATGCATGGGTCATATCAAAGAACAGTGGGACAAAGTTATAATATATCTATGTCTCAACAATCTGTACCAAAGGCTATAATGGAGGTTAATTCTGCTATTGTAAACGTACTGGGTCATGGATCCGATTTCCTACAACAGTAGAACAAAAAAAATTGTTAAAGGCTCGCTTTATGCAATCGATTGGGTTTCCTGGAGCTATTGCAGCTATAGATTGTACACATAGCAATAATAGCTCCAGCAGTTGAGGAACATAATTACTTAAACCGTAAAGGCTTTCATTCAAAAAATGTCCAGATTGTAAGTTTAAAGTTATCTGTTACAAGAAAAAAAATATTTTAACCATATTAAACGTTTTAGATTTGTGAATGTGATCTCAAAATTTTAAACATTAATGCAAGATAGGGAGGAGCTACCCATGATGCACATATTTGGAGAAATTCCATTATAAATCAGGAACTAGATATATGTTCGAACAATGGTAAGGGTATTAAAATTAAAGATATTATTTTAACTGTAATTAATTTCACAATATTTACGTGACTAAAATACTTGGATGCTGAGTGATTCTGGCTACCCTCAACAGCCTTGGCTAATGACACCCTTTTTAAATGCTGCGCCTAATACACCTGAAGCTGCATATACAGAAACACATATACGAGGAAGAAACTGTGCAGAGCGCCTGAATGGCATATTTAAAGCTCGTTTCCATTGTATCATGGGAGAACGAAATTTAAGATATGATCCGGACAAAGTTGGACATATTATTAACGCCTGTGCTATTTTGCATAATATTTGTGTGGCAATGATTCTGAAATTGAAATTCAAAATGATGATATTATATGGGGAACCAGGTGTTACTTCATATTGAAGGAAATATTGCAAGACAAAATCTTATAAGAAGATGTTTTATGTAGAATTAAGAATACATAAATAAATTTGTTTATACCTACTGGCAGTATTTTTCTTGTTAGGTCAAATTATTAAATTATATATTTTACCACTGCTACAAGATGGTTAATTAAGTAAAACAGAAAAAAAATCAACTTTATATAAAAGATATGAACACAACCGATACAAAATTGTATTTACTGATTTTCAAGTTAGATAACATTTAAATATATCATAAATAAAAACAATGCGTATCTACCCTATGAGAAACAACTAAAACAGGTACATAGCAATATATTTAGTCTAAATCTAAACAAATCAGGAAAAAAGAATACCGATTTTTACATAAAAACAAATCACAGCTCACAGTAAATATGAGAAAAGAAAAACAACAGCTTTAAATGATACCTCGAGATTTACGTATCCAACAAAAATGAAAAAAAAATTAATTTATACTCAAAACATAACTAATCTAAAGTATTGCTGATTTTTTCTGCTGAATCTGCAAAACGTTTTACATTGGCATCTATGCTTTGTAGTACTAAATAAGTATCTTTGGTTAAATTTAAAATATCATTAGAAATGATAAGACTTTTCTTTCTCCGTTTATTTGGTATATTGTTTGAGTCGTGTTCTTTTAAATTTACTTCCACCTCCATTCGTAATCTCATGGTAAATATGATCACTAACATTTTCATTTTGTAAGTTACAACCTGGATCTAACGTTTCTATTTCGGCTGTTACCCGCATTATTAAAAAAAATTCAGATTATCAGAATATATAAAACAAAATGGCAAAAGCAAATTCAGCGTAAAATGTTACATTTGTAAAATATTTTATCCTTCTTTAGTATATTTCAAATTGAGTCTGTCTTTGTCTAATAGGCACTTCCTGATATGTTGACAACTAGCTATAGCTCCTGGAGATATATCGCCAGAGGCAAGAGTAGGAAGCGCGTAATAGAGTGCCATAACTATAGCTTTGAGTCGAACTATAGAATTCTATAGCAAACAGAGTTCCACCACTGAGGCTCTATAGTTTTCACTGTGCTCCATATTATCACCATTTCTATAGCTTCTTTTTTAAATTCGCTCAAAAACGACCATCCATTATGGATTTATTTATAATTACATAAAAAAGAAACATGAAAGTGATATGTTAGAACAACAATTACAACCTAATAATATGTGACAACCTGTATTGTTTGTACATTCAGGGAAAACGATCAATTCCAAATATAATAAAATTTTACTGAAAACGAAAAGTGAATACGAAAACAAGGTACAGAGAAAAGATGCTAGTAAATCGAACTACTATGTTATTCAATAGAAATATCTGAATACAATGTTATTTGAAAATAAATTTCGGTTGTGTTGTATTTGTCTTCATGTTTCTCTTTTGTTTTGTTTGACCATATTTCCTGCATCTTGAAAATTGATAACAATGGGGAGACTTAAAATAAATTTATGTGATTCCGCTTCATGGAGTGGAAACATAAAAGCTGTAATCTTCTGATATAGCTCTTATTGTGTTTTATTTTGCGTAATAAATATATAGCATATCGCACATGATAAAATAAAAATCGCGGAATATTAGTGTGGACATATTTATAATAAACCCAATACGGCAAAAGTAGAATTGAATCGTTTAGTGCATTTTTGGTGTGTTTGGATTTGACAGAAAAATATATATTTCAAAGCAAAATCTATGATTTGATGTAAAAAGAACCTACACTGTATTCTGATTTAGTGAAATATGAGGATATTAAATAATCGTTTAGTGCAGAAAGGACCCAAGTTTACCAAATTAGGTCTTTTCAGAAATTAACGACGTGAAAATCAGGCATGTTTTTAGCTCCGTTTCAATAATGACCTTGATAGGTGTTTTGATTTTATTTATGTTTAGTGGTTTTTAAAACTTGCGCATGAAAGAGTGCGATTATACCGACATGCCTAGTTTGACTGAATGTAATGGAGGGAATAATAATAATATACCAAGTCTTCTAGATAAAATACATCCTAAGAAAGCACGACCACTTTGTATACAGTTTCAAGAGTCCAGTTTCCTGTTTTCTTTGTCCAAACAAAAAAACTTTATTACTTGGAATGGCCAATAAATCTGCATTGGTGCCATTGGTGCCAAAATGAAACAGAAAAAATTAAACGTAGAATTCTAAATAATAAAAACAACATTGAATATTTTCTTTCATTAATTAGGGTTGACGACGTTTATAATAATGAAAATAACATTAATACAAAATTTAACGCCTTTTCTGACACGTTTTTACTTTATTTCAATGAAGCATTTCCTAAAAGCAGCTTGGAATATTATTAAACATAATAAAAAAAATAAAATAGACGAAATAAATTGATGACACAATAGACGATGCAGTCAAATTAGGGAACGCTTTTAATACACATTTTAATAAAATTCCCATTAAATTACTAGATAATATCCCGTTAAGCAGCTACAACCCATCAAACAATATTAATAATAACCAGTATACATTTTTATTTGAATCTGCTATAGAATCTGAAGTGATCGACATTACTCAAAATGTAAAAAACTTCAATTCGGCTGGATTAGATGAAATTAATGCTAATTTATTAAATAAATTTAAAGACTTCATTATTAAGCCCTTGACGCATTTACTAAATTTGTCTCTGTCTTGGAGTGTTCCCTGAAAAATTAAAATCTGTAAAAATACCAATATTTCAATCTGGAAATAATCAAGATATCATTAATTATAGACCAATAGCAATTTTAAGTACATTTGGAAAAATTTTTATCAAATAAAATTGTAGTTTTCTTTGAAAAATATAATCTATTTAATAATAACCAGTTTGGTTTTCGTAAGGGAAAGTCAACATCGCAGTGTATCAACAACTTTTTAAATCTACTTTATGAGAAATTAGATAATGGACAGAAAATAATTAGTATCTTCCTAGATCTGAGTAAAGCATTTGACCTTCTCATAAAATTTTACTTGATAAAATAAAAAATATGGAGCGAGAGGCTTACCATTCAACTGGTTTTGTTGGTGTCCCTCAAGAACCATACTAGGCCCCTTGTTATTTATAATATGTATAAATGATCTAAATGCTCAAAACATATTTATGTTTCCTGATGACACCTCTGTAATAGTTGCAGATAAAGACGTGTACAATGCTGTTAGTATTAGTAATGACCAATTAGAGATTACCTATAGATGGTTCATCAACAATAGACTTTTATTTTAAATACTAACAAATCAATGTTAATTCGATTCAATACCACCGTAACTAATCTTGATAACAGCCTATATATAAAAATTGCACATAAATCATTAATGCAAGTAGAATCAACTAAATTCCGAGGTATTTACATTTCTGAGTATTGTAAATAGAGTACACATGTTGATGCAATATGTAAGAAATTGGCTCGTGTTTGTTACTGCATCAAACAACTGAGAGATTAAATGCTGATGTTCTAAAAATGTATTATTATGCACATATTAAAATTATATATATATATATATATATATATATATATATATATATATATATATTATTAAATATGATTTGAAGTAAACAACTACTCAGCGGGCAAATACCCCGACCTGCATTGAATTATATATACCGGGTGTCACGAATTGCGCTCGCCCCGATATCTCCTAAAAATTTGGAATAGAAAATTGAAATTTTGAGGGCTTATTATACGACTAAAGTGCCATCTTTTCAATAAAAAATCAAGTTTGATGCACATCCGGTTTGACCGGAAATGCCCACAACTTTCGATTTTTTAAATGAAACACCCTATATATTTTTACATTTTTGGAATCTAGAGGAAATTTTGAATACAATACATCCATTTTGGTCACTTTTTGATAAACATTAAAAATTTTATTAAAAAATCTATTTCTGAATCCAGAGTGCTGTGGTGCCCAAAATATATTTTAGTTTGTGTGCTACGTTACTATAAAAATAAAAAGAGCAATATGATTGCATTACTTAATTGTCTAGAGGCATTTAAAATTTTTAAATGTGATTTTTACCCACTAACTCGGTTTTTTTAAATGGGAAGTTAATCGTCCACCAACATTTTTAAATACCCCATTTTCATACGAATCTAATGATACCAAAATTTTGAAAATCCGCTCAGAAATATTTGAGATTTCAGCCAAAATACAATGCAACCAAGCTTTTAGAAACATGCGGCTAATAGATTAGTGGGCTTTGGAAACTAAAATGACACTGTTTAAAATCTGGTAACCTAATAACATTGGAAAAATCATAGTAGCCATTGAATGTAATAAAACAATATCAGCTGTCAGACAGATAAAAAATAAAGCGTTGCGGAAATCTCTTTGAGTAAAAATTAAAGAAAATGAATAATTTTAGTAGAAGTGAAAAGGTCGATATGTTACTGATATATGCAGAGTGTCACAAAAATGCAACTGCAGCTGCAGGACTGTATCAGCAACGATATCCCAACAGACGTCCTCCAAGCAGACACTTGTTTGTCAGAGTGGAACAAAAATTAAGAAACGAACCCGATCAACAAGATGACCATCAAACATTTATTGTAAGTGAGGACAAAGAAATTGATGTATTAGGATTTGTGATGGTACACCCAACAACATCAACAAGGGAATTGTCAACGGAATGCGACATTAGTCAGTCTTCGGTTTGCAGAATTTTAAAGAAACATAAGTTTCGGTCTTATAAATACCAAATACACCAACATCTTTATGGAGATGATAAAGACAGGAGGCTAGTATATTGCAACTGGTTCTTAAATGCAGTACAACAAAACCCAGGTTTTCCTTTTCATATTTTATATTCAGATGAAAGTAGATTTACGAACCAAGGTATGTTTAACAGAAACAATACTAGGTACTGGGCTCAAGAAAATCCGAGGTTGGTAGGGCGGGGGAATATTCAGGAAAGATTTGGGTTTAACTGTTGGCTTGGAGTACTTGGAGATCGAATAATTGGACCCATATTTTTTGATGGAACACTTACTGGCGAACGATATTTAATCTTTTTACAAAACCAGACAGCAGAATTTCTTGACTTACTTCCTCTTGCCTATTTACAAAATCTGTTTTTCCAACAAGATGGTGCTCCCCCACATAATTCCAGAAGAGTGATGGAATATTTAAACAACTTGTATGGTGAACGCCTTATCGCAAATCAAGGTCATATCAGGTGGCCTCCTAGGTCACCTGACTTAACACCCCTCGACTATTATGTATGGGGCACTCTCAAAAATAAAGTTTATAAAACTTCTTTAAATACCCGTGAAGAGCTGCAAAATAAAGTTGTACGGGCTCTTAATGAAATAACGCCGGCTGAATTGCGTAGAGCCATTCAAGCAACTGCAAGCAAGCATTTTTGTGACACTCTCCATATATCAGTAACATATCGACCTTTTCACTTCTACTAAAATTATTCATTTTCTTTAATTTTTACTCAAAGAGATTTCCGCAACGCTTTATTTTTTATCTGTCTGACAGCTGATATTGTTTTATTACATTCAATGGCTACTATGATTTTTCCAATGTTATTAGGTTACCAGATTTTAAACAGAAATGTGTCATTTTAGTTTCCAAAGCCCACTAATCTATTAGCCGCATGTTTCTAAAAGCTTGGTTGCATTGTATTTTGGCTGAAATCTCAAATATTTCTGAGCGGATTTTCAAAATTTTGGTATCATTAGATTCGTATGAAAATGGGGTATTTAAAAATGTTGGTGGACGATTAACTTCCCATTTAAAAAAACCGAGTTAGTGGGTAAAAATCACATTTAAAAATTTTAAACGCCTCTAGACAATTAAGTAATGCAATCATATTGCTCTTTTTATTTTTATAGTAACGTAGCACACAAACTAAAATATATTTTGGGAACCACAGCACTCTGGATTCAGAAATAGATTTTTTAATAAAATTTTTAATGTTTATCAAAAAGTGATCAAAATGGATGTATTGTATTCAAAATTTCCTCTAGATTCCAAAAATGTAAAAATATATAGGGTGTTTCATTTAAAAATCGAAAGTTGTGGGCATTTCCGGTCAAACCGGATGTGCACCAAACTTGATTTTTTTATTGAAAAGATGGCATTTTAGTCGTATAATAAGCCCTCGAAATTTCAATTTTCTATTCCAAATATTTTAGGAGATATCGGGGCGAGCGCAATTCGTGACTCACCCGGTATATATATATATATATATATATATATATATATATATATATATATATATATATATATATATATATATATATATATATATATATATATATATATATATATATATATATATATATATATATATATATATATATATATATATATATATGTATATATTATTTGGAGTTATCTATTTAAATATTTTTGTGTTTGTTTGTAATATGCAATTATTTTGTTACTCTTATTTATTATATTTTATGACTTTATAACAGTTACTTTATTTTTTCTGTATTGACCTATCCTATATTATTTTGTAATAATCCACTGGACCAATAAATATATTATTATTATTCTGGAGTCGAAGATAAATTATCTAAAATGTTTAGTATAGTGGGTACCTAAACTGCACAGAGATTTTTATTATGAGATTATCAACACTTGGAAGACCAAAAAAAATAAAATCGAATAGATCCGAATGAATAAACAGTAAAAATTATGAAAAATAATTCTTGGTACCATTCATGTTATTATTTTTTAATATTTTTATATGCTTATTTTTTGTTTACTGTGAATACGGTATTCCAAAAAAACACATACATCTCATTATTAATGAAATAAATGCATTTTTAATTTAAAAATTTGTGTTAATTTCTGAAAGGACCCAAGTTAAAATTTTAATTTTTTTTTAATTTAGTCAAAATACTAAGTAAGACGATATAACTATTGTGGATATGTCTTTAAAATTTACCTAATTACTAAAAATTGAAAAGCAGAAATTTCAGTTTTAACCATAGTAGAATGTTTTTTTGTGTTTTTCTCGGAATATGTAAATATCACTTAGGCCCTTTCAGAAATAAACGATTCAATTAAATTATGACATAATAAATTCAACACCTAGTAGTCGCTAATATATTTTAATAAGTTTATTAAACAATTGGGCTTAGAAAATCTTACACACTCTCCAACTCTGCAGAGTATACGTCGAATTAGTTGGTCGATGTCTTCTTAGGGTATTGTGTATCTGAACCTCTTATCGCAAGTACTGAAAGTACACGGTGGGACCGGTAATCTATCTAGCCGATCACGTCCCTTCGTTTTCAAAACTTATAATTTATTGTTTGGATCTTTGCGCGTACGTCACAATTGCAATCTGTATGAAAGAAATAAATTGAAGGTCAACTTTACCTTTGAGTAGAGGCGTGTACTGGAGAACAATAATTTTTATATATTCCAACCCTAAATTTTACCGGCCGCCACTGAGTACCTGTTAATGCTCAAAGGCAATTTTTAAGATATGTGATTCATGCATGTCAAAAATATAATTGCAGAAATATTACGACGCCGCTGAATCAAGTGACTACCAAGCTGGTCAATGAAGCTGACACATAGGTTCATAATCGTGTCTTTGTTCCACCAATCATTATCTTATTGGTTAGATTTCTTAGCCTGCCTAGACATACGTATCTCTATATTTGCTAATCCAATGAATGCACTGCCAGTGGCATTGCTGCGGCCGCAGGTCGTAATTAATTTGATACACACGCAAAGACAAAATATACTAACTATAAATATATTCACTGAAAATTAACTGTGGAATATTTGAGAGCAATGCTAATTGTACACGTTTATAACAATAGCGACAGTAATGATAAATTAATTCAATCTTCAATAATGCCAACTTGATTGACTTTAGTAAATGTTACTTATACGTAGTAAATAAATACTTTTTCATTTTACACTATTTTCAAAAAAAAAAAAAAAAGAATTCTTATGTCACATTTACGATGATATCACGAATATAGTAATCTATAAACTATATAACTTTTAGTCATTATTGTAGCGAGATTAAATAAATACAACACTATGTTCTACATGCTCCTGTAGCAAACATTTCAGAGAAATAAATTGGTTTAGTTAGATAAAATTTTAAATTAAATAAAAGGATGACATTGTTTTCTTTCTGTCTAAGAGAATATAAAGGACGCCAAAAGATAAACGTGCGATGCAAAGGCATCGCCTAGTCAAAGCTCCAATGCAAATTGGGTTTGTTTCTTCAAAAGAAGTTCCGGCGAGCTCTAAATTGCAGTTCAGAGTCATCATATCTGTGCATAACTAAATTGCCATAATAAAGTCAGGTTTTGTTCCATTTGTAACACAACGCTTTGATCTCCGATTCTACTGTTTAAAAGTTTTTACCCTTTAATATAGTGTCATAACCCAAATTGCTTTGTGAAAAAATTTGCTGACATTTTGGGAACACATGCTCTCTTTCATTATCACAGACTGTTGGCGATTTGAAGTGGAATGAAAGTAATCGTGTCCATTAACAATTTGAAGAGTGTTAATCCGTCTAAAATATCTGGTATGTGCCTTTTATGAAAATATCTGATTTGACCAGCACATAACTTTCTTATACCAGTATATATCATCCTGATATTTAAAGTGTCACCTAAAATGTTGTTGACAATCTTAACTGCCAAATTTGGAAAGTCTCCCATTAGTATTTTTTGAGTTATCGCGGATTCAAAACGTATATATCAATCAAAATATCGAGGTAGAAAAAAATCACGATTACTATACTTCCTTATATTAGGTATAAGAAAGTAAAAAACTTATCAGAGATAAGCATAACATATCGTACGCCAATGAGCGATATTACAATTGATTACGTCAAAACAATCACATTTTGAGTCTACACTTACCACTTTTAAGTTGTTTCTCAGGCAAGGTCCTAAAATAATGCTTTTTGTTTAATTAATTCTGTCATATAATATAAAAATTAAAATCCCCGTTCTATGATTTGGTGAGGACAATATACCTATCTGCATATTACAGAACATCTAGTTAGTAGTGAATTATTTATGCTCAATTTGACAGTAGAAAATGAATATGCAACTAGATGAACCTAAATTAACATAAATGCATATAGGCATTATCAACACTGTTGTGACAACAGGGATATTTATAAGCCATGTCGGGTGTTGCCGATGAGTATTCAATAACACACTTATTTATATCACATATATGAATGATCTTATGGTCCGTTGGGCTTCTGTTTGTATTGCAACTGAAATTATGTAAATTTGAAATTCTAATTTACCAGCGTCATGGACACTACTTGGACACATATTATACATTTAAAATTGTTTGCATAACTGCATTCTGCTCGAAACTTGGATTTATTACAATGGGTCTTCAATTCATCGTTGAGTACACGACACAGATTTAAAATTTAGTCCATCTAAAATTACAAGTGAGGGAAAGAATTATACAATTTTGCATGCGGGTGTGAAATTGGGTTGTTGGGAGGGTATTGTGGTAGTCTCTGTCATTGTTTTTAGAATCCAAAAAGAATGATTTCTTTTTTGGATTACAAAAACAATGACAGAGACTACCACAAGACTATGGCTGGAGACCATTTTCAGAAATGGTTAAAATACCAATTTATCCCTGCATTGACACAGCTAAAATGTACATATGAGGTGGTACCATTCCTTCATTAAGTCATGTCACCAACGTCTGCTTCTAAGTGCGAAATGCAGAAATGGTTTTAAAAAAAGATGACTGTGGGAATTAATAAAATCCTTTCGGCGTGACTGTACCAATAATTACATAGTTGACGAACTGTTAAGACAGCAAGAACACGAAGTCCTTCGTTTACCACTATACCATTGTCAATTTAATCCAATGAGGGCTACCATTTTTAGGCTCACCAGTTGGCGCCACTGGCGAGTAAGGTCGCTGTCAAAAGTTTTTGTTAGGCGCGGAATAAGTTTATAAGGTTTTATTATAATGGGCCTTTTCATAGTTTTTTTTATTGCTTTATGTGATAGTGTTTTATAAAAAAAAAACTTGCCGTATTTTTTAAAAAATTTTTTGAGCACGATTTCTATCGAAAAAAAAAATAAAAGTGCGGAAATAAAGCGCGCTTTTACGTGACGTCACGCAACCTACCTTAGTGACGTCAAAGGGACTACAACTTTGAACATGACACATCGGTGTATTGCAAAGTTGGTTCTCTGCTTTTTGACAATTGACGTCGAAATTGACTTTGACAGTCGTTTCTTTTTAGTTTGGATTGTTGTGTGTGGAATATGTTTAAAAAGTGCTTTGTACCAACATGTACAAATAACATGAATTGTCCAATCAAAATTTTCGTTTACGTTCCACCAGATGAAAATAGACGAAAAGCATGGTTTAAAACAGCCAAAGTTGAGAAGTAGTTGACGAAAACCAGGAACATTTACTGTTGTGAAGATCATTTTGATGTAAGAAAAGTAGTTGTATTTAGAAATTGATGCTAAATTATTGAAATTTTACAGTTAAAAGAAGAATCAGAAAACTGAAAAAATATTGTAACAACAATTGCATGTTAAAATAATGGTAGTTCCATTATATTTATAAATAAATTACACGAAAATAAGATTACTAATGACTTACCGTTTTGTTTTAATATTCCTGACTTCTGCTGATAAATAATCCAAATTTGACATGTAAAACTCATCCACCATAATAAAGTCAACTTTCGGCAGATTTTCTGCATTTCCTTTAGAAAATCCTGGCTCTATTTTCTTCCAATAATGTGCAGAAACAAAGCAAAACACGATTCGTAAATGAACACACAGAACATAACCACAAAACTAACCGTAAACAATGTAAAATGTGTCAGATGTAGTGTGACGTTAGTAGTATTAGGTGTTCTGGCAAATGCTACCAACATGATTCCGGTTTGTGTGACGTCACTCAGCTTCAAGGCCAAATGAGTGTTTAAATTGCCATAATAAATGTTTATTTTTTTATTAAACAATACTTATATTTCAAACAGAGTTGCACAAGGTGAATATCTATCAGTTAGCTTTCAAATAAACATATTTATTTTGAGATTTCTGAAGTAGCGAAAAGGCCCATTATTTCGTACACCAGTAAATAAAAAAACTTGTTAATTATGCCTCAGTGTTGGGCAGTTCCATTTTGTTCGGAAACAAAAGGCGGACATATGCTTCCGAGAGACAAAAGTCGCCTAAAACAGTGGTAGGTAGCGATTCGCAGGGATAACTTGTGTGTTTGTAAAGAACATTTTAATGCTGACGATTATGCGTCTACTACAGAAAATCGTAAGTAATAATCATGCACATTCGTTGTTTTCATCATGCTCATGCTTAATATAACCAAACTTTAATGACATAAGACATCTCTGATAGATGCAATAGTTTCTTTACTGCGCAAGTAAATTACCGTTACTCTTCTGCCATCATTGTGTTAAATGTTTTTCAGCTAATTTTTATAAAAATTACTAAAAACTCGCGTTAAAAAAGCCATAGCAAACATTAACGTTCAGTGACATGGACCTTATCCTACACTGGCGCCTCTCGTGGTGAATTCAAGCACAGTAGCCCTCATTGAAATAACGTGACAAGTAACGAAGGACTATTCTAACAAGCATATAAACCCTCAGTCTTCTTTTCTGAAGCAGACTAAAGATTTATAGCTTGAGTCCTTGCATCAGTGTACTGCTAAGTATGGAAAATTTGTTGTGCGCATTATGAAAATCTGATGAGGAACGAATGGGTACAGCTAATGGGAAAAATATCTTTTGAATATATGCTTCCTCTTATCATTTCACTAACAGATTTTGATTCAGAATCAAACGATGAAGAAGAATGAGGCTTTGATATGAGGAGATTTAAGTGAGATCCAATTTAAAAGAATGGTATCATTTCTTTCTTTGGTGTGTAATAATAAGAATAATATTAATCTAACGTACTGCAAAAACTGGTTAACTCCCACAGTACATCGAGAATGTAATGAGTTAAAAAATCTCTTTTGGCTTGCAACCAGAAGTACTGACCCCCAACTGCTGGACGCCTATAAGAATTTGAAGCGAGATCATAAACACAACATTTACAAAGCTAAAAAAATGTATTATACCACTAAAATCAGGAATTCAGCTAATGCTAGCAAAGAAATATGGAAACTTGTTAACGCGCAGCTTGGTCGTGTTTCTAGCTATAATAAAATCAGTATAGAAATTGACGATGTTATGGGATGATTCCAAATACGTTGCCGATTACCTTGCCGATTATTTCGCGAACATTGCCAACGTTAAGTTAAAGGACTACTTTGGCGATAATAAATCAGATAACCCTACTACCAGCATTCCGACTGAACATTCAATTTATTTAGAACCAGTTTCCGACTTGGAACTTGATGATATAATAAAAAATTTTAAAAATTCTAATTCGTACGGTACCGATGGAATATCTTCTAAGTTTGTCAAGTTAGGTTTTGATTACATCCGTGAACCACTTAGGTATATTATCAATAAATCTTTGCAAACTGGAATCTTCCCAACAGCTCTCCAAATTGCTATAATTATGCCAATTTTTAAAAAAGGTAATCCTAATGATTGTGACAACTATAGACCTATTTCCATCTTATGTGTTTTTAGTAAAATAATAGAGAAAGTTATATATAATCGCTTAATATCATTCTTTTCCAAATTTAATATAATCACGGATTGTCAACACGGATTCCGGAAAAATAGGTCTGTTCAGTCTGCATCAGTTCAGTTTTTACAATTTATTTATGAAGAACTTGACAAAAATAAACATGTGGTTGGCATTTTTTTTGACTTAACAAGGGCGTTTGACACTATTAATATATCATTTATTGTTAAAAAAAATGTTCAATTTGGGTATTAGAGAGCCACTTAGTACCTGGATTGAATCCTACTTATCTAATCGTAATCTTCGTGTCAAGAACGGCAATGTTATATCTGACGAACATGCCATCAATGTGGGTGTACCCCAGGGACCAGTTTTGGGTCCCATGTTGTTTCTTTTATTTATTAATGACCTTCCTCAATTTGTTAATCAATGCAAAATTGTTATGTTTGCTGATGATACATCTATGTCACTATCAGCAACTGACCCCATTATGTTGAATGAGACTCTCGCTATAATTATAAGTGACTTTCAAACTTGGTGCCATAAAAATATGCTTATGCTAAACACTGAGAAGACTAAATGTTTATATTTTTCGGCCAGAAAATCTATACCCCCGAATATTTTGCTTGACAATGATGTATCATTCTCTAGTAGCACTAAATTCCTGGGTACCCACTTGGACAACAGGCTAAGTTGGGATACTCACATTGATGAACTTTGTAAAAAGATTAGAAAAGCCTACTTTGCCATCAGCCAACTGAGAAATACCTTAGATGGTAAAAGCTTATTAAATGTCTATTATGCTCTTGCTTATTCCCATCTTTCTTACAATATTATGCTATGGGGTCGATCTGTATATATTAATAGAGTGTTTGTATTGCAAAAAAGGCTTCTAAGATTAATGTATAATATAAACACCAGGGATTCATGTAAGCCTTACTTTATACGCAACAAAATATTGTCATTACCCTCAATTTACATATATACAACTTTACTGTACATTAAACGTAACCTTAGTCAAGTCCCTATGAATTCTGACTGTCATAATTATGCCACAAGACATGGCCACTTGCTTAGAACGGATAACCATTGCACTGCTCTTTACGAAAAATCACCACTTTATTCAGGTACTAAATTATTTAATAAACTATCCATGGATATCAAGAGTTGTACCAGTTTTCTTATATTTAAGAATAAGCTAAAAAGCTTTTTATTAGAAAACTGTTTTTATAGCGTTAATGAATTTCTTTCTCATTAAGCAGCACCTACCTGTTTTAGTTTGTCTATAACTAATGACGTGAATTGTTATACACTTTATGTATTGTAGTTTAATTTTTAGTGATCTATATATTTATTTTTTATTTATTTTTTTTGTTTTTTTTATGTTTATATTTCCACTCTAATTATGTTTGTTATTTCTATGTATGTTTGTTATTTACTTACTGTTGACGACCACATCTATTCATTGTAATAGCCTAAGTGTTAATAAAGGAATTGAATTGAATTGAATTGAATTTATTTTGGGGAAATTATTGTTTATCACTATTTAAACAAGGCCGAAATTGTCGGATGTAAACATGTACTTACTCGTATCTTGTATGAACTTATTGTACAATTGTTATAAATCGTATATATAGATGGCTAAATTTGATTTAACTGAGCTGTTGATTAGAGTCCGGATCTAAATATTACATAAAGTCAATATCAGGGGCAAATCCAGGACGTGCCACATGTACCAGATTAAATAGGTGTATTTTAAGTGCTCTTCAGATGCCTTCATACGAAGTTGCATCCATTGAAAACAGCAAGACACGTCCTTAATTTGTTCATAGTTCTGATTCCGACTACTATCCACACATTCACATATCGTTTCTGCATTTGTACGTTTTCTAACACCATTTCCACTGTCTTATCCATCCCTCCCAACATTCAATTTGCGATGTTCTAGCAACGGCAGTTTCATCTACAAACCCATACGTGTTTGTCTTACAACTCGGAAACAATGGGCGTGTTTGGCGACTGCAACTTCTGAAAATTAGCGCTCAACCAGCTTAGTAATCATTTGTAATTTCACCAAATGGTCTGGAAGGAAGCGGAAAACGAACTGTCAACGTAAATATTAATAATTTAAATAAAATTTCAAACTTGCATTTGGAAGTAGTTGGAACATTTTGGTTAAATTTGTTTATTATAATCACTTAAAACATAAATTTTATTATCGTCGGCGATTCCATTCATTTTATTCATGTTATTTTTGAGGTTATATACATACACAATCTATGCTGGTTAGAAACAGCGTAAAAATTTATCTCTTACTATGTTGAGCAACAGTTTCCAGTTAGCGCATAGTCAACCGTTGCGTTCAGCGAACTGCTGCAGGTCAACCTCCCAACGGCTGTGTTCACTAAACGCTCCCAATGTTTGCTTTAATTTCGTTGCATACTGGAGATCAGTTGAATCCGGTGTCCCACTAGGATCTATTTAGAGACCACTACTCTTTTATATATTTATTGCAGATATATCGAGACATTAGCTATATTCAAAACTGTACATGTATGCTGATGATATCCAGCTCTTTCTCCTACGAAATTTCAAATTGCTGAACTTCACATAAATAACGATTTAAGTCTTATATACAAATGGGCAATCCAAAATATTATTAAATTAAATACTAACAAAGGTCAAAATATTGTTTGTCGGCTCCCTAGTAGTTACTGAATTTTGGCGAACTTAATATTCTATATAATCACCAATAGCGTTAAAAATCTTGCTGTCCATTTTGATTTAAATCACGTAAATAGTATTTGCAAAAAACCTTTTTATTTTTACATTCATTTAAAAATATATACTAAATTACTAATACATTGCTTTCTGACTATGGTTCTATCATACTTAGACTAAGCAGACACTGTATACGGTCTCTGTCTTTCACAGGATGTCAAATATCGAATACAAAAACTTAAAAACTGCTGTGTACGATATTTTACAACTGTGTCCCAATATGGTTATATTACTCCCCACGTATATGCCTTCAGTTTATTGAATATGTTTGAAAAGAAATTTATACATATTGTGGTTGTGGTTTTGAGAACGGGAAAATTAAATTATTTGTTTAATAAAATACAAAGGCACACTGTAACTCACAATAGAGATCTTAGACAAATTGAAATAAAGTATGTATTCCCTCTTACAAAAATGTATCCTTTCGATCTTCCTTTTTATTCATAGCAGCATATATTATTAATAATTTGCCAATCCAATATCACATGTCGGTGACTGCAGGTAAATCTAAATTAAAAGAAGACATAATTTTATCTCGATTGGAAAATTGTACAAATTGAGTAGTGGTGAGAGGTATGAAACTTCTCGTATGGTCTGAATGCTATTATCCGACCGACATCATAGATGTCTTTGTGGCGGATAGCGACTTGCGAAGCAAGTATCGATATTGGCTATCGATCTAACATGTTTTGAAGGTGTAATCCAATGCAGGTCGGGGTATTTGCTCGTTGAGTAGTTGTTTCGTTCAAATCATATTTAATAACAGTAGTTTAGTCCACCTGGGCTAGAGGTCGCCGCTCTCGGTACTTGCTTCGCAAGTCGCTATCCGCCACTGTCGGTCGGATAGTAGCATTCAGACCATACGAGAAGTTTCATACCTCTCACCACTACTCAATTTACCTTAGTTAGTATATGACTAGCAGGTTGGCCACTATCATTTGTCTGTTCCATAACCTATGGCATACTGAGGAGAACAAATAAGTTCGAAACCGGTCTATGTCTGGTTAGAAATTGACAAATGATATTGGCTATCGACAACATGTTTTGAAGGTGTAATCCAATACAGGTCGGGGTATTTGCCCGCTGAGTAGTTGTTTCGTTCAAGTCTTATTTAATAATTGTACAAATGTTCTAAATTAAAAAGGATTTTTTTACTTGTTCTCATTTAATACTGATATATCTTATAAATGTACACGGGAAGTGTTGTAAAGCAACACCGTTGATACACTTCCTTTTGGAGAAAATGTCATGTCTGTACTTGTACTGCTTGTTTTTCTTTTTAATAGACATATTGTATTGTAATAAGAGGTATATTGCGATGATTCAGTCATAAATATTGACAAGATGTACATCATAATGCAAATGTACATGAAGTCAATGACTGGAAGGGCAAGACTGAATACTCTTGAGAACACATAGCAACATGTAAGAAATCTGAAGTATTCCCAGAAATCGGTGTATACGGATTTGATCTCTGTTACCAGCAGAATTGATTTGAATTTGTAGCTAGCTTCGTTTACTTTGCGTGAGCGTGATTTATGCCAAAACATTTCGTTGTGGTTGACACATTTCTGCCATATGGCATATGGTTCTCCGAAAAGAAACATCTTGGTTGGTGTTTTTTTTCCCCTTAAATTTAGTGCAAAATCAAGTTTCATCTAAAGCTGTTCAACTTTATATATGTATTTATAAAGTATCCTATAGAAAATATTAATAATTCATTTATCATCGTTAACTAAACATGCTATTCTTCCTTATTTTTAAAACAACGGCATTTACCATTATTTTGCATTTGATACATATCAGTAACCGTAACCTAGATTGTGTCAAATCGACTGTTTATTGAAAAATCACTCATGGGTCAAAGGTTCACATCCGGTGTTCGTACCGTATCCATATTCAATCAGTTATAAATTTAAACTATGCTATTAGCATTTGACCTCTTCGACTTTTAAATACATTTTTTTAAACATGTTTTGTAATAGCGTATTGTATTAATATTAAGTTATTTAAAACTGAAATTGCCTCTAACACAAACTCTGTGCTGGAAATTCGAAAGAAAATCACTTAATTTTTCTACTATGTAGTGGCAGGCACTACGCGGTTAGAACAAATGTTACTAAACAACAATGGGCATTTCCCAAATTTTTTTTATTCGCCAATATTTGAAAATTTAAGATCACTTTTTTTTTTTTGATCTCCATAAAAGGGTAAAAAAAATTCAAAGTTTTCAATTTTAGTCTTCTTTCTTTCAAGCTAAAACACAAGTAGCCAATAAAACTAAAGATGTTACTCCCCTGTTGCCAATTTTACTTATTGGCGTATTCCTAGTTACGGCGTATTTATATCATTAATAACTGTTAACGTGTAATGCTAAAAAAATATCTGATGTGGCCAGCACATAACTTTCCTATACCAGTATATATCATCCCGATCTAAAAAAAATCATTGTCACACCTCAATTAAATTTTAATAGCGTACCTTGAAATGTTTCATTAAAATTTTTAAATAATTAATTATCAGCGTCATTCGATACTGTCAATATTCATGTCATGTATTTTAATAATTTCTTCTTATTGACATTGACATTTTTGTAACTAAATTAGACATTTCAAATGTTAAACTGTTAAATTTATCCTAACCCCATTTTATGAGGTCAAATGTGTAAAAAAATTCAGTTTACAACATCTTTACTTAAGGATTTGGAAATTATATTTTATTGGCTTGATATAGTAAATTGTAAAGGCAAATACAAAAAACTATGGGTCCCGTGGACTTCCTTTCAGCTGGCCAATTAAGCTCATCACCGAATTTTTCGTTGTCTTTGGCCTTTAGAACATGTGTACCAAATTTGAAAGCATTACCTCAAAAACTGTGGCTGCTATCGCAATAATACAGACATGCGGACAGATTTTTTTTTTCATAAACTTATGTTTTTTCATTATAAATCGTCGAGATTCGTCCAGAAATGCAATAAAAATTTTTAATTTTTTTCCCAAAATTGTACCTTTCTTTTCTTTTATTCATTATGTCTCTTCACATTCACCAAATTTAATGTTACCTAAAATGTTGTTGACAATCTTAACTGCCAAATTTGGGAAGTTTCCCATTAGTATTTTTTAAATTATCGCGGATACATACATACACACATCCACATACACACACACGCACCGACAGACATCATTCGGAAAATAATCAGTATAGATTCAGGAGAGTTCAAATCGTATAAATCAATCAAAATCTCGAGGTTACAAAAATCACGATTACTATACTTCCTTATATTAGGTATAAGAAAATAAAAACAAATTATTTTTTAATTAACATCCTCATATCTGCCAGAAACCAATAATAAATGCCAGAAAAAGTTGTTTTAAATATTTTCTGAATATTTTCTAAAGCAACTATCTTTTTGATTATTGTAATAAGGATTCCAGATTAAGGAGCTGTAATTAAAAGTTGGACCTCTGAACTGAATAACATAAAATTTTGAAAGCATGGTAATTGTTAAAATGTTTGCAATTTTTTATTATGAAATCACACATTTTTATTGCCTCTAATCTTTATAACAATGCGCATATAAAATGAGAAGTGAAGATCAAAAATATGCCCAAGTCTTCAGTGTTTGTACATTGGAACAAGGTAACACTATTAATACTATAGTCATAATTATATATTGTTTTTCTATTAGTGAAAGAGAGAATTTTACGTTTATTGATATGTAACAAAAAATTTTTTTTATAGGCACCAGTCAAGTGTAATCTAGCACAGTTGTCTGTAGAATTAATACTATTGAATGTTTTGGGATCGTCAGCAAAAAACAAATCATTACAATTATAAGACAAGAGTAGTGGTCCAAGATTGGATCCTTGTGGAACTCGGAAAATAGATAAAAACATGGCCAAACCATATCTATTATATAAGACACATTGCTCTGGCAAACAAATACTATGTAGAAAATTGTATCATTTGATAGTCACTGCTAATTTGTTTCTTTCAAAGCGCTAGTAGTGTAAGTACTCAATACATTGTTCAGACAAACAAGTTTAAACAATATTCAGCATACTGAAGTGGGCTGGAACTTTTGATGTGAGTTAACAATGAGTGATTTTTTACAAGACACCAAAACACAACATGCTCACTCGACGCGTGCTTCGTCCACCAAGTTGGCATCATCTGGAGGTGATTAAAACTAACCTTGTGTTAACAATATATTTTATTTATACCTAAACTATTCTGCCATTCTAAAACAAAGGGTCTTATCTATATTTGACAAATTTCAGTTTATGGATTCTATGGATTCCTGCTATTTTTATTTAAATATTTCCTAACGCTAGAAGTCCTATCTGAAGTTTTACAACAGTAAAATATTTCAATGCGAAGAATAAAATAGTGTAAATTAAAAACTAATTGAAATTAAAAACTAATTAAAACTTAAATAACTTTAAACCGTCATTTTGTTAGAGAGGACATTTTATTTTAGGAGGGCTGTATTATTACGATTTTGTGAACCGTGACGCACTAAAAAATAGCGCGAACTTTATGGAATTGACTCTCTGTCACTATTCATACTATTTTTATGCTTTGTAGTCACTAGACTTATCTGTTCTACAACACCTGAGATGATCCATATGCTTCTTAAATCTAGTTTGAATTAATCGTTTAGTTTGTCCAACATACTACTGATTGCAGTCCTTACAGCTAATTTCGTAAATCCCCGACTTTCCGTTTGTTTCAAATTTGTTTTTTGAATTGTCTAAAGGTTGTTATACTTTATTTCTTAATGAATGAACCACTGTTATACCTATATTTTTAAAAAGTTTTACCAATACCACGGGTGAATCGAAGGTCGATACAAATTTTGGATTTGCTCTTTCATTTTGAAAGCTCGAGGAATTGCGAAATGTGTAAAGTTCGAGTGTGAGTTCATTATCCACAGCCTATATGCTAAATGAATGCCGTTTCTTTTTCAAGCCTCTCCTTTCTGAAGGACACGAACTAGAAAATTAAAACTTACCATTTTGTGTTCAGCACAATGGTGAGATTCCTTGGGGATATATCTTAAAGAACTGGTATATTTTCTATACATGGCAAATTTTGACTTATTTTTACTATTTCCAATTACTAATGCATCTGGAAATGGTAGTTGTCCATAGTCTTCAATTTCATGTGAATTTAACTGGCATGAAACGACTTGTTTAGTTTCGAAACAAAGTTGTCAATATCAGTGATGTTTGTATCAATCACTGCAAATATATTATCGACATATCTAAGCCAAAAAAGATTGCAATCAAAAGAATGTTGGACAAATTTGACGATCAATTCAAATCAGACTTAAAGAGCATATAACTGACCTCAAGTATGGTAGAACAGATAAGTCTAGTATTGCCCAATATACATTTTAGAACAACCATAAAATAGATAAGATTAATTATGAATGTAACAAATACTAGACAGCTGAATGCATTTGATAGTTCGAAAATTACGAAGTGTAAAAATCCAGAAGGTGTCAACTTGGTTGGCGAAACGCTTATTGAGTTCAGTAATGGTATTTTGTGGAAAACTACTTCAGTGTTAATATTCGGCATTTCCTTCATCCTTGTTAAATCGTGAAATGCACCAAATTAACTTGCCACAATACTATTCTGTTAATTTCGTGTTTGTCCAACATGTGCTAAGGAATTATTTTGCTTTTGTATTATATATTAAAAGTACTGATCAATTATGGTTGCTAGAAACTGGCAACTTGGTTGAAGTAACTAAGTTTGAGTCAATTATCAAACTGCATTCTGTGTAAAAACTGAAATACATCTCAGTCAAAATATTCTTACAATCTTACGAGATTGCGGTTGATAGAAAACTAACGAAATTAAACTAATTATGGCTTCTAATTTTAGTTTCCTAGGTTGTCGTCAGTTTCAAGGAACTTTCCAATTTCTAAACTACGCATTTATAATTTGGTTGACACAATCGAAGAAGCCGGTTGGTTATTATTAACCGATTAATCAGTAAAAAATCACTTTTACGTCTATAATGGCTGTAATTTCCCCAACCGTAACCACGTTACATGTTACAGGCTGTTAGTGGCAACCACAACCAAATATTTACAATAGAAATATTGAAATTAATTTACCACATTAAAAAAAACCAAATGAATAAAACAATTATTCGTAGGTTTCATGGTTCCATAGTGGGTTATTGGAAACAAGATTCTTTTAACGTTTCTGATATTTTACGAGGAAATATGTGTGACATTAGCTAAACTCAAAATGAAGGTGCAAATGCAAACCTGCGTTATCCAATTTTGACTATTCGTTTTTGGAAAAATTGAGGACTTCTTAATAGACCCCATAACCCGGAAACTCCTAGCCCGATTCTGCTCAATTTCAATAGATTCTGTCTGTACGCTTTTTAAAAACTTTCATAAATCTGTCCTAAAAACTAAAAAAATTCTTTTAGAGATTCATATTAAAATCGCGCTGAAACAAAAAATTCCAATTGCTAAAATAGTGTTCAAATTGCATGTGAACAAAACTAAAGCTTATACTCGTTTTTGATCCACCCTATTTGGGATCTTAGTTTTCAAAAAAGAAATTGAGAAAAGCCAATCTTACATCTCAATCATTTCCAATTTTATTAGGCGTCAGCCCCATGTTCCTAAGCATCCATTGTTTGAAAAAAAAATCTATTCTGATCTCTCGAAAGTTAGAGTGTTTCCTAGATTTTATCACAGACGGATAGATGGAAGCTTTCATTATCTTTTATTAGCCGAGGAAATAAAGCACTAATAAATATAGTTTAAAAAAACTAAAAAACACGCTTTTAAAGCACATCAAACTAAAAAGTGAAAAATAATTATTAATATAAACTGAAAACAATAATGAACGAAAAATACTAGTATTATTGTGAAAAAAGCGTGGGTTGCTCGATATACGAAAAATATGGCACAAAGCGCCCCACGCTTTTTTCACAATAATACTAGTATTTTTCGTTCATTATTGTTTTCAGTTTATATTAATAATTATTTTTCACTTTTTAGTTTGATGTGCTTTAAAAGCGTGTTTTTTAGTTTTTTTTAAACTATATTTATATTGCTTATTGATGCTGATATTATAACATATTACGATCCAACAGATATTTCTGAAAAAAAAAATATTTTTTTTATTTCAGCCATGGGATTTGAACTCACGCCCGAGGAGTCCGTCGTTTCGCGTCGACTAAGACTTGCCCGCTCTGCCAACGACCGAACTGAGAATCACGGAATATACTTACAATATTAAGCCTCTTTCTCTCACGCAGAGGATACGTGAGGAAAGGACTGGCGTTCCTGATCAGGATAATGATATAAACTTATCAAATTATTGTATTGTTACCGGTTCTTCGTAAGTGTATAAAGTTTCAATTAAATCTGTCCGTTTAAAGTGGGCCAAAATCGAGTCCAAAGAGTCGGTTACAAACAAACAAACAAACAAACAAACAAGCAAGCAAGCAAACAAGCAAGCAAGCAAACATACAGGTGAAGCTAATAAAAGCATGTTAAAAACGGCTCAACCTCCGAAATTTCCGCAGCAAGACGGATTTTAATGCGGTTTTCTGCATTCGATTCGTGAGAGCATCAGGAAATTTTGTGAACTAATCTGATGAATGGCAAATGAAAAATTTAATATTTGCATTGTAAAAATGCATTGTTCAAAGTGCATTTAGAATAATTAATTTGCAACTCGGTAAAAATTGATTGAAATGAGTCCAAATTTGTTACTCGGGGGTTTTCGGGGCAACGGCCTCCGAGGTACCTGAAGCCCAGGGTCGATACTATCTACCTCATCTCTTGGAATTTCATGTGAATTTGTAATATATTTAGTTGAAACTCATTACTCGGGGGTTTTCGAGGTCGCTGAACACGAATATCACGGCGGCAATGACCTCCAAGGTACCTGGAGTCCAGGTTGGACACTATCTACCTCATCTCCTGGAATTATCTTGAGTATAGCATCATTTTTAAACGAATTTGCATATGTTACTCTAAATTATTTATTTAAATTCATGTGGATGCAGAAGGCATGGATTAATCTGCAATGTTGCTTGCAAAAATTGTGCTGGCTGCAATTGTTCTAATGCAGAACATTATTTAGAAGAAGAACAATTATCGGTTGGAATTGCATTTGCAGACGAAGAGAATGAAGAAGAAAACTTCAATGTGTAATTAAACAATAAATGTTTTTCATTGTATAAGTTTGTGGTATTTTTTTAAACAATAAAACATTACAAATACAATTGGAGTTTTCAGGAATTATTTTTGAAAAATATTGTTTGAATCTGCATCTTAATTATAATATATAAATAAATAATTTTGAGTAATATATGCAAATTCGTATAAAAATGATGCTATACTCAAGGTAATTCCAGGAGATGAGGTCTACCCTGGGCTCCAGGTACCTCGGAGAACGTTGCCGCTGTGATATTCGTGTTCAGCGACCCCGAAAACCCCCGAGTAACGAATTTCAACTAAATATATTAAAAATTCACAAGAAGCTCCAGGAGATGAGGTCCACCCTGGGCTCCAGGTACCTCGGAGAACGTTGCCGCCGTGATATTCGTGTTCAGCGACCCCGAAAACCCCCGAGTAATGAGTTTCAACTAAATATATTACAAATTCACATGAAATTCCAGGAGATGAGGTAGATAATGTCCACCCTGGGCTCCAGGTACCTCGGAGGTCGTTGCCGCCGTGATATTCGTGTTCAGCGACCCCGAAAACCCCCGAGTAATGAGTTTCAACTAAATATATTATAAATTCACATGAAATTCCAGGAGATGAGGTAGATAGTATCCACCCTGGGCTCCAGGTACCTCGGAGGCCGTTGCCGCCGTGATATTCGTGTTCAGCGACCCCGAAAACCCCCGAGTAACAAATTTGGACTCATTTCAATCAATTTTTACCGAGTTGCAAATTAATTATTCTAAATGCACTTTGAAAAATGCATTTTTACAATGCAAATATGCAATTTTTCATTTGCTATTCATCAGATTAGTTCACAAAATTTCCTGATGCTCTCACGAATCGAATGCAAAAAACCGCATTAAAATCCGTCTTGCTGCGGAAATTTCGGAGGTTCAGTGCTTTATTTCCTCGACTATATACCTACGTAGAAATGATAACTGCATAATCTAATATTTTCATAATAAACATAAGAATAATTAAAAAAACTACTATATTGAATATAAGAACAATCATGTGAATAATGACGAAAATACAAAATCAATTTCACATTGAAATTTCCTTGGCTACTATCCAGTTTTGTTAAATACAAAACATTTTAAAATAAATAAACCCAACATTTATTTAACTCACCTTAATTATTCTCGGGCAGCACTTGTTATGAAAACCTGAAAACAAAAAGAATATTAGAATATAATTGTCTTAATTAACAGCAGACTTAATGAAAACATTTCAAATGAACATAAAAAGCACAAACCGTTTCGTTTCAACAAAGCAGTTATATTAATTTATATTGTTGAAGTAACTAAATAAAGGAAAGTAAATGAATAATGCGTACGCTCCAAAAAAATCTAAATATAAAATTAATAAGTACAGATGATCCAACGCGTTTAAAAATAGAGGTGTTTATTGCCCTATAAAATTTTTAACCAACTTATCTGACCCAGTATTGTGTCTAGTCATTCTAAAACATCGAAATACCTCTGTTACAGCAATCTGTTTACATATTCTGTTTTCTTTACCCTGCCCTATATGACTCAAGCACTCTAATTAGTTATGTTCTCTGTACACAGGGCGTTCGTTTTCAACCTACCCCCAAGACGTATCTCCGGACCGAATGGGAATATCGTTTTGAAATTTCGGTCCAATGGGTTTTCGGAGAAGTCCTCATTCTAAAATATTTTTGAGTTTTTATCACTTCTGGTTATACCGGAAGTTGAGATCAACTTTGTTATTTTAAATAGAACCCCCCCCCCTCTATTTTTCTTACATTTTGAATTCATCATCAAAATTAAGAGTAAGTTTGAAAATACAACCTTACCTTGATTCTTAATTATTTTTGAGTAATCACATTTTTTTTTTAATTTGTTGCGTTGGCAGCTTCTCCCTTTACTGCAGTTATCTTCAAAAGTAACTGATAGTAAGTAATGATTTTTTAACATCTAAATATTTATATAAGTTATCAACCCGTCATTTTTGAAAAGAAATAAAAATTGGGTTAAAACATGTCTTTAATGTCATAAATTTAAAATCTAAAAAAACCTCATTTTTTTAATTAACAACCCATATTTTTTTATTTCAATACTTTAATCGCTCAATTATTGTAAAAAAGTATAAGGCACTATGCCGCTAAAGTTGATATTTTATGATAAAATAAAAAAAAACTGATTTAGCCATATAGGGCCTTTTTTTACTAGGGATTGAGCGATTAATGTAACGGTGTAAAAAAATATGGTGTGCTCTTTAATAAAATGAAGTTTTTCAGATTTAAAATTATGACAATCAAGACATATTTTTAACTCCGTATTAATTTTTTTGCAAAAACATTTTTTACGGTTTGATAACTTTTAAAACATCAAGAAAATGTCAAACAATTATTAATTACTATCAATTAGTTTTGACGATAACCGCAATAAAGGGAAGTTTTATTTAAAATAACAAAGTTGACGTCAACTTCCGGCATAACCGGAAGTGATAAAAGTTCGAAAATATTTTAGAACGAGAATCCATTCGATCAAAATTTCAAAACGATATTCCAATTCAGTCCGCAGGTAGGTTTAAGGAGTAAGTTGAAAACAAACACCCTGTATATTTATAGTAGGTGTAAATAGTGATTGTATTAGTAGACCAAGGGCCTGTAGGTGAAACACTCGCTCCTCCCGGGGGAGTACTCAGGTTTGCATAATAATTTTGAACTATTTATTACACAGGCACACAAAAATAAAAAAAATTGTCTGTACTTTAAATCAAAACCATGTTTTCTTATGTATTTTGACGTGCTGAAACTGAATCTGGCCATAAAAATTACGGCTATTGCGTCAATTTTAACTACGGGACATTTTTAGCTCCAGATATTGAAATAACCTTAAAAAAAGATTACAATTTTGTTACACAATTTCTTTGCCTAAATTAACGTTATCTACGTTTTCATGGGTACTAAACATGATTTTGATATCAAAATAGCCTTTTTGGCAGCTGCCAACCCTCAAACCGAAAATTGTAAAATTTCAACATTTGTAAGAAAAGCTTCCTCTATATGTAAAACTGTATCACTACCAACGTTTTCGAGGGTGCTAAATATGATTTTGACATCAAAATAGCCTTTTTGGCAGCTGCCAACTGTCAAACCGAAATATGTAAAATTCCAAAATTTGTAAGAAAATCTTCTTCTATATGTAAAACTATATCACTACCAACGTTTTCGAGGGTGCTAAATATGATTGTGACATCAAAATTATCTTTTTGACATCTGTCAACTGTCAAAATGCCAATTCTCACATTCAAAATTCTAGACTGTTCGTGTGGTATGCAAAAAATTTTTATTAATATTTTTTGCGAAATCAGTAAATATGATTTGGTTATCGTAATTATATATCAGTAGATTTCAATAGTACTTTGACAATAACCGTCAAAGTTGTCTTGTTTGTGCACCCTCAAAAACGTAGGTAGTGATGGAGCTTTACAAACAATTTTTTTTGAAATTTTGGAATTTAGAAATCGGTTGCAATTGGCAGTTTGACAGTTGGCAGCTGCCAAAGAGGCAATTTTAATGTCAAAATCATATTTTGCACCCTCAAAAACGTAGGTAGTGTTATACTTTTAAACATGGAAGAAGCTTTTTTTACAAATTTCGGAATTTTACAATTTGCAGTTTGACAGTTGGCAGCTGCCAAAAAGGCTATTTTGATGTCAAACCCATGTTTAGTACTCTTGGAAACGTAGATTACGATGATTTAGACAAAAAAAGTCTAACAAAATTGTAATTTTTTTGTAAAAAAAAAGGTGATTTTTACGATATCTGTAGCTAAAAATGTCCTGTAGCTAAAAGCTGACGCAATAGCCGTAATTTTTATGGCCAGATTCGGTTTCAGCACATCAAAATCCATAAGAAAACAAGGTTTTGACTTAAAGTACAGAATTTTTTTTATTTTGTGTATGCCTGTGTTATCTTAGTACAACACTTGTTGGATAATAGAAACGTACAGCCTTTCTAGATCACGGTCAAATATCCCTTCATCTTTTGATATCTCTTTTCCTTGTATGAAAGCTCTTTAAAAGTATTATTTTAATTTAGTACCGTTTGTATCCTATAATATTTTTTAATTCCAGCAGATCTTCCCAGAAAATTAACAACTTAGCTTATCCTAATTCTTAAATGCGAATGAATTGTGTCCAAAGAATACTTTGATTCCACAATTGTTTAATCAAGAACATCATGGGTGTTATTGGGTGCTCTAAAATTACCTCCAGACATATCTGAGAATGAAATGTACTGAAATTTCTCTATAGTTGTTGAAACAGTCTCAGATAATTAGGAAATATTGATACCAAGCTCAACTAGTAATAGAATTATCTTTAATTCGAAATAATGCGTTTTTTATAAGAAATAAGGAAAGAAAGAAATACACAAACGGAAGAAAAATATAAGGCAATCGTCAGTGTAAATAGCTGAGTCAATGTTTGACCATAATTGCAGAAAGGTTCATTAACCTTCATAGGATGTGCTGTCAAATTTTACAGAAAAAGCGAACCGAAGTCCAAGCAGACCCCAACTCAATATCTGATATATTACTATATCGACAACATTATCAAACTCTGGATCGTCACTTTCAAGTATGCGTAACAGCTCGTCATCAGAAAGTGACCTTTTATTTGAAAATAATAACTTACTCATTTTCACAACGTTATGCACTTCAGAATAGCACAAGCAACTAAACTCAAAACCTTTACGTTTAAATAACACAGCTTGAGGAATTCCGCACTTTTTATAGCCCTATAAAAGCACAGGGAAACCCAGAATGAGTAAAACCCAGCGATTCCCCGAATTTATTGCAATTAATTTTATTGAAAGTAAACGACGGACCGGAGTCCAAGCAGACCCTAGAAAAAAAATTAAAGATTAAGTGCAAACCATCCCCTAGATATTAATTTGCATGTCAAGATTCATAAATAAAATATATAATTTCGAATATAAAAAGATATTGCAAAATAATATGTAATGGGGTATAAACGGTCCCCGGAGGTTAAGAATGCTGAATTAAGACAACATGAACAATTATTGTTGTTCCAAGTACATGAAACTTGATATTATTGCAGCAGAATTGAAATTCCATGGGTTTTGTAGAAAATTGTACCCGTGAGTGTTGTTAAGGTCCAAATAAAAGTAGTCATGAGATGTTTGCTGTACAGGACATTCACAAAAATTTTACCCCCTTAACTGTCCTAAAAAAAAAATAGCAGACAAAATCTCAATCCACTTACCGCAGAGAAAAAATGAGCCCGATTACAACTATATACATATGTTGTACATATGCTACAACCGTTTGCGAATTATGCTTAATTTAACGAAATGTTTTGAATTTTGCACAAAATCAAGACTGCTATGGAAAATGTTTTTGTTCTGCATCAACAAATTGACAATTTGACATTTAGGTAAAAAAAAATTTGAAAGAAGGGCAAATTTTTGCCTCTGTATGAAGAAGATTGGCATTATTATGTTAAACAACATTTTATGGACCGCCTAATCTCGTTTTATGAGTAATGGTATTCCTAACAGAAAAAATATACATTATTGGTCTGACGAAAATCCTCATTGGAAAGTAGAAAATCAAGATTATCTTGGTGGCAATGTATAGTGTGGTATTGTGGGAAGTTATTTAATTAGTCTAGGTATATTTTTTTAACAAACTTTAAGTGGGCAAATATAATTGACATTATTTGCAAAATGATTTAGACCATTAGAAAATATTGTTCCCAACCAAACTGTCAGAAATGTATGGTTGCAACAGGATGGGACACCCACTCAGACATTGTCTGAAATTATTTGTATCCAAATTTCAGAGATCGCTGGATTGGAACGCATTGTCCCATAAGTTAGTCACAAAGATCGTCAGATCTCACACCTACGGACTACTTTCTTTGGGGTACTTATAGTCATCATATTGAAAACTTGCTATAAATTTATCCAATTTTATTGTTTTGATTCTTGAGTAAAATTAATTAACATTTTATGATGCCCAATATATGTGCCGCCTATGCAAACGATACATCTCTTTTAGTCTCAGATTCCACTAGTGAAGACTTACATCAGCTCAAGGATCAAACTACACAACTGGCTAAAGACTGGTTTACCTCTAATACTCGATGTTGTCTTGAATGATAGGCTTAATTGGTCCTGCCATGTAGATCAACTAAGCCATAAGTACCAGTTTCTTAATTCGTAATATGAAAAAATACTTGGAAGCAGAAACTTTCAAAACCTGCTATTTCTCGTCGTTTCGTTCTCATTTAAGCTATGCCATTATCCACTAATAGGCAAAAAAAAATTCTGTCTGCACAAAAAAGCAATAAGAATACTTGCCAGTGTAGATTTTAATGACCACTGTCAACCTATTTTCATCCGATTAGGCATTATGCCCTTGTCATTTTTTTATATATATATTACAGTCTTCTCGAAATTCATAAAAACAAAAACAAGTTTAATATCAATTTTGACTGCTACAACTATGATACAAGGTTTTAGACCTGCTCGTTTCAGGCTTACTAAATCTATTAAAAACTCATTGAACATTTACCTCTATAATGTCCTTCACAGTAACATTTAAATAACTTTAAATCTTAAACAAAAAGGTTAACTTTAAAATGCTGTTTCTACACTATTAACGAATTTCTGGAATCCACAAGTCTTTTGAATTAGAGATATGACGTGAAGCACACTTGCTGTACATACCGGGTGTAACAGGATCATGGTACACCCCTTTTCTCCTTTAGTTTTGAAGATAATTGATTGAAATTTGGGATATCATATATACATAATAAGAGGCACTTTTTGACATACAAGTTTTTGTCCGCTTCCGGTTTCGCCAGAAGTGACACTAACTGTCGATTTTTAAATGGAACACCCTGTATATTATTGCATTTTTGAATTCTGCATAATTTTCTGAATCCAACGATACCAAATAAGTGACATTTCAAACTTCAATATTTTTTATAATATAATAATTCTTAGTTTTCCATGTAAGTGTTCCATGATGATTCCGATTTATTCTAAATGACCCGTGTAATGCTAGAAAAATCGAAATCCCGTCAAAAATACTAAATTACGTGATTTATGAGCAAATAAAGTTCATCAAAATGGTTTTTGGGGAAAAATTTAATTTTTTCAAATAGAACCATATTGGTACCGTGGTACCATTTATTAGTACTATTAATAAGGAATTTATTGATATGTCGTATTAAAATGTGCGATAAATACAAACAAAATTACAGCTAAAAGAAAATAAGAAAATACAATTTTGTTCTAATTACCTTGTTATACATAAGGTAACTGGAATACAAAAAATGAACACAATACATTACAACAGTTGTTCAAAATGCTGTCCATTAACGTCAATGCACTTCTGAACTCGCATAATTGTTTCTCGAGGAACGTTCGCCAATTGGTGGGCCGTTATGCTATTAATTGCGCGGCTTGCTCGTAGCTCCAGCTCTTTACGGGTTGTAACGGCAGTTGCGTAGACAATATTTTTTAAATGACCCCAAATAAAGAAATCAAGGGGTGTTAAATCAGGTGACCTTGGAGGCCACCTCACAGGACCATTCGTCGAAATTACGTTGTATCCGAATCTCCGTTGAAGGCAATCAATTACTATCCTTGAATTATGGGGAGGAGCGCCATCTAGTTGGAAATACATTCCCTGTCGTAAATGGAAAGCTAATTCAGCTAAACTGTCCTCATTTTCATTTTGCAGAAATCCCAAGTATCTGGCACCAGTCAAGGGTCCTTCAAATATTATTGGGCCATTGAAACATTGAAACATTGAAACCTAACCGCACTTGAAAGTTACCCTCCCGTAATAAATTTTGATTTTCTTGTGACCAATATTTTGTATTTTCTCGGTTAAATAATCCCAAATTTGAAAATCTAGACTCGTCCGAAAATAAAACCATTCCCAAAAAATCATTGTTTGGCTGCACGTTATTCTGCAAAATCCAATTGCAATATTCCATCCTACGTTATAATCATTTTTATACAAGTGCTGGTGCAATTGGTATTTAAAAGATTTATAGTGGTATTTGTGCAAAATTCGGCTTACTGTTTGGTGAATGATTTCCAATTCAAATCCAATTTGCCTTAAAGAAACAGTCTTATCAACTTCTACTCGAGCCAAAACATTAATTTTCGTTCCTTCGTCAAGAATGGAATTTTCTTCGGGATCATTGTTGGGCTCACTTCGGAATTGATTTTTAAGACGATTAAAATAATTTCTCGCTGGACATTGTCTATCAGTATATCGTTCGACATAAAGGTGTCTAGCCGCAACGGCATTTTTTCTACATTCCCCATAAATAATTAACATGTCCACTTTTTCATCTCTTGTATAAATTTGCGGCATTTTGAACACAATTAACAAGAATTTTAAACAGTTTTTAAAGACACAATAAAAACACCGGTAAACAACAAATGTCTGACAAGCTAAATATTTCATTGTTTTCAAAGCCACCTTAGTTAGTTATTTCTTAACATTTAATTAGAACAAAATTGTATTTTCTTATTTCTTTTAGCTGTAATTTTGTTTGTATTTATCGCACATTTTAATACGACTTATGAACAAATTCCTTATTAATAGTACTAATAAATGGTACCACGGTACCAATATGGTTCTATTTGAAAAAATTAAGTTTGGCCCCAAAAACTATTTTGATGAACTTTATTTGCTCATAAATCATGTAATTTAGTATATTTGACGGGATTTCGAATTTTCTAGCATCACACGGGTCATTTAGAATAAAGCGGAACCGTCATGGTACACTTAAATGGAAAACTAAAAAAATATATTATAAAAAATATTACCGTTTGAAATGTCACTTATTTGGTATCGTTGGATTCAGAAAATTATGCAGAAATCAAAAATGCAATAATATACAGGGCGTTCCATTTAAAAATCGAAAGTTAGTGTCACTTCCGGCAAAACCGAAAGTGAAAAAAAATCACCTGTATGTCAAAAAGTGCCGCTTATTATGTATATAGGACATCCCAAATTTCAATCAATTATCTTCAAAACTAAAGAAGAAAAGGGGAGTGTACCATGATCCTATTACACCCGGTATATAAATCTTATGTGTATTTAGATTCATTATATTATTGAATTGCATATTTGGATTGTCTGTTTTACATGTAAGTTTGTTCTTTACATTTTTTTTATGTTTTAATTTGTGCATATAAGTTGTACGTCCCTATATGACTTGCTACAAATATTGTTGTATAATGTAGTCTAATAAATGATTTGATTTGATTTGAATGTTTTGTAAGCTTTTATGATTATTTAATATACTGCATTTCCCGTTCTGACAAAAATTCTAAGCATAATATCATCCTTTTTTTTTAAATAAAACGTAATAACTTCCAAACGATTGAAGATTTGAACAATTGTATTGACATTACTTGCTCGCAAAAATATAACCTTTCAAATAGACAACAGAAAAAAAGGCTGCTTCTGAGAAAAAAATTGCCGTTTTGAAAAATATTTCATTTTAATAAAAAATAATAGCATAGGTAAGTATGTAATCCGCGCATTTTGAATGTTTTGCTCAACCGTTTCTGAGAAAAAGGCCTGGAGCGTCGAGTTCGGCACACTCTGCATATGAATCATTTAAAACAGGACTCTCAGATTTTAATCGTAATCGAGATATCAGTTTAATGAAAGGTATTAGTGATACTGATCGCCAACTTTAAAGGCACACAACTTGAATGAATACACATTTCGATTGGCCAACAAGAGCTCTTGTGCACAAATAACTAGCCAAAATAAGTATGCAAAACCAGTGTTTGAGGGGAACGGGGACTATTTTACTGTGTTTACCGACAGGCCTACAGATTAATAGTGTTTTAAAATTTGGCTTGTAGAAAACTTTGTCCGCGCCACTGGTGGATGCAAATGAGAGCACCCCAAAAGTGATATTTAAAATTTAAAGAAACACTTCCTCTGCTTTTCTGCGAGTAGTGAGTCAATTCTCTAAATGGAATAGCAAGAGATACACGTGTAAAAGATTGAATAGGTAATCCGCTAAGAGAAAATAAGACAGACAGTGATGTATGTAGTTAAAAGAAGGACCAGATCAAGAAAAATGTTTGCAGGAAACATACAGCAATGGTTCTAATGGAAATTGAGAAACGCTATCGGCTCGTGCTGCCGGAAACGCATTTGAGATAAACGATAATTATGTTAAATTGTATTAAATAGTTCACATGGCGTGAGTAATAAGTTACACTTCATCATTACGAGGCAGCTACAAATTACCGCAAAATTGGACCTCTTCATTATTTACGTGACGAGAAAAAAAGCGGAACATAATTAGGAACATAAAATTTAAGAACAAGAATATTTATGTTGTTAATAATAGCACTGGCCGTACAGACACAAAATGCACGCCTCCTCTTTAATACCCAATTAAGCTGAAGTAAAAGCAAGATTATATGAAATGAAAAACCCTTACAAAATTTGACCGCAAGCATTTCAAGATGAATTCATTGTGCACATTTAGCTGGGTCCACATTTGCTACCCCAACTCGTAAACTTTTAAATACAAATAAACGGCTTGTACCAAAATTTTACAAAAACACTTTTTTTCTTCTGAATGCCATGGGCAATTTAGTAGTTTAAGATTAAGATTAAGATTATAAGGGAGGAGCTGGCTGGTTGGCCTTGACCACCGCGCCCCCCTGTGGGTCTATTGTGGAGCTCCTATTCATTTCCTTAGAGCTCCTTATCCAGCTTTGTCCTTTGTATCAGACTCCACAGACTTGATAAGGGGCTCTTAGTGTAGCTGTCAGCTCTTGGTTTTTGTTCCCCAAGTAGTTGGAACCTAAGTCTAGCGAGGCCTTCACAGTGGCACAACACATGAACTGAGAATTCCTCTTCCTCTTGGCAGAATCTGCATGTTGCATCCTGTACCAGACCAATCAGACTCATATGTCTATTGAGCCGACAGTGTCCTGTTAAAAGACCCACTATGATCCTAATGGCCTTTCTATTTTGGCATAGTAGATCTTTCGTAAATTTAGCCGATCTTTCTTTAATGAACTCTTTGGCCTGTCTCTGTTGCGGGAAGCCCCTCCACCATTCCAGAGATTTATTTTGCATTCATTCCTCAATGGATGTTTTATGCCTGGCTTGGCCATGCCACAGAAGGGTTCAGGTCCTACTAAAGCTGTGGATGAGCCTTCTTTGGCCAGGTCATCCGCCTTTTCGTTACTCTTATGTCCCTCGTGTTCTGGCACCCACATCATGGTCAGTTTATTTTGACTTCCTAGGTCTTTTAGGGCATTCAGACAGTCCCACACAAGCTTTGAGTCAACCTGCATGGAACCTATTGCTTTTAGTGCCGCTTGGCTATCAGAGAAAATGGCTATCGACTGATTGACAGTCCCTTGCCTTATTATTTCCTTTGCACACCACTGTATCGCGGCTACTTCAGCCTGAAATACTGTGGCGTATTTTCCTAGACTTTCCGTTTTTGGCCTTATCCCGTAAATCCCAGCTCCCACTCCTTGTTCTGTCTTGGAACCATCCGTATACCAGATTTTTTGCGCTGTTATTGGGGGACCGCTTTTCCAGTCTTCCCTGTCTGGTATTATAATTTGAAAGTTTTTATTGAAGTTATACTTCGGGACTAAGCTATCCGTACGCATTGCTAGTATAGGATGCGCTTTTAACTCTAAGTATAACCTCTGGTGCTCTGTACCGTGCTTCTGCCTTATGAGCGTTGAGCCTTGCATTAGCCTGTGTACCACTGAACGAGCTTCTCCTTGGATAAATATATGTAGTGGTGACAGGTCTAGCAGGACCTCTAATGCGGCTGTAGGAGCGGTTCATATGGCCCCCGTGGCGCACAGGCAAGCAAGCCTTTGTACGCCACTTAACAGCATTATAGCTCCCAACTGCAGTGTCTTAGTCCACCATACTACTGATCCGTAGGTTATTATGGGTCTCACTACCCTGGTGTATAACCATAGGATCACTTTTGAATTCAATCCCCAGTGGCTTTTTGTGTGATTTTTTGGATGTGGGCATTCCATGTCAGTTTTTGGTCGAAGATGACTCCTAGGTATTTCACCTCACTGGCAAATGGAATTTCCACTCCATTGAGCGCTAGGGATTTTAGGCCTTCCAGGGCTCTTTTTCATGTAAAGTTGACGATTGTGGTTTTGTGAGGATTTATAGACAGTTCTTCCTCACTGCACCACCTGTCGACAATATTTAGGGCATTTTGGGAGCGCTCTAATATCGTGCTCGTAAATCGTCCCTTGACTACTATTACTAGATCGTCGGCATACCCTAGGCAATAAAAGCCTTCCGCGGACATTTTCCGAAGGAGTTCATCAACAATTTAGCAGTTTACAATTTCTTTTCAAAAATATCCAGAGGCGTACTACTTATTTCTATAAAATGGGTATGTAACTCTCGTATCTACGCCTATGGCTTTCCGTTACTATGTCTGTACTATGTTGAATTGTAAATGCAGCTTTACATAGAAAGGCGATGTTAGATATTAAATTATAAACTTTTCTTAATGAAACTTCAACAACCTGTATCCAAGTTATGGTGCATTTTTCGTTATTATATTCACAGAAGAAACTTTTACGTACTCTACACATTCCTGAAGTTTGTGTGTCAGAAACTGAACCAACCTATATAAATTACATCACACCCAGCAGTAGTTGCTTTCAGATTTTTAAATATGTAGCTCTTTATTGAATTTATTAAATTTCTTCAGACCGTTTTCATTTAAATTGCCTTACGGTAAGGAATGCTTTTAAAACTTTAATTATAAATTGTAGTAAATGTATTTAAAATTTGTTGGCATTTTTAATGAATAAGCGTTGTGGCAAAAATAGAACTCTAAAAATATCTGTACAAATCCGTATTATTGCCTCTCAATGAAAAGAAAAATAACTAGGTATGTGCTTTGTATGTAAAACTTATTTCATGGTAAGTAGGGTCCTGTATAAATTAGTGTCACTCAATGAATGAAAATATTTGGGGTGAATAACCGCGGTCCTCACAACAGGGGGGAGGTAAATAGGATAGTTAATAGCTTTCTGCTAAGACACATTTAAAATTATAATTTGGACCTGGACCTGGGATTTTTTGTACATCTGTTGAATTTCTCTCACTAAGAATAAGATGACATTAAATTTCGACTGCTTGATTTATTGTTCCTCAAATTTCTGTTTACAAATTTTTTGAGGGTTTTCTAATTTAAAATTACAAATAATTCGGATACATCATTTCTCTAAAATTAAATGCGGTGAACTAGATCTCAGTGACACCCCGCCAAATTAATATCAAGTATGTATAGGTATATTATTGTGGACATGACAAGTACCCCATGTTAAAATATGAATATCAATACTTTTTACGCATAACATTTCGTAGCTCCAAACTTGCTATTACAAGAAATTTTTAAGTAAAATATGTATAATTTATTTTACATTCACATATTTATGTAAAACATGATTTATACCGAAAAATGCCTACAGATAACGACACCACTCTTATCTAAAATCAATATTATTTTAGATATGGTGCATATTTTATGTAAATTGAAGAATGAGTTATTGATACGGGTCATTTTGTTAAATTCAGATATCTTATCTCTGAGATGGTAGGTATTTCTGTTTGATCAAAAATATTGATTTGTATTCGATATACATATGTATTATACGTTGGTGATAATCGATGTTGACTCAAATTGGTTTCTTAAGTACTTCTATGTATCTAGAGGGCAGGCAGACTATACAGGGTATTTGCAATTCGAAACGGTTCTCAGATCGGCCGGATAGACCGAATATCCGTGGCATCTTTACAGTGTTTCTAAGTTATTTGGAAAAAAAACTAAAACTGTTTGTCCACTTTGATATAATCTAGCGGCTAAACGATACAACTTTGAATACAGGTTAGTTTAGTTAAATCGACTTATTTTGACCACAAAAACCTATGGTAGCTCCATGTACACGGACTATTGGGATACCCTGTATTTGTGGTATTTTAAAAACTAAGACCAGCGTACCTCAGATAAATTACTTAATTCTTCTTTTTAAATTAAACACCACCGGTAATACAACTTCCTGCATCCCTGAAGGTACCTCAGGTATCTTGTACGAGTATGTAAGCAATAATTTCTGATTTAGAAAAAATCCTAGCTCCTCGACCGGGAATCGAACACGGGACTCCAGGATGAGAGGCAAGTATCCTTACCGCTCGATCACGAAGCCACTCCACATTACGGCAATATGTTTTACAATACAATTTGCTCAATAAATTTTGTAATATGTATTTTATAAGTTCTAAAAATTGTTCATTATATTATGTAGTTATGTATGTTCAAACTGAATGTATGATGTCGCAGATAATTTATTGTGGGGAAAAATCTTCAGTTTTATAACAAAGTTGTATGTATATGAACTGTGTTGGGCACATGATATCAGATATTAGACATTAATTTTGTTTTTTTGATTTCGGTAATATTTTATTTATTAAATTAAGCCGTTTTTAAAGTTTACCAGATTGGTGGTTAAATTGTTTTTAGCATGTTTTAATTTTAACTTCATAATTACTTATATTCCTCTTTGTATTTTGTATTCAGAACAAAATTTATAAGACTCATTAATTTTATTTCCCTTGCTAATTGGATTCTGTTAATGCTGAGTTATCTTCCTGCGAGGAATTGCCGCACAGATATGAAAAATAATTACGCGATTCCTTCATATTATGTTCACTCAATATCATACCAGTGGAAAATGTTATCGCCTGGTATTTAAATGAAAATATTGCGCTGAAACAGGAATTACGTTACAGTGGTTTGCAACTATTATCATAAGAATAAACATATGAATCAAATATTTTAACGATGAAATAAACTGTTCCAAGAACGTTAAGGAAAATGCGAGAAAATGCATTTTCCATTGGGAACCATAGTACATATTATCAACATGTAAATTTCCATTAATTGTTCATGAAATTGAACTCAAATAATTCCAATTATCAATTTTATTCATAAGAAAATAACCAAAATAAAAAAAGCAAATTTCATTTGAAGTTGCAAATCAGTTATTCAATACATATGTCCCCCATTTGCATCAATAACAGCTTGACATCATCTACGCATACTGTGCTGACATTATTGATATAATCTTGAGGCTCAAATGCCTGGAACGGTCGCTCTCAAATCTCACGTATGGTTCTTTTGAACATATTCCACGTGTTCAATGGTATTGAGGTTTGGTGATTTCGATGGGAGTGGAAGTGCCAGAATTACAAGCTTTGCACTGCATTAGTAACGATTGTTGCTGATGAAGATGGGCATTGTCACCCAAGAAAAAAATGTCTTAACTATGGTACCATGAAATTGAAGAATAATATGTCAAGATACACTTAAACTGTCAACGTTGAATAAAACAGCGCCATTCGTTTATGACGTATGGTCAAAAAACTGTTCTCAAATATTTTCTAGAAACTATAGGTACCTAGACCTCTCAAATGTTTTCGAATCATTTATATCTTATACAATATGGTCTATGGTAATTCAAGATGACAGGGATGATATTTATTTATACTTTCTCTGCCTGTTGCTAATGTAAGAATTATCTTGAACTTGAAGCAACATTTCCAGTTCCTTGTAATCGACAGTTATATTTCTATTACTTAATTACTTTATGTTTTGGATAATCAACATGTCCTGCAGCATCAAATGTTTCCATTAATTTTTGAAACATTTAATTTGATATACATCCCTCACGGAATTTCGTAATATGATAGATTCGAGAAGTTAATAAACAGTTTTTTGAGACTTGCGTAAGACGTACAATTAATTCTTCATAAAATTCATTCATAGAATACGTAGAAAACCAACAATTAAATTAGATGAATAAACAAGGAAATAGCAAAAATCGATTTCATAAATTAGTTAACGTTAAAATCTGACGTTTAACATAAGACTGCTTTCATCGACTGTTAGATTTATTCGCCAATAGAGTAACCATCCGAAATATGATCGTAGAGTGACGGCTGGTGGATTTAGGTTATACAAAATCTCAATATTGGAGCAAGGAACCCAAGCAATATATTAAGGCACGACTAAGAGTACTGATTGAAGAAGTTTTGGAGATAAAAAACTGAAAAAAAATTTGAGAAAAAATAAAGTTACAAAAATGCGCAGCCTCCTCAGATTTCTTCTAGACCATTAGTGAAATTTTAGCAAACTATTTTTTTTTTTTGTAATCAGAAGCAAAATTTATCACCGTTTTTTTTTTGGTTTTTGAAAATTTTAATTTTTTGTAAAGTTATGACACTTTGAAATTTAAGTTCTGCATTGTGTAAATTTAAAAATGTCATAACTTTATAAAAAATCAAAATTTTCGAAAACCAAAAAAACAAGGCTGAAAATTTTCCTTCTGATTACGAAAAAAAAAATAGTTTGCAAAGATCTTACTATTGGTCTAGAAGGAATCTGTGGAGGTTAGTTTTTTTCTGCAAAACTTCTTCAATCAGTACTGATAGTCGTGCCTTCAAATATTGCTTGGGTTCCATACTCCAATACTGAGATATGGTACAACCTACATCCACCAACCGCCACTGGAACGTAATGAATATAAATTTAATCAACGTGGAAAAAGAATTGAAAATTGTTGAACGAAATAAACTAAACAATAAATTTTAATTTTGAGATAATATCTTCTGCGTCCCTAGCTTGTTCTTCCCACGGTTAATGAGATTAAAATGCATATATAATACTGTTCCAATAAATGTAAAAACCTATCTGAGAATATCTCCTAAACTCTAGGTGTAGGGAAAGAATAGGCCTGTAAGATTTAAAAAATATAAGTGGTATTCTATGAGTAATTAAAATAAGTGAGATAATCAGTTTTAAAAAGTTTTCTGTTAATGTCAACATTTTCTGAACACCCTGAAATAAATAAATGAATTTTGCCTCATATTAATTAAAATAGACCTTCTTTTAAACGGAAACGAAAGGATTTTTTGTAATCTCCAAAACTGTGATCACAACAGTAGTAAAATTAATGATAACAATTTAATTTTTTTTTATCTTAAATATCTCCAATACTACAATCTTTAAAGTTATAATAGTACCTTTATGGAAAAATATTGAGAATTTTATAAAGAATTGAAATTTTCAAAAATAATTAGGGTATTCTATTTAAAAAAAATTGACCTCCATAGTACCACGCTTTCATAAATCACCCCCTCCTATATTTCAAACTAATTATGATGTGGATCTTTTGATTTCCTGCAACTTTCATATCGATCAAGTTTTTATGTTGCTGATAATAATAAAGGAGGCACTGGAAATTGTCACATCGTTGTAGACTTACTATTTACAGGGTTATTCATTATAAATTACCCACACATAACTAGTTTAACTAAGATATTCGACGTTTAATAACTCAAAAACGGTATATGGTAGGGGTGACATATGGTATATTTTTGAAATCAGGAACAAAGGATCATTCCAAAAATTGAATAATATACAGGGTATCCCATTTAAAAAATATATAATTTTTTGTATCCCCTGAAATCTGCACGCTACTGTACTTTTGATAGCATTTTAACAAAATTCAGTTACAACCACACACCTTTTATTTAAACCTTTTTTTTTCTATAGGCAATAACAACGATGATAAGAGGTGGGTAATTTATAATGAATAACCGTATAAATACAATTTGATGTATCCTCTCTCTGCCCAAGAAGTCAGAAAAGATTCTTTAATTTTCAGTGTTGCGAAAACTACTGTTTCACAAGGAAATTCTTATAAAGTGCACTTAGCTCATGAGTTGCCGGGAGACAACTTTGACAGAAGACTACAACCTTGCTTACAAATGTTGGATATTTTCTTCGACGAAGCAACTTTTCTACTATGGCACTATTAACAGACAGAATTCTTAGTATTGGACGGCAGAAAACCCATACTGCATGCTGCAGGCACACACACAAAATCCTCAGAAGATCAATGTGTGGACAGAAATAGTAGGTAATCGAATTATAGGACCCTATTTCTTCGACGAAACACCAACTGGAAATGCTATTTGAAATTTCTTCAGTTTCAACTTATCCCGCCTTAGTAATTTTTAACTAAACTTGGACCAAACTTTCCCAATAGATGGATTGGTAGGTGAAGACCTAGAGTGGCCTGCACGGTCTCCAGACCTAATCCCACTCAACATTTTCTTGTGGAGTTCTTTAAAGAATAACGTATACAAAGATTGGTCTAACAAAACACGTTCAGGATGAGAGGGTTCTATTAATTTTAATTTTAATTATTTCTTTTTTTCTTCTTACCTACAATTTGTAAACCACTACACGTAAAAAATGTACTTCAGATAATGCAAGTAAAAGTGCGTAAATTTAGGGACATACTGTAAACAAACAGTAGGAAACTTTTTGCTTTCGTATTAAACATTACATTAAAAGTATGATTGTTATTTCCTAAATACCCAGGACAATAATACCTCTTGAATAGTATACTGCAAAATACATCATTTACATCAATTATTTAGGTGTATAAAATACTCAATAATTTTCTCTGCAAACTGTATGTTTTAAAAGGTGTTTCGGGAATTTGTAGCAAAAATAAGCAGTAATTCATGTACTTATGTCATATCTTATGTGATAACTCCGTATGTAAATATTGTAACCGCCATTTGGTAATCGTACTATTATAATATTTTAGAGGTAACATAAAAATGTCGATTAAAAGATAACATTGAAATATAGGAATGCTTTGACAAATATTTAAACAATTTTGAACATACTGTTACGTGTTTGCTATCCCCACAAACACCTACACTCGTAGATTCGTTGATTGAAAGTCCAGGTAACACTTAATCACTACTTTATTTACTAATTAACAATTAACAACAATAGATTAATCACTTTCCTAATTATAATCACAACTGAACACTTATAAGTCTCTTTCGTATTTCTTCTTTACTCGTTCACGTTCGACTTCAGACTAAATCTCGGCCCACCGTGCGTCTTATTTATACATCCATTCTCCCGATCTAGAGCACTCCAGAATATTCCCGGCCGTTCGTGTACAATTCCAGCCTAATCTAACCAGTCTGCACAGTCCAGTGGCGTAACACTGCCCCCTCCTTAAGCCTGAACGTCCCGATCAGGCAATTCATTATTCCCTGCATACTTGGCTAGTCTCTCTATGTACACCACCTTCATCTTGGATTTTGGACTTTGCTGAATTCTATATACAACGTCGTTTAGTCTGGTGACCACAGTGTAAGGACCTTCACAGGGCGGGTGAAGCTTCGGGGACCTGCCTTTCTTTCGTTGTGGGTTATATAGCCAAACCAACTCTCCCACCTGGTACCCTCCTGAATTAGCCTTAAGGTCATAACGAGCCTTCATACGGTCATTTGTTATTGTAATTCGCTCAAAAGGAGCCCTGGCGTTATATTGCTTATTTCTTATTTGTGGCCCCATTCTTGCCGCGCAAACTTCACATTGGCGGCACCAAGCCTCCACATCTTGACGACTGTTTACCCAGTAGAAACGTTGTCTTACTTTTGTCAGGGTTTTGTTGACGCCAAAATGTCCGCCAGACGTTTCATTATGCACTTGCTGAAGTACATCTGCTACGTGACACCTGGGGATTAACAATTTCAAAGTAACTGTCCTCCCATCTGGACTTTCCCACGCTCTCTTCAGCAGTCCGTCCTCTACTATAAGGGAGTCCCATTGTGCCCATAAAGCCTTCAGCCCCACTGATTTATTTGAAATGTCCTTCCAATCGGGTCGGGTCCCTCTTTCTTTCCATTTCAGAATAGGACCAGTCTCGTTATCGTTTAACTGCGCTTTCCTTAACGACTCTTTTGTCCAATAATCCGGAAAATCAATCTTAACGGTCTTCATTATTTGTACATTTTGTTGTTCTTCCTTACGGTGGCAAGGCTTGCAGTCTTTCTGACACGGTCTTTTGGAAAGGCCATCTGCTGTATTCCGCGAAGTACCAGCTCGCCAGTTTTCTTGCGGCTTCTCCATTACTGCGACCCTCTCAGCGATGCGCTGACGACAGTTACTCTGAATATGGCCCACTCTGCCACACTTATAACATCGCATACGTCCTCCACTCTGTCTCCCACTACTTTGCTGTTGGGTTTGTCTCGGATCTTGAATGTTGACCTCATGACAGTTACTCTTAATATGGCCCAATCTGCCACACATATAACAACGGATGCCTCTATTCACCCTCCCACTTCTTTGTTGTTGGTCTTGTGTCTGCTGGAAGTTCGATTTTGTCAGTAGTTGGGTCATCATCTTGTATAGATCAGATATCAGGTTTTGTGTTGTGTTGTATGGCTTGTCTTCCTCCACATTCACAGCTCGTATTCTCTGATTTGGTTGTGTGGTATCCTCATAGGCAGCTTCAATCTCCAGTGCATGTACTAAAGCCTCACTACTAAGCTTATGCCTGGCCAACTTAAGAATTCGCCTAACTTCCTGGTCCCTTACTCCATCAATAAATGTACCAACTGCTAACTGTTGTTGAAATTCCATTGGTGCATCAGGATAGGCTAGATGGGCTAATCTTTCTACCGCAGCTTCGAACTCCTGGAGGCTTTCTCCACCTCGTTGTCTGCGTGATTTGAGCTGAGCCTGATATACTTGGGCGAGATGTTTGTCGCCATATCTTAGTTCTAATGCTGCCTCCAAAATGCTAAAGATTTGTTGGTGTGCGGCAGGAATTGTTTGGAGCAGGTCTAATGCTTGGCCCCTTAGTGCTAATAACAATGCTGTTGCTTTTTCCTCATCGTTCCAGCTATTTGAACGTGCAGCTGCCTCAAATTGTCTCTTATATGTTGACCATGAACTTTGACCGTCGAAGGAAGGTGGTTGTAACCTAGTACCAGACGACAGTACTAACTGGCCACCCTTCTCTCTTAATTGTTGTTTAAGTCGGGCTACTTCTTCCTTAACTTCAGTTATTTCTCCTTCAAACTTTCCTCTAAATTCACTTACTTCTTCTTTAACTTCCATGACTTCAGCCTGTACATCTTCCTTCAATTGTTCAGTGACCGAGAGCATGACTTGATGCTGTCCCTCCATAATTTGTCTTAATTCTTCCTGGCGTTCCTTTCTTTGCTCTTCTTTTTCTTCCTGTCGTCTTCTCTCTTGTTCTTCCTTTTCTTCCTTTCGTCTTATTTCCAGGCCTTCCATCAATTTTCTTAAGTCATCTTTTTCTTCCTGGCGTTTTCTCTGTTGTTCTTCCATAATTTTCCTTTGTTCTTCTTTTTCTTCCTGTCGTCTTCTCTCTTGATCTTCCATAATCTTCCTTTGTTCGTCTTTCTCTTCCTGTCTTTTCCTTTCTTGATCGTTCATTCGTTCCAACAACGCTGCTAGCAAGTCCTGTGTTTGTTTCTCCGCCATGCTTCTTGTTGTTGGCATTAACTCACGACACGTAAATTAGTTCAAAATAAAGTTTATTACACTATAAAATCCGTAAAATGTTGATATCACGTATATTTTAATAATGGAATGTTCCAGAAAAAATCTCGAAACAGCACTAGAAAGTCTTATTTAGAGTCTATACTTCTTTTGTGTTGACAAAATTCACTTAACTCCACTAATTGTCCAATGGAATGTTCGAGAATTTTCACGAAATATCACTAATAAGTCTTGTTTTGAGTCTATAACACGTTTCCGTTAACACAGTTTACGTATCTTCTGTGGTTTTCCAAATCGAATGTTCTAGAATTGTCACTAAAAGTCACTTATAGTCTTGTTTTTAAGTCTACAACACGTTCCCGTCGACACAATTCACGTATCTCCTGTAGTTTCCAAATAGAATGTTCTAGAATTTTCCCGAAATTGCACTAATAGTCCTTTTTCTCAGTCCACGACACGTTATAATTAGCGGCACTCGCGTATTTGCAGCTATTTCTAAATCGAATGTTCTAGAACTTCTCGAAAATCCACTTTAAAGTCACTATTCAGTCCAGAAATAGTCCTCCAAACACTGTCCAGTAGATTAATTCTCCGTGTTACCACTAATTTCTGAGAAGAACACTGTAGAACCTTTTCGAATATTCCAGAAATTTCTCTTCCAATCCACTTCCGACACCAAATTGTTACGTGTTTGCTATCCCCACAAACACCTACACTCGTAGATTCGTTGATTGAAAGTCCAGGTAACACTTAATCACTACTTTATTTACTAATTAACAATTAACAACAATAGATTAATCACTTTCCTAATTATAATCACAACTGAACACTTATAAGTCTCTTTCGTATTTCTTCTTTACTCGTTCACGTTCGACTTCAGACTAAATCTCGGCCCACCGTGCGTCTTATTTATACATCCATTCTCCCGATCTAGAGCACTCCAGAATATTCCCGGCCGTTCGTGTACAATTCCAGCCTAATCTAACCAGTCTGCACAGTCCAGTGGCGTAACAATACATATAAATACATGTCGATACATTAAAAAATAAACATGCTAAATATTAAAAACGATTTTCTTAATTTTTGTCAAAGGCTCTCCAAAAATTAACAATTGGGCAATTACAGACTTTTACACTAAAAAATTTAAAACAGTGTACAGGGCCCGTAGAGCTTCTGTCCCAAAATAATATGCAAATATGCAGTTACAATAGAAAAATAAGATTGTTTTATGCAGGAGTTTATAAAAAAATATAAAAAAGTATTGTATATATGACTTAAATAGAAAGTTAGCCAAAATTTGGAACATTCCCAATATATTGAAAAATATGAACTTCTAAAATTGGTAAAACATGTCGAAAGATTTTTATTAGAGGGCTACAATATAAACATTTTTTATATTGAAGCATTGTTTCTATAACTAAAAATTACAAAGGCAATTGAGAGTGGGTTATCATATATTATCATTTCACAGAAATTATTATCATTTCCAAGACCACTTTCAAATTAAGCAGAAAGATAATATACTGTGATCAAAAACCACGATATGATAAACAGAAAACTGAAATTATTCCTAAGGATTAACACTGACGTAGTTTTGCACGAAACACCAAAACACCATATACTGCACTCAAGGCGCATTTCGCCAACCAAGTTGGCATCATCTAGAGATAATTAAAACTGTTTTAAACTATTTTAATCATCTCAAGATGATGCCTACTTGGTTGATGAAAAGCACATCGAGTGTAGTACATGGTGTTTTGGTGTTTCGTGAGAAACTATGTCAGTGTTATCTTCACATGAAAGATTCCAACTCACTTCAGCCCTAAGGATTAGTTACATTATATCTTTTCTTAACTTCAATATTGATCAAATGACACTTTTCATTTCACATGGAATTGACCCCTGAAACTTTTATATCACTAAACTCATAATGAAAACCTCTATTAATTTCTGATGACAAAAATAGGTCACTAAATTTAAAAGAAAAATATGAGGCACCAATTACACTGATAACACTAACGTAGTTTTCTACAACACACCAAAACACCATACATTGCATTCGGCGCGCGTTTCGCCAACCAAATTGACATCATCTGGAAAAGATTAAAACTTCACATCAAAGGTTCCAACCCACAATAATTGTCAGCGACACAGATACACCGATACATAGACACACAGATGGTATGTCGATTCGAATATACTTTCTATTTTCGAGTTTGAAAAAGTCCATTTTTATTACAACTACTACTACTTCATGACAGTATGAGTATATATTATTTAATAAACACCACGGTTTCTATTCATCAATACGGATTTATGAAGGATCGTTCAACCACAAAAAATTATTGTGTGTAACGCAATATATCTCTGAATCCCTAGATGATCATTGAACATGGTCAAACAGATGCTATACATACAGATTTTTCTAAAGCGTTTGATAGACTTGATCATCTGTTACTACTTAATAAGCTAGATCAAATTTGTCTCTCAGATTCGCTGCTACTACTTTTATTTAAATCTTATTTAATGAATGAGATTCAATACGTCGTTCTTAATGGGTTTAAGTCTACTGAATTTATTGCCACCTCTGTGGTTCCTCAGGGGTCTATTTTAGGGCCCCTGTTCTTAATATATTTATTAATGATATAGTAAAGGAAATAACTTTGCCATGTCTGTTATGTGATGATGACTTAAAAGTCTACTCAATAATTAAAGATTAAATGACTGTCTCCAACTTCAAACATGTCTTAATAAAATAATATTCCTAGTGCACAGTAAATAAATTACTATATTTTATATGTTGAACAGTGTACGTTAATAAATAAATAAATAAATAAATAAATAAATGTTATGTTATTTATAGGTCAAAAAGTAAAAAGGCATGAGAATTTAAATAAGGAGGTTTTTGCTTAAACCATTAATTTATTTTGTCTTTTTAACAAAGTTTTATGTTTACTATGAAAACAGGTTATTAAAAAGGGAGCCATTACATCTGGATGCAAAACAGAAGTTAAAAAAACTAAAGTGTTAAACACAAAAAAATACAAAATTTTTAATTTCTTGTATCTCTGTAATGAAGTTTATCTAAATATGTTTGCTTATGCCCTGAATCCATCCTCTACATTTGGGGATTAAATACTGAATCATCCTATGGTGAAATACACAGCCATATTTCAATACGGCAATATGATTTTGTTTTGTTCATTGTTTCGTGAATCTTTTTTTATGGCTGTACCTATATCGAAATTCATCACTCACCAGTGTCATCATCACAATATGTTCAACATCATGCCCCGAAAAATTCTACGACTTTTGATTAAATGATGCATTTTCTGATCTACCGATCTATGTTCACACGAACATTTTAGCTGCTGCTGGGCAAATTTGCAAAAAATCGAAAACAAGCATCCTGTATAAATTGCAAATTATAAACATATTTATAATAATAAGATAAGAATCATTCTAAACCGACTGCTATTTTTACAATATTTTTCGCTCCTAATGATATCAATATTTAGTAATCTTATATTAGTATTAAAATTTTACTTTAATATTCTAATGCGTTAAGTTTTAAGCTGACATACTTTCTTTTTTTGAAAAAACATTTAAAATATCCCAATTTACAACCTTGAATTTGGGTATCTTTCACGTATTTGTATCTAGTTGGAAAAAGCTGAATTAAAATTTGATATTTCCGATTTTTTTTTGTTTGAAAAAATATTTATGTAAACTAATCATTTTCAAAACATTTCTTTAGTACCACGAAATAAACTCAATGGATATAAGGTCACATTTTTGAGAATAACTGAAATTTTTAAACGAAAAATTACAAAAACGTCAGTCGATAAAGCACGCTGTTTTTCATCGGCGTCTGAAGTTTTATCTCGATAGCATTTCGAAAAATATCGGATTTAAAAAAAGCTTACGAAAATCTGGTTATAAATCGGTACCTACATATTTTAATATAAATTAGCAAATATTCAAAACAGTCTACTGTCTTATTAAATTTTTTCTGAGTGGTTTACGCATGATGAACACAATTTTTTTAATTTTTTCTACTATACCAGTTTAGGCATATTCACCATTAAAGTGGAGGGTCTATACATTTGATTCTTATAGTAGGTGCAAATTTAAAACCTATTTCTTTTTCGGTAGATAATATATAGGTATATACTCAGGAACCTTTAACATATATATAAAACCACAATGACATAAGTAACTGTGGAACAAAAAACAAAAGAGTAAATACCTTTAGTAGTTTTCCTTCACCGGCACTCAATTTAGTACGTAAACTCAATTTCACACAAGCACTACTAGATGACAAAAGCGCAAAACAAGCCCTAGGATCAACCCAAGATAAACGACAAACTGGCAAGAAACAATTCAAGTAGGCACTGCTAGGCGAGCACAGAAAGACAGACAGCTGCGAAAGAAATCAGTGCACACAGTCGGGTTTTGTATTATCGAATTGGAGACTCACAAGTAAGGAACATCTGGAACGGTCGAGTTCTTTATTGTTCGGAAATGCGTCGGAACAGAACCGAAAAGCAAAGGCGCACGGTAAATATTTCCAAAGGGGACTAGGTACCTGAATTTACTTACCATGGTCATAAGTAGGTAAATATCATTATCATTCGGTTAATCGGCATTTTGCATACTTGCCTAACCTCTATGCTAAAGTCTCTTTCAATATAATTAACGCTTTATCCTTGTTAGGGATTTCTTTAAATACTATTTCCATTTTATAAAAAAACCTTTTTTTATTAAAAAAGAGTGGAGACAATGATCAATTTTCCCATCATTCGCATGCGTTCAAATCCTTATGTGACTATTATTTGTAAATTGTCTTAAAATGTTCATATCGCAGTATTAGTCCACAGGATTCTTTATTTCGTTTAAATGAAATCGTTTTATATGATAAAATGGCATTTAAAATTTCAAATATATAAATTGGCGCGATAACACGAGCCGCTATGTGACTGTGACGTCATTCTTGTACTAAACAAGCGCAAGTAACGCTCGGTAAAGTATTTCTTATTTATCATATAAAATAATGAGTTCCCATCGTTATACGTGGTGTTTGGTGCCGAACTATAAATGTAAAGACACCACAAAAGTTGTTTATAAAACTGCCAGATGATATTAAAATGGGAAAGACTTGATTACAATTTGCCAGAAAAGACCCAAAATTATTATCGAGTAAAAGTATACTGTATTTTTTGTTAGGATCACTTTGATGTAAGTACTATTTGAACTTTACAACTAATGTAAACAAGTGATGTGAGGTCTTTCACATGTCTGTCATGTTTGTAATTTTGAGGTTATGTTGAAGATTACCTAATAAATAATGTTCTAATTACCTACATTATACACACTTTTATAAACATAATTACCTAGTTAGCTTTAAAATTAGAAGTAAACAAATATTATATACTTACACAAATGTTTTAATGTTCCTAAATTCAGCAGAACAGAAATCGGGACTAGTCGCAAAGAACTCAGCCACTATTATTGTGTCAAGTTTTGGCAAATTTATATTGTCAGGTTTTAAGAAACCGTCCTCCGTGATTAATTATTACAAACTTGAAAAAACAATACGAAATCAGTACAAATATTCACAAAATAGTCACGATAAGATAACCGTAGGTTTTGTTTACTACAAGAGTGACGTCACATTTCAAACCATCATGGCGGGCAACGCTTTGTGACATGTCGTTCACAGACTAAAAAATTGCAATTTTTAAATTGAAATAATAAATCAACATCTTGTTTTATGAATACAAACCGTTAATTTCTGATTTATTATTCGATAAATTATCGAATTTAATAATTTATTGTTCATAGTGTCAAACACCCTATTTTCAGGGAATTCATAACGTTTCATTGAACTTTGCAGGCTTGGACCGCACAGGTGGACTAAGGCCTATTCCAATTAGGCAGAGTCGGGCTAAGGGTTCCTGATATATGGTTCCTTCATTCTCTCAGATAGGGCTGGCGATATAAGCAACACAATTGCCAGCTTGGAACGTCCACGGGCTAGGGGCGCCTAACAGGCGCGAGCAAACAGGGACCAGCTAAAAAAAAATCTAAGACGATCTGGAAATCTGGAAAATCTGCTAGCCAGTCGGAGATTTAATCTCCCGCAGGCTAGCCTGCAGGTTGAGGGCGCGAAGGTAGGACAGCGGGATACAGGATACGGGGCGGCCGGCATAACGCACTTTTCATACTGGATGCAGGTCTTCGTTACACATTTAGTCTATCGCAGTCGCATCTGTGGCGATAACTTTATTGACGTTACCGACGAACGTTGCAGCAGATAAACAATAGTTCTCCAAACACAAATTGCTCAAAATATACTCGAGATCGACGTTATCCCAAGAACGCCTAGATGGCCATTGAGGGCAATATTTCAAATGATATTAACCTTATTACTGAATTTGTGCGGAAAAAGTCAAGGAGAAATAAAGAAACAGAATTTATTTGTAGAATGTTAAAAGAACATGTTGATGTTGGGGTATTTCACGATTAGTTTTCAGATAAACTTAGTCACTTAATGTTGTTAATTAATACAATAAATTATAAATTAACTTCGATATTTAATACAATTCACTGGCAAACTAAACATTGAGGTTTACTGGGTAGTTTTCATTTTTGTTTTTCTGTTCACGTTACCAAGTCGTCTTGTAAAGTATATGTAACATATTATTTCCGCAACTGCCTAAACCATTAACTTTTGTTTCGTAAATTTTTCTAGTGGAACATACATATTTACTGATCTAGCCGGGTAAAGTGAGATAAGGGATCGGTAAAGTCTTTACTGATCCATTATATCACCTTTGAACGTTACTTTTTAGAACAGTGTACCGAAATACAAATGTTATGCGACAGACGGTTCCCATTCTAAACAACCCTAACTCTTTGCGGACCTTTATCTCACTCCCACGATATATTTGTCAAGCAGTAATTTCGACCTTTTGAATTTAAGAAAAATTGCATTTTTTGACAATTGCCCCTCACATTAGAATACCGAGGTCGATCCCAGCAAAAATGTATTCTAGCATACTGTGTCCATTGTTGGAACTTTCAGGGATACAAGGATGTTGTATTATCTGTGTTGTGGTGCTGTTTTTACAATGAAATTGTGGTCACAATGTTTATTCTAAAGTTGTAAATCGTTATCATAACTGATTTGTGTAAAATAAAGATATAGTTGTGGAAACAGTACTATTGATGCCCCTCCGTGTTACGCTTATGGAATGTAAATATGATTCACCATCACAAATAATCACAGGTCAGAAAAATATGCATAGACATGTGCATATTACCGTCAAGAGCAATTATATGGGGTGTTCTTTTTGCTCTGAATAACATTATCATACAAACGAGCATTTTATTTTGTAGACTAAGAAATATACTAGGCATAACTTAGTACAAAATTAATTCATTAATAAAGGAAAATTATAAAATCTTGAGTAATATTCATAATTAGACCACACTAATATTTAACTTGTCATATATATATTTTATATTTTTAACAAATGTTAGAAATAATGGAAAGTGCCTTGCACCTTTCTGAATTGTCAATAATTAGGTAGGTATTATATTTTCTAGGTTTACTGATGTGGACTTTTTCATGGGATAGAGATCACAATAATATAAATAAAATTATTAATGATAAAACAAAGATTTTTATTACTTGTTATTAGCATAGTAATTAAATATAAATCAGGTCTAGAGATCATAAAGTATGCATATAAAATACAATGACCCCAAAAATTACACGCAGTTTAATTATTTTTATTTAAATAAATATTCCATATCTTTTAAATTTAAAAATGTTTTAAACGTAATTTTTTTTTATTATTTCAGTTCGTTGCAGGGTTGCGAGGATTTAAATCAATTTGATTTAAATCATGATTTATATCAACTGATTTTTTAAATTTAAATCATGATTTAAATCAAGTTGTGTAAAGCCAGTAAATCAAACTTCAGAAAATTCAAATAAAAAGTATAGTTTATTTAAAAGCTATATACAAATTAAACTGAAAAAAATATTCAAATAAAAAAGAAGAAAAGAACAGTTAGGTTACACATATAAAACAAAAGTTACCTTCTTAAATGTACATTATAAATTAGGTGCTTACTTAAAAGCAGAAACATAAAGTAAACAAATTAAACAGAACCAACTCTAAAAGAAAATAAAACATGATTTACTCCAAAACAAAAATTTTAAATTAGGTTAATTATTGTAAAGTTTGTGCAAAAACACTAATTTAGCTGCTTTTTTCGGTCCCTACACGATTTCGAATCTTAGAATGAATCAAACCAAATGTCGAAAATATTCTCTCAACCTAGGCTGAACTAGCTGCAGCAGAAAATAGTTGCTAGATAATCGGGAATAATTTGTCAATAATATCAATATTTGAATAGGCTACAGTTAAATCAACTTCATTACTTGGTTCAGCGACTTCTGTATCTACGGATAATGTCTTGGTCTTGCACTTTTCATGATGGCCTTTTAATCTTTGAACATGTCCTTGCATTTCTTTTTTGCAATTTTTACACACCGCTCTGCTACCGATTTTTCCTTTTCTGTGTTTATTTTTTTATAAAACAATCCCAAATTTCGTCTTTCTTCCTTTCGCTCATTTTTATTTTACACATCACTTGTTCACTTTTAATTAACTTGGGCACAGACTCAATACAATTTATCAAATGAAGCACCTTACGAACTATCCTCTCTTTTATATCCTATTATGCAGCAGTTTATAACAGAAAAATTCCTGCAATAACAAGTATCGCCAATTGAAAGCGACCGTCGTGCGTTGCCTCGGCATCTATGAAATGAACGAAACCGACCGCCAAGCTTGTCAGACCAGGAAAATGCTGATTTTTTATTGTTTGTATGAAAATATAGACCAGATAGACAATTTTTCCAGTGATGTGAATAATTTAAATGTGCAAATTGATAGTTAGAGAATACAAAAATATAGTGTATGGAAAAACCGTATTTGTTCTCAAAAAATTAGAGTAAAACTGAAAAAAAATCAAAAAAATCAAAAACACCTGATTTTTTTGATTTTTTTTAATAAAAATCATTGATTTATGATTGCTTTAAAAAAAATCATGATTTTTTCCAACCCTGGTTCGTTGTAAACGTGACAATATGTTTTTAGCTAGAGTCAAAGTGGTCCCTTCATTGATTTTACCGTTTAAATATTCGATTTATCAAAAAAATTAAGCAACCTCAAAGTCGTATATTCTAACCTAACAATTACATAATAGTTTAAAGAAGAGTCCAAAAATTATTGACTCATGGGATAAAGTTATATGTATATCTATCCGACCCTAGTTCTAAAGTATGTCCAATGCTCCACTTAATTTCTTAGTCATTAATTCCAGTGATTTCATTAATTAAGTCAACATCTAGTTGAAAGAGGGTGAAATTTTGATCTCTTTAATATTTGTTCATTGTTTCCGAGTATACCAATTCCACATACTTTGGACTATTTATGGGATATACTCAAATCGAGAGATCTTAGGCCCGGTTTTTCAATGCATAGTTAGCGAAATTATCGGTCGGTTAATGTGAAATGGGTTAATTCTATTGGTCGAGAAGTCACTAACTGATGGATAATTTGGCTAATCAAGCATTGATAAACCAGCCCTTTTTCTTTCAGTTCAAAAGTAGTGGACGAATACACTAAATTCACCAAATAGTGTGTCAGGCAAAATTGCTTTCAACTCAGTAACAATTTCTTTCAGCAACATGAAGAGACAGCAAAGATAATGGGAGACTTTGTGTCACCTTTGATTGCCAATATCTTCATGAACAGATTCGAAATGTAAACGACTGGTCTATTTTTTAGGATTTGGGTAAAGTATGCGGATTATATTTTTGCAGTGTTTGATAGAAAAATCGCGGATATAGACAACTCAGATCAGAGTTAAATAAATAGTTTCAATTCAGTAAAATTCGATATGATAATGGAAAAAAAGCATTTCTCGATCTAGTAGTCATTATAATGAGGATAAGTTTGATATAAGAAAAGATACCAACACTCTAAGACATATCTCTAAAACCTAGTTTACATTGGTATAGTAACTTGGTCCAGTGAACTGAGCCCAGAAGCTGGAGTCAGTACTCGACTCGCCTACTGTTTCTTTGCTGACGACGCTTTTTAATAAGACAATAGGAGAGTGAGTTGCTTACAAAATGGCGGATGTTCAGAAGAACTCTCAGCGTGTTGCTCTTAAACGGTGTTTGAGAAGAGTTTATGATATTTTGTTGGACGAAATTAATGATATGAGAAAGAACCAGGATGAGTAGATAGTCTAGTGCATAGTATAGCTAAAAATTTGGTGGTGGGGGGATGCTAAGTGGGAGAGTTATTATGCCGTCCGCTCTACCAATCGACTCGGAAAAAATTTCCCGTTTACTAGACTATTTACTCGATCTACTGTTTACACTGGTCGAGTAAACATCCTTTCCCTTACTCGCCTCTTTATTCTACCGATTACTTGACTAATGTAAACTAAGCTTATCGCCTGTCGACTGTTACCATTATTGCGCTAAGCACAAAATGGTAATTTTTCTAGAAGTTTGAAAATGTAATAAGGAGGATAATTACTTCTTATCTAAATATTTACCAGTCATAATCTTGACGCCAACATTTTTATATCGTTGTGAGAAGTAACCATTTAGAATTTCGTTCATTTCGAAAATGTAAATACGTTATTAATTTAAGAACCGTATCTGATGTAGTCATTTTGGGGTATCAGTGGCGGCATTAGTTCGTGTGTGAACACAAATATTTTCATGTGCAAAAATGATATGCAATACAAAATAGACAATATCTTACCTTGTACTTTTGACGGGTGATTTTTGTAATGTCCAAAATTTAATGACTGCCGAACATTTAGCAAAAAACACTATTGCACTATAACAATTTTTTTAAGCGGTTTTTAGTTATTTTCGATTTGTACGCTTTTACTATTTTAAAATTAACAGTATCCTAAGTAGGCATTGCTAGTGTCGTTATCAAAATTTGGCGTGCAGATGTTTGAGCGAAATATATTTACAAAAGCAGTAACTTTTTTTAGACATCCACATAAATTAGACGGCCCCCATATTCTAAAGTAGAGGCCTTTTTTACTACACTTAAAAAAACGTGGAAGTGCACAAATATAAATTTAACGAAACATTTAAAATTCCTCAGTTTTATAAAATAAGAGAGAAAATTTATAGTTTGTATCAATTCCATACCAATCACGGTTTACCCGTGGTCTCAGTAGAATTTTCAGACATTAGTATGACAGTGGTTCATATATTGGGAAATAACAACTTTTAGGCAATCCAAAAGACAATATTGGAATAAATGAAAGAACATGGATTTACGGAATTACTGTAATTAAATGTATATTGGGCAAACCAAATGATCAGTTCAGACTAGGTTTAGAGAGCATATAGCTCAACTCAAATATGAAAGAGAATATACTGCTGTCCCATACGTGTTTGAGAACAACCATAAGATAGGTATATAAGCAATAATACAGGGTGAAAAAGAAACCCGGCATTTTTTGTCAAATTCCATTCTAATGCAATTTCCCAGAAAATAACTGCTGACACTTTTGCTGAATACTAGTCTTACCATTCCGGTGATAACATTTTTTGTACTTCAGTAATAAAAAAGAAAATTCTCGATTGCGACATTATAACTTTAACTAGCACAAAACGTATACAACCTCCATATTCAATACGTGTTAAATTGTATAAAATAATGCTTTTTTACTTTAAAATATCCATCTTATCTTAAGTTCATTACAGTTTCGAAAAAAAGTAAAAATAAGTTTGAAAATTACGTGATAATAGTTTACTCTCTTGTCTTGTCAAAAGTAGTTGATTACTAAATAAGCAAAAAGAGACCCTTAGAAAATATACACATTTATCCCTTGTCATAAAATATGTATTAACACTTCAATCTAACGAATGTGGACGCTGAGGTTTCTGAAGAGGCGCCGCAATGATATTATCATTCATTACTCATCGTTTACTGTGAAATGACCCCTCTTATCACAAAGTTCACATTCCATTTTGCTCCTCCGTACGGTCGGTAGTTTATACTCTCACTCCCACAACCCACAACAATCTCATTTACATATTGGCCAAGTCAGCTTTACTTCCTGACTTCTCTACACGTTCATCAGCAAAATACTTAATATTAAGGACTTTTTTTGCTGGCAAACGATATGTTTAGTATTATGCGTACAAAGCGCATTTGATTTGCGATTACGTTAAAAAGAAATGAGAACAAAATTAAAAAGTTGTAATTTTGAAGGGTAAAAAAGGTTGTAATTTTACGATGCGGAGCTTGTCTTACTAGTCTCAGTCTTAAAAAAATATCGATTTTTTAGATCTCATCTTAATCCGAACTTTGTCAGTTGAGACAAAGTCGAGATTAAGTCAATATCTAGAAACCGATTTGTTTTAATATCGAGACAAGACTTGAGGCAAGCTCGACGACATATCTGGACCCCAACATTTTTTTTATGGATGTGAGCAGTGGCTATTTAGGATTTTGTTAGTTTACAAACTATTAATAAGTTATAGTAGACCGTTGTATGCATTTGCTATGCAAAATTGACAATATTGTAAGTAGGCGTTGTTCGTGTCGATATAAAAATTTCGGGATCCAGGATTTGGTGCGAAAAATTTTATACACAATTTTACATGTATAAATATACACATCTATGCTTTCATTAACACTGACGTAGTTTTGCACGAAACACCAAAACACCATATACTGCAGCCGACGCGCGTTTTGCCAACCAAGGTGGCATCATCTGGAGATGACTAAAACTGCGCTTTCGTATTAAAACTATGCTTTCGTTAATTTTTGGAATCACACATGCACATACATTAGCACTGAGATCACTTGTTATAATTATTGACAGCTTGAAGCAAGATTTCTTACGTGACATTTTATACAAATCGTGTTTTCAACGGTTTTGCATACTGGTTCTTTTCTACTTGATCCCAGTTCCCAATTACATGCTACAAGTGGATGACTGCTGGTGATCCAAAATAATTTCTGAATAAATAGTCTGTTTTTTACCAAACGGTCTATCGAATATAATTGTAAGAATCAAATTTGTTGAAAATTTTATGGTTAACTTTTCTGTTTTAAAAAATGTTTTACACGAAGAACTGTTTTCGCAAAATTGACCGACGATGGCAACCATTTTAAAAGACGTCATTCTGGGAATACGTGAGGAATGGTTTTTAGTCATCTTGGACCATCACCAAGAAAGTCCAGAAAGAATTTTCTCTCTGCAATGACTTGCACACAACGGTGTTGTAGGCTACAGCACTATTACGGGGCCTCATTTGACAAAGATAAGTACATATTGATGTTATAATGAGAAGTCGAAGATCGTTTATACTACATACGTAAATTAATTTATCTACTCCTTTGAAAACAAGTAGGCTTTTTGTCCAAATCTGAAGATAAAGATATGCGGGTGGAATGTAAACTGTTCCTTATCAGTAGGAAGAACAGAATTTTTTTCTCCTAGATCTGTACCATAAGAAAGCATCTTCTTTTTGCAAATAGTTATTTATGACACAAGGACGAAAACTATAGTTTTTCGTACGATTACGGAAAACATTTTCGTCTCTGTCATACACTATTTTTTATTCGACTGTAAGAAATTAATAAATTTTTATTTATTACATTTATTTTAAATGAAAAATCTGATCGAAATCGACTTTACGTCACTTTGATACAATCTAATAAAAATACCATGGCAGTTTATTTAATTTGTTTATGGCAACCGTTATTTTGTTCATAATTGTGTACCATCCGAAAATAGCTATTTGTGTATTAAAAGCGCAAAGTGATATATTGTCGCTCTGAGCGAGAGCGGCAATGTCACTTTGCGCTCGAATTACACACAGGATTTTTTCTACAACCGGTGTTTTTATAAAAATGTTTGGTAAAAATTAATAATTATTGATAACCTCAAATTTGACAGTTCAGATTTCAAAACGTGAGCATCAATTTGTGCTACACATGCTTTTGTAGAAATGTTTGTTAAAATGGTATTTACTGCAAAATAAAATAAAAAATTGCTTTAGTACCTATTAATTATTTATTTAAATACTGTCATCTTATGATTTGTATCTATGTATAACAAAATCTAAATGTCTTGGGAATTCTTCTAATACTTCCTCCTTCTTCAGTGGCGAAAAGCAAGGCTAATAATTAAAGGGTATTTTAAAATCACGCGCTGGTCACAAAATTGTCGAAATCTGACAAATACCCTCAATGCTTACTTTTGTGTCAAAAGTCGGAGATACACTAGACGTTTCTTTATTATGGTTTCCATGGTAACTAAGCGTTTACTCGGCGAGTGACAAAGTAAAAAACGCTCGCTCCTCGGAAAAGTGCAACTTTGCGCTTTCTTTTGGAAGCGCAAAGTTGCACTTTTCGTTCGGTTGTAGAAAAATACGTGACGTTTTACGGATCTGACTGCATTCCTAAAGTGTCATCTCTTTGTACTCATTTGTCAATCTTATTTTATTTGGCCGCTTTTACTTTACGGCCGCATTTTCTTCACGGCCTCATGTATGAATTGAGCATCATTAATATTTTAAATGGATTTAGGCTTAAAGAAAAACTAAAACTAAGCAGTAGTTTCAAAGTTTTATTATGTATATTACAATTACTAAACTGATATAGAAAAAGAACAAATATTTAACAAATCTAGAGCATATAGGAGGTACTGATTTTTACTTAATTTTTTAAGTGTTATTTATTAAAAGTACATTTGTTACATTTGGAAAATGTAACCCCACTTTTAGACATGAAATAATTAACAGCCTATTCATTTTCGAGACCTGTAGGAGCAATGGCCTGTGTTAGCGAATTATTCAAAGTCCCATCTGCCTCAAAATCTTTAGTTTTACTTTGGTCAAGAAAATGCATACCTGAAGTACCTTCCCTTCCTCTAAGAATTTTATTTGATATTTCTTTCTTTCTTAAAATAGAGTCCACAATTAAACCTTCTGTCACAGAGATAAATTTCCAACCTCCGTGGTTTTTTAACATTAAAATATCAGCCCCTGCTTCTACTAAAAGCGAGGTTGAGCTCCTTCTGAAATCGTAGCCTGTGTAGCTATTAGCATTTGGCAACTGTAAATACTTTGCAATATATGATGGCATTTTTCCAAATGTATGCACCCCAACAATTTTTGATGAACATTTTCCATGACGATAGTTAATAAAAACTATTTGATGACACACATGGAGGTCGTAAATTTATGTAATTTTTAATGAGCTGTAGGGCACTTACATTTTCAATTATCTCATCAGTTATCGTAAATATTCGCATTTTGTAAGTATTTGTCTCCGAAATTGTTATTATTAGCACGTTTCCTTTGTCTTAAATGTCATTTATAGATAATTTTCTTAGTTCATCTCGCCTACAAGCTCCAGCCAATCCAAATATCAAACACAGCTAAAAAATACCATATCTTATATGAAAGCAATTTAAAAAATCCCAAAGGTTTACCTTCCACATTAAATAATCCTCATCTGGAACTTCTGTTAGGAACCTACTTAAATCACTTCTTGTAAACACTGCTGACTTTTTTTGCATGGTAAACCTCACTGTTTTTTTAAAAAAGCAATCAACTTTGGAAACTTGCTAATGTCAATGTTACTTTTGAGCATAACTGCATATTTCAACATGGAGTAGTATGATCATAATGTTGATGATTTGAAAGATTTGGCTTTTTCCGAAAAAATACAAGAAATACTTCTTTGTTCAAATTCTTAGCTTTACGTGTATCACACCATTCCATAAAACTCTCATACTGTTTAAGATACATCTGCCGGGATTTATCAGGCAATAAATTTAGAGTTTCTGCATTTGCAGCATCATAAATTTCCGGTGCAGTTCACCGCGAATCGTACATCGGTAAGCATATAGCGAATCGTGTTCTTAAAAAAGTGGTGTTAATTTAACTAAAAACTGTGTGTATATAGTTCTATTAAAAACAAGTGTAATAAGAGGTTATACTATAGCAATATAATATAGTGTTAAAATGTTAGGCAAGCCCCCCGAGGGCGGGGGGAACAAATGTGGAACAATCAGTAATTAGTGAGGAAATCTATAGTGTTAATTCAATTCACCATCCAAGCGATACGGAAATGCAAGACTCCAGTCAAAGTAATCCCAGCAATACTACGTTTCAGGATAGCCGCTCTGTTCAGACGGAGACAGGTGATAGTAATCCAGAAAAAAGTAAGGTTTTTAATCTACAAAAAGCGAGTCTCTATTCAGACGTTGTTTATGTATTTATTGAGAAAACAAACGATCAGAATATAGGCAGACTTCATCCTATGTATGTAGGTCACATTTTACACAAAAAACTTCAGATCCCTAATATTTTGAAAATAGAAAAGGTCGGTAAAAATAGAGTTAAAGTTCAGTTAAAAAATATTAAAGATGCCAATAATTTGGTTAAAAATGATTTACTTAAATCTGAGAATCTCAAAGCATTTATACCTAATAATTTGTTGTCTAGAAAAGGTATTATAAGACAAGTTGATACAATTTTTGATGAGAAATATTTGTTTGAAAATCTATTATCTCCTAACACTATAACGGAAGTGAAAAGAATAAAGCGTAGAATACAAATTGATGGGGAAACTGCATTCGTACCTAGACAAACCGTTTTAGTTACTTTTGAGGGCAGCTCTTTGCCCAACTATATATACTTAAAAAAAAAAAAAATTTCCGGTGGATTATCGCGGTCATTATCACACGTTTTTACTAATGACCGAAATGGTACGGCTTGTCAATAAACTATCCAGTGATGTTTTCATTCGTCAAACGAATTTAAAATGTCAGCCTACTAGGCTTCCTGCCAAATTTTGTCCATGTGCAGTTGTTTATACGAAACAATAACTTTAAAAAATACTTTTATTTTACTTTTTGAGACAATTGCTTAAAAAATGTTGCGTGCACCTCGGCCAAATGATCTTTCTCGGCCTTATCCGAAGTTTGCTTGGCCTCAGCTGCGGCTCAGCCGCAAACTTCAGATTCGGCCAAGAAAGATTAACTTTACGGTCTTGATACACAAATAACTATTTTCTGAAATCGATTTTCTTTTGGTTACACCATTCATTGAACAAAGTATATTCCTTTTCCTACCTATTTTTACAAAAAAATGCAATTAAATTAACAAACATTGTTTAAAGTCACTAAAAAAAGTCAGATTTTGTAGTTTCTTTTTGAAATGGAAAGGTGCCACATCGTGTCAAATATACAATCCATTGTTCAGAATTTAACGTACTAATCAAACGACAAACAACCAATTCTCCTGTCAAAAAAAAAATATTGTTACGCCACTGGACTGTGTAGACTGGTTAGATGAGACTGGAATTGTACGTGAACGGCCGGGAATGTTCTGGAATGTTCTAGACTGTGTGAATGGATGTATAAATAAGACGCACAGTGGGCCGAGTCTCAGTCTTAAGTTGAACGTGAACGAGTAAAGAAGAAATAAGAGACTTATAATAAGTGTTAAATTGTGATTATAGTTAAGACATGCATTAATATATTGTTGTTAATTTTTAATTAGTTAATAAAGTAGTAAGTGTTATTTGGACTTTCAATCAGCAAGTCGAGTATAGGTTTGTGTGGATAGCAAACATGTAATAATTTGGTGTCGGAAGTGGATTGGAAGAGAAATTTCTGGAACATTCGAAAAGGTTCTACAGTGTTCTTCTTAGGAATTAGTGGTGACACGAAGAGTTAAACTACTGAACAGTGTTTGAAGACTATTTCTGGACCGAATAGTGACTTTAAAGTGTATTTTCGAGAAGTTTCTGGTACATTCGATTTAGAAATAGCTGCAGAAAAAAAGGACTATTAGTGCAACTTCAGGAAATTTCTAGAACATTCTATTTGGAAATTATAGAGAGATACGTGAATTGTGTCGACGGGAACGTGTTATAGATTTTAAAAACAAGACTATAAGTGACTTTTTGTGAAAATTCTAGAATATTCGATTTGGAAACCACAGAAGATACGTGAACTGTGTTAACGGGAACGTAGTATAAACTCTAAATAAGACTTTCTACTGCTGCTTCGAGATTTTTTCTGGAACATTCCATTACAGAATAGACGTGTGATACATACATTGTATGGACTTTATAGTGTAATAAACTTTATTCTGAACTGATTTACGTGTCGTGAGTTAATGCCAACAACAAGAAGCGTGGCAGAGAAGCAAATACAAGACTTACTTGCAGCATTGTTATAATAAATAGAAGAACAGAAGAGAGAACACCGGTATGAGAAATACGAACAAAGAAAAATTATGGAAGCTCAAGATAAGAATACGAAAAGGGGAAGAAGAAGAAAGAATACGAAAAGAGTAAAAAGAAGAACAAGAGAGAATACAACAGGAAGAGAAATATGAATAGAGAAAAATAATTAAAGAACAAGAAAGAAAACAGGAAGACTTAAGAAAAATGATGTAAGGCATGGAAATAAGACGATTGGAGAAAAAAGATGAAGCCTAGAGGAACAGCAGGCAGCCATTTTATCTCTCACTGAAAAATTTAAAGGTGACGTTATAGAAAAAGTTAATGAAGTTAAAAAAGACGTCAGTGAAATTAAAGATGTCAATGAATTTAAAGAAAAATTTGAGGGAGAAATAACTGAAGTTAAGGAAAAGTCAGTGAAGTTGAAGGAGAGATAGCCCGGTTGAAACAACAATTAAGAGAGAAGGGGGGGCAAATTGGTACTGTCGTCTGGTACTAGGTTACAGTCATCTTCATTCGACGGTCAATGTTCATGGTCAGCATATAAGAGACAGTTCGAGGCAGCTGCACGTTCAAATAACTAGAACGATGAGGAAAAAGCAACAGCATTGGTATCAGCAATAAGGGATCAAGCATTAGATCTGCTCCAAACAATTCCTGCTGCACAGCAACTAAACTTTAGCATTCTGGAGGCAGCGTTAGAACTAAGATATGGAGACTAACATCTCGCTCAAGTATATCAGGCTCAGCTCAAATCACGCAGATAACGAGGTGGAGAAAGCCTCCAGGAGTTCGAGGCTGCGGTAGATATTATCCCATCTAGCCTATCCTGATACACCAATGGAATTTCAGCAACAATTAGCAGTTGGGGCATTTATGGATGGAGTAAGGGACCAGGAAGTTAGGCGGATTCTTAAGTTAGCCAGGCACAAGCGAAGTAGTGAGGGTCTAGTACATGCATTTGAGATATAGGCTGCCTATGAGGATAACACTACCTATTAGGATAACACACAATCAAACCAGAGAGTACGAGCCCTGGCTGTGGAAGAGACCCCGGCAGATAAAACCATGCAAGTCGTATTATCCGAGTTACAAAAGTTGATCCCACAACTATTGACAAAGACGAATTTCGAAACGAGACCAGAACAAAATAACGGTAGGCCAAATGGAGGTATCAGCTGTTATAAGTGTGGCAAATTGGGCCATATTAAGAGGAACTGTTGTGACCGAAGTACAAAAGATCATATAACTACTGATAAACTCGAATCTCCAGTCGAAACAAGATTAATAGCCAAGAAGTGGTAGACAGAATGGAGGAGCATGCACTGTTATAAGTGTGGCAGAGTGGGCCATATTCAGAGTAACTGTCGTCAGCGCAGCCCTGAAAGGGTAAATGTCGCAGTAATGGAGGAGCTCCAGGAAAACTGGTGAGCTGATACCTCAGAAATTATGCTGGTTGATAAAAAGGCAGATGACTTTTCCAAAACACTATGTCAACAACATTGTTATATCGTCGCGACAACCACAGCGTCGATTTAACCACCATTTTGGTGGCAAGACCTGTTTTTCTTTCTTAAAACATATCTCAAGTATTATATAAAAAAGTCATGCACCCCTGAGTCTGGAGGGCAGTACATGTAGGCCCACCACAATCCCGATTATAAAGTGATTGATTACTTATTATTGTATAGCAGAGAAAATGATAAAACATTATTTATTGTTAACAATATTTTTACCAATATGAGATTTGATAATATTACAGTAAAATATTTCCATCTATATAATATACAATAAAAAATATACTATGCCTTTTTGTCTGTGTTTTCCATGCAACTATTTTCGACCCTTCCTACAAGAGCTTAATGGTTGCCACATTTTAAAAATAAATATGACCCCTTTCAACACCATGTTAATGGTGTCAACATTACTTTAATTGTAATAAACTATATTTAATATTTATGATTTACGCATCCGTTCCTGTTAATGACAAACATGCGGATGTACCCTTTCGTTTTATTCGTGTTTTAAGAATACCATGTGCTTTTGTTCGCATTGTTCAATTTCTCCATCCGATTGCTAACATGGTCGTTAAAACCTTTTAACACTTCAATTATTTATTTATTCTAGTGCCTATGTGTGCTTATGTAATTGCAATCCCACACTTGACACAATGCACATACCTAATCATTTCTAGACCGTTCCCATCTATAAATAATAATTTTTCTATAAATAGCTTTAACGCAGATCTTTTTAATAAATTTTTATTTATACTGGATGTAAATATGTATTGTGTAGAAAAAATAGAATCTGGTATTTTACCAGCACTAAGCAGCTGAAAAAAGGTCAATACCGTATACGGGGTGTAAACGAAATCTCGCTCACCCCTCTATTTTCATTGTTTATAGAAATAAATCCTATGTAAGAGGGCATTTATCATAAAACAGTAAATAAATTTTTGCAAAAGTACAAAACCTCATCAGAAACATTTTTTAATCACAGTACTCTAAATCAAAAATAAAAATTTTGGGGTGGAATGAAAAATAATATTAACTGAAAATTTTTTGCTAATTGTTATTTACTAACTTTTACAAATCTTATCACAGATAAGTATAACATATATCTTTTTAAACAATTATTTTCCCGGCTATTTGCCAAAACGCTGAAACTTGGATTACAAAAAAAGATAATATGCACATTATGTTCAGTACTACTGACTCAATAATGTTATTTTTAATTTCAACTATTCTAGTAAAACCAAAAATAAATAAAACACAAGGTACTCACCAGTTGACACTCATTTTAAAAAACTTTAAAATATCTACCGATACGTGTTTCTGCTTGCATTGCGTCATCAGGGTAGCCAGCACATTTAAAGAATCCAAAGTATTCTGTTCTCTGAAGCCATTAATGTTTATTACATTAAGGTTTACAAGTTTCCTTACTTTGGATTCTTTAAATGTGCTGGCTACCCTGATGACGCAATGCAAGCAGAAACACGTGTCGGTAGATATTTTAAAGTTTTTTAAAATGAGTGTCAACTGGTGAGTACCTTGTGTTTTATTTATTTTTGGTTTTACTAGAATAGTTGAAATTAAAAATAACATTATTGAGTCAGCAGTACTGAACATAATGTGCATATTATCTTTTTTGTAATCCAAGTTTCAGCGTTTTGGCAAATAGCCGGGAAAATAATTGTTTAAAAAGATATATGTTATACTTATCTGTGATAAGATTTGTAAAAGTTAGTAAATAATAATTAGCAAAAAATGTTCAGTTAATATTATTTTTCATTCCACTCTATATTTTAACTTTTATCAAGAACAGGAACTTAATATGTTTTTAAATTATAAAAATTTTGTTTAAAAAAAGAAATAAATAAAAAATCAAAGACAAATGTATACTGGTATTTATATCCAGAATTTACCATGGATTCGAAAATTGTAAAAATATACAGGGTGTTCCATTTAAAATAAGAAAGTTGAGGTAATTTCCGGTGAAACAGGAAGTGCATAAAAAATTTAAAATACTGTCTTCTAATGCAATTTTGTGTATAACAACACATTAAAATTTCATTGATTTATTTCTATAAACAATGTAAATAGAGGGGGTGAGCCAGGTTTCGTTTCCACCCGGTATACGGTATTGACCTTTTTCAGCTGCTTAGTGCTGTTAAAATACCAGATTCTATTTTTGCTATACAATACTCTTTTGCTTCAAGTATTTTAAGCACTAGACTCAATTAGTAGCTTATTTCGTGGGTTGAATGTCATCCTGTAATGTCAAGTATTTGCTGCAATTACAAAAAAGTCAAAATTAAAATATAATCACAGTTGCGGATGCTCTTATAAGGTTATGCTTGACAATAAGTTTTTAATATTTAAGGAACCTGGGATTTTCCGTAGATTTGTGGGTTCCTTGAGGGGCACTTATTTCTGTTAACAAATTTGTTCAGTTAGGTTTATAATTCAGTCGGTAGAGACAAAAAAAAAGCCTTTGCTTTACAAAAGGTGGGGTAGAAACTATTTTGATATATGTTGTTTAGGTCGGGACCCTGATGAAAAAATCCAAGTTTTTGATCTTGGGGGGAGGCGCAAGCCGTCATCTTCAATGAAAGGTGCAAAAAATGGAATTTTGTCTTCTTTAATTTTGTCTTCTTTAATTTTGTCGTTGGATCAACCGTTGCGAAGTTATTTTGAAGAAAACTATGTTTTTGCACCTTTCATTCATGATGGCGGCTCGAGCACCCCCCCCCCAGGTCGATAACTTGGATTTTACATCACTGGATTATTATACGTCGCACAGTGGACGAAAACGCCAAAAAGCTGGCCAAAATTAAAAAAAATTAAGATTTTTTTTTTGAAATGGAAACGTTTTAAATTGTTGTAGTGGTACCCCTAGCATAAGAAACGACCGTTAATACCGGTTCGGGTTCACTACCTGAGCGAGGAAATTACTTATTGTGCGACCGTGCAGCGCGTCACTTCGGCAGCTCGCAACGCTTCAAAAATCGATAAATTTTGTCTGCAGCGTAAAAATTATCAGAGTGCAGTTTTCTGTGTCATAAAAATGGATTCTGCATCAGAAAGTAAGTACAATTAAAATATCTCAGTATCAGATCAGTTTATTTATATGGTAATTAGTAAATAATTATCGAAGTGGAGTGCATTTTTGTACATGCAACGATTCATAAACTCCACAAAAAAAGCCATAAGTTACGCGGTTGGTGATGGTTGGTCTTGAAACTTATTGGAATGTGTTCAATGAACATTTCTTCGAAAGTGTATACAAAATTAGCTGCATCTTTTTTGCATCTTTGAGATATTGACCAAATTGTACGCGAATGCACGGATGCATGCACATTCGTGCACCATAAAGTTGGCTCCTTTTGAATGCGTTCTCATGAAACATATGAATGTAATTCAGATAATAATTGAATAAAATTAATTTTCAAAATCATTACACATTTTTATTCCATTCCCCAGATCCTAATTTTCCCGAAACAAATGAAACACATGAATTCGCTTCAATTCAATAATGATTTTTGAACTATGTATATATTTTTGACCGTAATTTTTTTGAAATTCTATATGGGATTCTTCATCAGCGACCCAAAAAAACTGTATACAAAGTTTTGTAAAAATGCAGCGATAATTGGCGATTTTTGGTATGTTTTGGGGGGATTTCATGGCCGCCATTTTGTTTTTTCAAAATTAAACTTCGGATTCTTGATCAGCAACACAAGAAACCCCTGTATGCACAATTTCAGTAAAATAGCTCAATGCCTTTATATTTTGGCCAGCTTTTCGGCGTTTCCGTCCACTGTGCGTCGGTGTATTTTTTTTATGTAAAAAACTATTTCATTTTGGCAAATTATGGGTAATGTCCAGTAATATGTTATTTGTTGAATGCACCCATGGTTATATTAGAGTTTTTTCTTGTAATGCGTAATATGTCATTTTTAATAGCCTCTAATATTTTCCATAACCGGAAAACAACATATAATAACAAAGGTGTACCGTTTTTTCTTATCTGTCCATCTGTTAGCATCATAGACAAATATTTCTTGATTAGATCAATTCGTTGAGAAACCAGTGCAATGAGTAAACTATAATTTTTTTATAGGTAGTAACTTAACAAACCAATTGTTGCAATAACAGGATGCAATGACTATCCTGGTTCGTATATCTTTGGGAGACAATCCAATCTATTAGTCAAGTTTGGAATAGATAAGGTAAGGTTGAAGTGGTTGGTTAAGGTTGTTACATAATTTTTCTTGCATTTTTCTTATGATAAGTATTTTAACTTTTATTCAGGTTGTCTATCCTTTATAAGTGTGTCTAGAACATTGCAAAACGTGTAGCCGAGGCAACATTTACTAGAACATATCAATTTATATGCGTATTAGGGAAAACAGCGATGGAAAAATTAAGAGATAAGAATAATAGGTAAAGATATCATTGACAAAAGTATTACTAATGGGAAAGCTCAACATAAGTATAAGCAGACATACCATTCGGCAAATGGAGAATAAAGTATTCATTCATGAAGCAATAAGAATGAAACGACGAGGCGCCGAAGATTTCAAGACATATCCGACATAAGATGCACCTTTTTTAACCTATTTTTACTTGTCATATCACGTGTTGATGGAAATGCCTTCCATCCACAACAATCATGTCGAATATAATTTGACACAGTGGAATATCCATGATTAGCTTGCTATCCGCCATAAGCTTGTATCCATAGTCGCAAATTTAACCTAAATTGACTGGGATAATAGATCTAACTTTGACAGCCGTCGTCGCGCGTTGTTGGAATGCATCTACATAAAGCAAGAATGTTATTAACACTTAATTTATATTGACTGCTAAAAATACAGTTCTCATAATGAAAAACTGAGTCAGTTAAAGATGACTAGTGACCCCACCACGGAATTAACATGATTATTGTATCTCTAAACAGATCATTTGCAAATCTAGATCATTAACCTTTCTATAAAAAATATTGAATAAATATTTACCTTAAAGTTTTAAACTATACAGTGTTACGTTTGGATAAATATTTACAGCATACTTTATATTTAAGAAAAAATGCGGCAGAAAATGTAATTTAAAATTGGCACACAAATATTCTTTTAAGTTTAATTGTTTATTCAATTTTTTGTACCATTTACATATCAAGTTTTAAACATAATTGATTTATTGATATTACGTCTTAGTGGAAATAGGTCAATTAAAACAAAACAACTATTTTTTTATGTAGTCGCCGTTTCGCTATATTTAGTAGCATCCTCAGGAATAGTTGAGTATTTTTGGTCTATAATCAGCAATAAATTATACAAACGAAAATTGGCACAAGGCGAAGGTAACAAATAAAAAGGATATTATCAAGTATACATTCATAATAGTAATAATAATAATAGTAATAGTAATAATAATAATAATAACAATAATACAACGAGAGCAGCTAACCTGGGCGCATCACGAAACTGTAGGAGTGAAAGCAGGATTGGTCAAAGCAACAAAACGAGCAGCAGATGAACTCGGTCTCGCATTCGATATCAGGCGAGGTGACCGGCAAGGTGCTGATGTAGAATCAGTCACTGAACTTCAGCCAAATCGTCTGAAAGCCCGAATTAGAGCTGGCGAACAGGAAAATCTGTTTCGGCAGCACGTCGATAAACCCCTGCATGGTGTCTTCTATAAGAACATGAAGACACTGGGTTTATCGACCAGGCCATTCTAAGGTCAGCCGGGTTAAGTCGGAGACCGAGGGATTCATTATGGCCTACCAAGATGGTGTTATCAACACCTTAGTCTACCGCAGCCGCTTGTGGCGTGTAGAGGTTCCTGACACCAACTGCAGGACCTGCCGTCAGGCGCCAGATTCGCTCATGCGCATATTATCTGCATGCCCCGTATACGCGATTTCGGCCTACATTCACCGACATAACGCGCGTTACGAGTGCTATACTACCATATAAGGCACTCGTACAATGTAGACCAGACACCAGTGCTGCCTTACGTCTCCCGTCGTTGAGAACGAGAAATGCTGGATTTACTGGAACCACTTGTTCCCGATGGTCAGGCTAATCTAAGCCAACAGGCCTGACATAGTCCTCCTCAATCATCAAGTCAGAGTGATGTATGTCATCGAGTCCTCGGCACCTGCGGAGAAATAGACCAAATACCTCGATTTCCTGTACGATCTCCAAGTGCTGTGTCAAGGCTATTCAGTCAAAATGGTCGTCCTAATAATCGATGTACTCGGAGGGATAAAGCCTATACTGCTCTCGGAACTGAAGACCATAACCGGCTTGCCAAAAATCAGCTGAGTGGCTGGCAGGCGAAATACGGAAGGCGGTCATTTTGGGTTTTTTCCGTCTGCTTAGGGCACATGACTCTGGAATCTACAGTCACTAAACCTGCGGAATGTGGGGAGTGACTGTGGTTAATGTGCTGGCACGACTCCTGTGAGGCGTCAGAGGCCGCGAGAGGACCGTTCTGTGTTGGAAAACCGATAAAAAAAATGTATAGTACCTCATGCAAAGGGCGTTTTTGCTGTATATCATTTCATGTTTTTACACTCTTGATGTAATAATATTGAATGAGTCATAATTTCTGATTTATGGCTCGTGGAGTCTGTTTGCTTGATACTGTGGTGTGCATTAGAGTATAACTTTTGAGTTTTTCTACAAAATAAAAATTCTTTAATTTATAAAAAGTTGACGGTTATGTAGAAGAATGCCTCAACTAGCTCTGAAGGCAAATATAAAATCTCTAAGGGTGGGTAGGTGAAATCAGGATTAAATATATTTTTTATTAGTTTTAGTTGAACGCCACCAGTCTTAATAGGCTTAGTACTAATTTGAGGTTATTTACAACAACAATAATGTACATCCTCTGCAAAAACTAGAAAAGCGAAGGGGTTGGTTTTAACAGAAAAAACTATATAATGTCTATACTAATAAAAGGATAATTAAACACCACTACGACAAAGTGGAATATTTATTACATTAAAGTTACAAACAACCGTGTGTTGATGGTGCACTAGAAGTTTTGTATGTGTAGTGTGTGTTGACTGCTGTCCAGCTAATTTGAGGATTTATGCAAGTAGCAACATTTAATTAATTATCAATACTCTACAGTTTACTTTCTAAGTACTTGATATATCTGGCAATACACATAGACCCAACAAAATACAAGAATAAACTGCATTTTTAATGAATTATGCCTCTCACTCGTGAGCGAACTAAATGAAGTGAGAAGTGTCGCCGATGTGGCAATAAAGCAAATATTCCAAGATACATATTTTATAAAAACCTTGGCTGAAAACGTCTCGGCTAACATAGTTGCTACTCTCAATGAAAAAATTCTAGTATTTGAAGCTGAAGTCTCAAATTTAAAAACAGAAATTGCTGACCTAAAGAACTGTGTAGGTATTATTGAAAGAGATAAAAAGCATGAACAAGAAGGAAATGCTCTTAAAAAACAAAATAAAAGAAAATGAGTTAGATCCTATCCATATAATTACAGAAATGAACGAAATTAAACGCCGTGAAAACAACATTTTATTATTCGGAATTAGTGGAAATATTCTGGACATTAAAGGCATTATTCGTACATTATTAAATGATGTACTTGCAAATGTCAATATATTAGATTTCACTGCTCACCGTTTGGGTAGGCTATTGCCTATTGATAATAAATCACGTCCTATTAAAATTATACTGCCCGACACAAACCTTGTTCTTCAACTTTTAAAGAATAACCGGAACATGAAAACCATGGACATATACAAAGATCTTTATATGCGACCAGACCAAACTATCCGCCAGCGTGATTATTGTTTAAAGATTAAGCAGGAACTTAACGATCCCAGTGCCAATGGTGAACCCAATTTAATCATTAAATATGTTAATGGTATTCCAGTTATTAAGTCAAAAAATGTTTAGATTCATATAGCAACTCCTCAAAGAACTCCAATATTTCTATCTGTTATTAGAATTGTAGAGGTCTTAACACCAAGACTCACATGTTCCTAAATAATTCTCTTACTCATAACCACACAATAATAGCAGCGACAGAAAGTTGGCTGAGAGATGGTGTGTTCAACAATGAACTATTTTCAGACAACTATGTCGTTTACAGGAAGGATAGGAATTTTGGAATTACTCGAGGTGGTGTCCTATTGGCTATAGACAGCTCCCTTCAATCATAAGTGTATAATATCTTATGTCCCATTGAAAAGATAGATTTAGTTTGCGTCAAAATATTACGTCATAGTTTATTTGTAATGCTCTTGTATATTCCTCCTAATATAAACTATGATGATCTGGAAGAGTTCTTTGAGTTCATTGAAAACCAACACGACCTCGATCGGATGATAATTTTGGTGGATTTCAACTACCTGATTTACAAATATTTTACAACGAAAATCATCTAACGAGGTCCACTTCACGCTTTATTAGATTTCTCAACTTCTGTGGTTTTGTTCAACATAATAAAATAACTAACATCAACAACAGATTACTAGATCTAGTGATCTCGTCCGAAAATATATTTTGTGAAATTACTGAAGATACTGATCCATTAGTACCCATTGATACACATCACCCTGGTCTCCTAAAAAATTTACCACTGAATACTGGTAAAAGTAACATCTATATATCACAACGCCATAGGTTCAACTTTAGAAAAGCAAATTATAATGGTTTGTCTCAATTGTTAAGTGAAGTTGACTGGTCCGACCTTACCTTACATAATGACGTCAATCAAGCTTGTGACTATTTTAATAATAAACTGCAAAATATTCTACTTTTATGTGTTCCGTTAAAAACCGCTGCAACCTTTAAGTACCCGTGTTGGTTTAACAGTAGAATAATTTATAACATTAAATCTAAAAATCATTACTTAAAAATGTACAGAAAACATAAATTGCTTTTCTACCTTGAGAGAGTAAAACGCCTTAGACGTTTAATTAAAAATGAAATTAGTACTGCCTATAAAAACTATATAAACGGATGTGAGGGTAATATACTAAACAATCCACACAATTTCTGGAGTTTCGCAAACTCAAAAAAGAAAAAATCACGTATTCCAGGTTCTATGCTATATAATGGTATATCCTTAACTTCACCAAACCTAATAGCCAATGCCTTTTCTAAACATTTTAAAAGTGTATTTCTTCCACTTGATGACCAAAGCTGTCTAGATAACCTTAACTTGCTCGAATTAGGGAAGATAAACAATTCATTTACACTAAATGAAATTTCGGACAACCAAATTATAAACGCTGCTAAAAACCTGAAAAGCAAGTTATCAAGTGGGCCTGATAATATCTCTTCCCTAATGATTATAGATTATATTCAATGTTTTATACTACTATTAAAGTTTATTTTTAATCTAATCTTAAAATCATGCACTTTTCCTGATCTATGGAAGCTGTCTCGTGTCTGTCCAGTTCATAAATCTGATTCAATTGCAGATATTACGAATTCTAGACCAATTGTTCTACTTTCTGTTTTTTCCAAACTGTTAGAAATCATTTTATCGGATACACTTTCTGCACATGTGAAACCTGCACTCTCCGAACAGCAACATGGTTTTGTGAAAGCGCCCAACACAACGTCTAATCTATGTTCATTCACGCAATATGTTTCCGAATCTCTTGACACTAGGCATCAGGTGGATGTTATATACACAGATTTTAGTAAAGCATTCGATCGTGTATCACATGTAAAATTGCTCCAAAAACTAAATGAATATGATGTTTCCAATATAATTTTGCGATTGTTGTGGTCCTATCTAACCAACCGACAGCATTTCGTAGAATATAAAGGTGTCAAATCTAATACATTTGTAGCTAGTTCAGGAGTCCCTCAGGGTTCCAATCTTGGACCACTTTTGTTTCTCATTTTTGTTAACAATATTTGCGATCACATAATTTCTTCTAAATTATTATTCGCCAACGATTTAAAATTTTTTAACCAAGTCAACACCATTACCGATTGTCTTCAATTGCAAAAAGATTTGACCTCCTTAAATGACTGGTGTATTGAGAACAAACTATCGCTTAATATTAAGAAATGCAAAATAATGTATTTTACTCGCAAGGTCAGTATCATTCCATTCGATTACCACATCAATGGTGCTTTGCTTATGCGTGTTTCAGGAATAAAGGATTTTTGGGTTATATTTGACGAAGGACTCTCTTTCTCGCTTCACATCAATAACATTGTATCGGATGCACTCAAAATGTTAGGTTTTGGTATAAGAAATAGCAGGGAGTTTTCCTCTGTCAAGGTAATTAGCAGTCTATATATAGCCTTTGTGAGGAGTAAACTGGAATATGGCAGTACTATTTAGAATCCATACCATGTAAAGTATACAGCTCTAATCGAAAATATCCAAAGAAGATTTTTAAAATTCTTGTTCTATAAAAAACACGGTATTTACCCTGAGAGAAACTATGATTATAAAATCTCCTCTTGGAGGAGTTTAATTTTATTTTTCTTCGAAAACGGCGAGAGATGGGGGATTTACTATTTCTTTATAAAATTTTACATAACATTATTGACTCTCCCTCTTTGCTAAGATGCATATTTTTCAATGTACCTCGTATTTGCTCAAGGGGAAATAACACATTTCATATTAAAGTATCAAATTCCTTTCATCACTTTCATTGCCCTATTACTGCAATGTTTAAAAGTTATAACGATTTGCAAACTGTCGATATTTTTTCTGCTAGTTTGATCCAATTTAAAAACAAAATTTCAAGTTTACTTCCAAATTAACCATATACCTTGTTAAAATAACTTTTATAATTTTCATTCACATAATGCATGCTAACGTACTGTAGGGTATTTTCATTTTCATTTCCATTCCTTTATCTGGAATTCATTAGTTTAAGACTTTTAGATATTTATCATGTACTCTTATAAATGGCCACTTGGTTGCTGCATGTAATTAACTAAATAAATAAACTAAATAAATAAATAAATAAATAACTAAACTGAATCTAACCAAAAGCCAAATATTCCGAAATAACGCACTTGGTTGTAAACTAAGCAGTAAAAGGAATAGAAAAACGTATATATGTACCTAATGTAGCTAAGGTGAAAAACACCGCTACAAACAGATAGAACAACACTAAGACAAATCCGTGAAAGTACGCCGTCACAGATAAGAAAGAGCACATAATAAATTATTGTCCGCATTTCCTTCACTGGAATCCTTGCCGTTGAAATTAAAATGGCCGTACTTACAGGTGGTGCTGCACCGTTAGGAGACAAATTATATCTGTATGGCACTAAAGATTAGCACTTCGCTAAGCATACCAAGTCACACACTATAAAACTAAACAATACTGATTTTACATTAATCAATAATTATTGATTAATGTAAAATCAGTATTGTTTAGTTGAAATGGATTGATTATAATCAATCCATTTCAGGTACGTACTTTAACCAACACGAAACACTCGGGCCAATGTCTTGCCGGGTTCTTCCACTCAAGCCGTCTCGCTACATCCTGTTCTTTCGCGCCCCCCTGGTTATGGAGGTATTCATTAAAGCCATACAGCTATAGACAACCCACACTTTAATTGTGCAGGTTTTGCATAACTAACGGAGTCATAAATAAAATAAAATTTTCTTTTATGCCAAATACGAGGCGATCAAAAAGTGGACCATTACAAAAGATCTCACATGATTATTATTGAGATGCGGTCGGATGTTGCACTCGAGTAACCTAACATTCGTTCCCTATTAAAAAATATATCTATATGTCTGAGATAATTAAATAATACAAGATACAGTACCTGGTTACAAAATACAATTACTCGTATGAAGTCTATGTCTAAGAAAACGCAGTAAATGAGAAGATCTAATATTTCCCGAGTGCATATTAGATCTAGATTTGAGGTGAATAAAAATTAAGTAGGGTGGAAGATGAAATATTTCGTGAAAATAAACAAATAAATGTAACTTTTTGTGATTATCTGGGTAAATTTGGAATGTTTAGATATGTATATTATATTATAATAAAAATATGTTGTATTAAACCAATATTATTAGTTTGGAATAGTACCTTACAAATGCAACAATATTTTGTAAGAAGTTATCAATTCTGAACTCTGCTGGCTAGCGCGGTTGATGCCTCTAAGCTTCATCAGAATGGTAGCGACCACTGGTTCCTGCTGAGCAAGAGGCCAACATTAATCTATTACTAATAATCGGTGTCTTGTCATAAATCCAATTAAAAGTTTAATAAAAACAAGTGTGTGTTAATTTAATTGAAATAAGTCAAGCTGTCCAAGTTTATTTGTGATTATTTATACCCAACAAATTAAAATGGACATGTTTATTTCGATCATAAAAATTGTGTACATAAATATAACTTTTTGGCGGTATATCCATCTAAATGACTTGAGTAAACAAGTTATCTTGACTCAATTATTGGTGAATACCGAACTGGACCAGCCAACTACCTGCCAAATATAATTCATATCCATTATTTTTATTTAACTGATTAATGTTTTTAAAGTATTCTGCTAATAATAAATTATTATTTGGCATGCCGTTTTGTTACTATTGTGAATTTATACCTGATATTTTCTCCGCACACTATTTATACTGGAAGGATTTTCATTTCTTCGCATTTTTAGGATCAATAAGGATGATCCTTTGAAATAGAATTTTTAGAAATAGTAGTTAGAAATATAACGTAATGTAAATTTTTACAAAACACGAAATAATATATTAATCAAATATTTTTTTTACTTATTTTTTTTTTCTTATAGTTGATTTAAATAAAATATTCAAATATTTTTTTTATTTATTTCATAATTTTTTTATCTTTTAGTTGATTTAAGACATTATGTACAGAAAACGTCAATCACAAGCATTATTAAGGCCTGGTTTTTCAATGCTCGGTTAGCTAAATTATCTGTGAGTTAGTGACTTTCACCCAATTCACGCTAACTGACGGCTAATTTTGCTAACTGAGCATTGGAAAATGGGCCCAAGTCAAAGATAATGAAAGCTACAGTTAAGGCAATAGTAACTCGATCACTTTTTTTCTAAAATAATATTTCAAATTAACACTTTATAAAACGATGGTAACAATTCAATCAAATCATCAAAATAACAAAAAACCTAAATGTTGCGAATAATCATCCCATTATCTGTCTTAACGTGAGCTGCTTGTAGAATATTAACTAAACGCTTCTGTTAAACACATTGATCCGCGAGGAGGGAAGATAAGGAATAGGGGGGAAGAGGTTTTGCTCGCGTAAACCGAGCAGTATTCAAATAATAATGGCCGCCAAACCACGTGTGAAAGAAAAATTAATGATGTTCGTGTAAATCGTCAATGGCTGCTCGCTCAAAGTACACCAATTATATTTACCAGCTTTTGTGCTGCGGAGTAAATGAACGAGTTGCTGAGCAGGAAAGTGCCGAATGAACTATTATTTTGTAGATATTCTATTCTAATTTAATCAAAAGAATATCCTCAGAATGAATTTGGCGATTTAGGGATTATGTGTTACCCATGAGGGACTTATTTCTGCATAAAAACTACTGATTATTAACAAATTCAATATTTAATCGTTTATTTATTATCTAGTAAAAAAGTTATATACAGGGTGATCCATGTGCGATGCAGGTCCTTTTATTTATTTTTAAAGGTATCGATTTGAAATTCTGAGATCTATTATACGGGATAAAAGATCAACTTTTACACGTATTTTGACATTCTTTTGAAGTTTTGATTTGTATTCGCTCGTTTTTTTTTTGATTTAATATTGATTAAAAAATGACATACAAATAATTGTTTTATTTCACCTGTTGGCCAACAGTAAATAAGTGTTAGGTAAAATATTTATCAAGTATGCATTAAATGTTGTTAAGTAGGCCAAGTGTGTGATGTAGTTATCGTAATCGTGAGATTTTATATTTAAACAAAAAACATAAAAAAACATTTTTTTCATTTGTGGAGTACAAATGAAAAAAAAAGTATTTTTCACTAATTTTAAATGGAGCCTTATCTCTTTTATCTATTATTTTTTAACAGCATTCCAATGCCATTATTACAGCAAAGTTTACTTGTATTATTGCTGAAAGCGGTTGGTTCATTTTGTTGCTTTAATAATAATAAAATAAAACAACGTTGCCAAATTCATTATTAGATGCCTATTTTCTTGGAAGCTTCATATTGAAATTAGCAAACCACTGTTTACAATTATTATGCGAAATAATTACCTAATAGCATTTTCTTAAATGATATTTTTTTTTGTTTTTTTTACATATTCGACGTTCCCAATTTATTATCCCATAAGTCATAGTGATATGGCAAAAAGCATGATAACTGATTAGAACTGCTTCTATATTAATTTTGTATTTTATATTCTTTTTATTCAATTGAATTGAAAAGTGACGTTTTTTAGTTCAAATTACTGGACGAAAACTTCACCTTTTTATAACAGGTATCACTTTTAGTTGTGGTTATTCGGCTCGGTTTCTCGGCTGAAAAGTACTTTTCGTATGGTAAACAATTATGAACAAAACTGTGGATATCATAAACAAATGAAAATTTTGTTTCTATTAAGGCATAAGTAATAGCGTTGAATCAGTTAGAAGCGCTCTCGAAAATTTCATTTCTAATAAAGTCTGAATTCACATTTTTGTTTATAATTAAAGCCAATGTAACAAAAAGTACATTAAAAAATTATTTAATGTAGAGAAGTCATTTATTAAAATTAAGAAAAGCAACGATCCAAGGATACTTCCCTGTGGAACTTCATGTTTAATTTCTAAATTTGAACTTGACTCATCTTTAAATAAAACTGACTGATATCTATTACAAACCTAAAAATGTTATTAAATCTAATACAGTACCTCTAAAACCATAAAAATTCAACTTGGATAGCAGTACTTCATGTGACGTATAATTCAATGCATTATTTAAATAAATAAATATGTCTGTTTAGAGAGAAATTTTTTTAGAAGAAATATTTTAACTATTACTAGGTATTGCCTATCTTACATAGTATACATATAAAAATAAGTGCATATTTTGTGGTTTAATAAAATTCCTGTATAAGATTCCAAGCAATTTAAGCAAAACTACAGTCTGTTCGGGGAACTCCTTCAACTCCAGATCCAAATTATACTTTGTGGTAGTTTGATGTGCAAATTCGGTAATGCTAACTTGTGCAGTCTGCATTAATTTGTACACTTCGGTGATCATTCGATTCCTTTATCTAATCAAAACTTAATTGAATGCATTCCCTGTTAAAGCAAATACTTGACAGAAAAGTGTGGAACAAAGTGCTCATAATATCTGCTTACATAAGGAAGTGGAAATTGGTAAGTTTCAATCTTAAGATGATTTATTTCGTAAGTTAAACTAATAATTTTAACTTTTTAAATAACAGTGAATTTAATAAATAAAAAATACTAGATTTGGGAATTTCTATATTCCTATAATTAAAGGTTAATGTTGTTTTTTCAATATAAATTTACCCATTCAATTTTCCGAAATATCTCTCCTATGTAAGCATTACTTTAATATTCGGGGCGAGCAAAAAGATTTTCCTACCAGTTTAGTATACAGGGTATACCATTGAAAACGAAACAGACGGATATTCGGGTGGTTCAAATTGATTTTTTTAAAAAACGCTCAGACACGTCAATTTTATTTTCGAAGGGGACATGCAATAAAACTGCTCTGCAAATCGTTTCATCCCTTCGCGCCATGACCACAAACCCTAATATTTCAAATGGCATGATGAAAGTTTCATTTGAAACGAGTCCTTTCATTTTGAATCATTTGTGGTGTCATTTAACAGTATTCTTCAATAATAATGTCGCAACTCATCCAGAGACTCCGGTTCCGTTAAATAGATTTAGCTCTTCAAATGGCCCCACAGGAAAATATCGACGGAGTTAAATCTAGAGACCTGCTCGGCCATTCCATAGAACCTGTCCGTCCAATCCATTGTCCAGGAAGCATTATGTTCTTCAGCCCGTGCAAATGTGGAGGGGCTCCGTCTTGTTGGAACATGAAATGGTCTTTCAGGTAACGATCATCATTTTCAATAATACTAACGAATAGTGGACAAAATCTTCCTATAATTCCAAATACGTTTCACCTATCAAATTACTTTTAAGAAAAATGAGTCCAACCAGACGGTACCAAAAATACCGGCCCAGACATTTAATTCTTGAGAAATTTGAGTGTGGATCTCGTGGATTAGTTGGATTAGCATCCGACCAATAGTGACAGTTATGACGATTTACAGTTGAGTTTAAGAAAAACGCACGCTCCTTAGAAAAATAGATGTTAAAAAGAAAATTCTTTTCAGCTGCCATTTGCGCAGTCATAATTTCGCAAAACTTTTGTCGCCGGTCAAATTCATCCTCATTCAATTCGTGTACTAAATGAATTTTGTAAGGATGACATTTATAATGTTTTAGGATTTGGTGAACAGTTGTTCTACCAAAGTTAGTAACAGTAGCCTATTTCCTTGTGCTCAAAGTTGGGTCTACAGCAACTTGTCCTAAAACTTCGACCTCAATAGTTTCATTCCTTACCGAAAGTTCACGTTCAGGGTCGTTTTTTGTTAGACGCTGATCCAGTTCTCGGAACTTTTCCACTAACTGCATTAATCAAAATCATTTACAAATATAATAATTTAATGAAACATTTTAAAAATAATTTAATAATGGAACCAAAATAGTCGATTAGTAAAAAAAAAATAAAGTTTTGTCGCATGGAGATTATACGAGTCAAGTGAATAGTTACGAAATCAAAAAAGTTCCAAAGTAGAAAGTGGTCCCTTCACCTCTAAAAAAAGAACCCCAAATGCATCTTGTCGTAGTTCTCAGCGTTTTTCTTAGAAACCGTTCGTCCCAGAAAAAATCTTATACTTATAAAAAATATTCCCTATAACTTTCTACAAAAAGGTTCTAAAGCCGATAAATGCAATGGATTTCGAGCAATTACCGATTGACATGAGGGGTGTCTTTGAACTTAGACTAATTAAGTGGCTGTGTGGTCATAATACAACGGTATTGATTATTATCTGACAATTCCTCTTAATATTAATTCTTAAAAGAGATAAGTATCACACAAGTAGTTTCAAAAAATTCACTCTTAACCCTTAAACGAGCTTTTCAAGAATACCCCAAGTGACTTATTTTACCTGGTACATATTTTTAAATACGTATAATAAAATCTTTCACATTTTTAATCTGGTACTTGGAAAAGAAATTTTCGCCTGAATAAAGATGTATTCAGCGTTGTTAACCATAGCGAACCTTTTGATGGTAGATAGTAGACGAACTTTTCGGTAGATGGTGTACAAAATCGGTAGAATTATCTAGGGACTGGTAGATTTAAATTTTTGAATAAATTACTCTAAAATAACACAAATGCAAAAATAAGCACTTCGAACGAAAAGTGAAAATGCCCTTTGTGACGTCATTGATGTTTCCCCCCCCCTTAATTTTATTAAATGCGACAACCGTATGTTTATGAACCATGATATTACCCTAAGTTATTTTTGACAATAACAGAGAATTTCAATCACAGCGTACTAGAAATTTTAATATAGCAATTAAAATGATTTTTGACATACTATTTCAATTTTCTTTTGTTTGCATGGCTTACTAAAAAATCGGTAAACTGGTATTATGTTTTAAGAATGTGTGAATATCATGAAAATGGTTTGATTTAGGTATGGGAATACCTAAATCGAAAGGGAAGTGATTTCTTCGTCATAAAAATAAAAATAAACAGGAAACAGCCCCGACGTTTCCTTTTTGGTATATAAAAAGTCACAAAAAACGCTAATTTTGTATGAACCATGGCAAAGATATTTGAATATTTCTATAAAAAAAATTTGGTTTTGTGTGTATACTTACACATATATACATACGTTAAATTTTTTAGAAACTATGGGCAAAGATATTTGGATATATCTATAAAAAAAATTGTTTTTACGTGTATATTTACACTAAAATACATATATCCATAAATGACTTTTATGCCCTCTGGCACCTAACCTATAAAAAATAACCGCTGAATAATTTTATTTGTAGACGAACAAGCTAGATATAATCAAATTTACTGCCTTCTTTATGGCTTCTTTGTGTGTAACCCATAAGGTTCTTATTTAAATCATACTATTCGTAATTCCCATATTCTCAATTTATACTTAAAATATATTACTTTAGATGTCAAGTGGATAACACATTTTAGCTGATCATTTTGAAGTTCTCCTATTCCTTAGATATGTCATTTTGATAAGTCTCAGAGCTTAAGGTAAAAGAGTCCAAATGATTTCAAGACCTTCTAAAGACAACAGATCGCTAAAACATTTCAATGAAAACCATTCACCCTAAATAAATTTGGGTTTATGATTTTTGCAAGAAACGCAAAAACATGCCAAAAGAGAAATGAGGGGACACATTTTCTTATAAATAGACGATCTAGGATTAATTTTACCCCCTTACTCCAGAGTCACCCCACATTTTTTTTAAATGGAACACCCTATATTTTTTTAGGTGATTAGTTTTTTCCTCGAAAATGTGTAATTTATGAGGTCTAAAGTGAATAGTTATAATTATTTTCAAAATAGTGTGCACTCTGCAAGAAATAATTCGGCAAGGACTGCTGCTAGAATTTTTAATATTACTCATCCTGGAGAAAAATGCAACACATAAGTACGTAATTGAATTGATGCAAAAATTTATGGAAAAAGGATCAGTTGGCAACAGAAAGCATAACCTGACGAAGCTATGGAAGTTACAGATTTAGGAACAGTTACTTTAGAGCAATCTTTATCACAATTATCTAGAGAAACAGGTGTTTCACGCAGCAGTTTTTAGAATTTTACATTAAACACAAATTTCATCCATACAAAATAAAATTAGTACAGGAATTGCACAAGGATGATCCTGACCGTCGTCTCGAGTTTTGTAAAGTAATGAGTGTCTGTCAGTGGATTAGTCAATACACACAATTGCAGATATTGGGTTGAGAGCGATCCATATGTAATGCGCGAATTTCTTACTCAAAGACCTAAAAAATTGAATATTTGATGTGGTATCCTAGGAGATCATATTGTTGGACACTTTTTTATTGAGGGAAACTTAAATAATGAATTACTTTGATAATCAGTTGATCAACAAATTACCCAAATAATAGAAAACGATAAGAATTTTTCTGAATATCTCTTTGCATTTCAACAAGATGGAGCACCGTCAATTTCTTAATGATACATTCCCTGGTCGTTGGATAGGTAGAAGAGATCCGATGATAGAGTAGCCATCTAGGTTACCAGATTTGACTCCTTTAGACTTTTTTGTGGGGGTAGTTGAAGAAGAAAGTCTATGCAATTCAATCAGACTCGCTAGATGATTTACGACAAAGGATTGTTCAAGAATGTCAACATTTAACGCCACAAATTGTTCGTAATGTTAGAGAGAAGTTTGAAACGCGACTGTCTTATTGCATGGAGGTCAATGGAAGTCAATTTGAATACCTAATACAGTAATTTTTGGGATTGAATCGTTTAATACTCTAACCCTTTTTTAAATTTAAAATGTGTAGCTTCCAAACTAGGTATTCACTTTAGACTCCACAAATTATACAATTTTGGAATGAGCTCTTCGAGGAGAAACTGATAACCTGGGGTGTTCCATTTAAATAAAAATTTAAGGGTGGCTTTGGGGGTGAGGGGATGGAACTAATCCTAGGTCTATTTATAAGAAAATGTGCCCCCTCTTTTCTCTTTTTGGCGTGTTTTTGCGTTTTTTGCAAAAGTCAATATATCCAAATGTATTTAGGGTAGATAGTTTCATTGAAATGCACTGTATAAAGATATTAATATTTCTTTCACATTCAGACAATAGAATTTATTAGCGTGCAATAAAGTAGGTACAAATTCAAGCATTTATACAGAGTATTTCTAAATTGCTGTAATTAAATTCATTTGCAGATTCTACATGCAAAAATAATCAGAAAAGTTCATATCAATACGTGCTAGCAAATGGAGCTACAGCCATTGGAAACGGGGTAAAAAATTGGTTTTTATTTAATATATGTATATATCAGAAAACTGTGCTATTATTTGGACGAAACTTCATAAAAAATCTACTATCAATATGCAAAAACTTGTATGAAGTAAAAACGGCTAATTTAAATATAGCATGGCGACAAATGTGAAGTTATTTATGTTGTAAAACACCTTTGATACGAAAATTTATCAGTAATAGATGTGAAAGAAGTTATACGAGATAACATAATTAATTAATTAAATTGTTTATATAACATATTACGATTATTAAAATATATTTAGTTTTACGTTTAATTAATTTAACAAAATTTAAATTTGACTTCTACGCATAGCCGCCATAGTTTTGGGATGTCAGAGGTCATCAACAACTTGTGCTTGCAAATCATCAACGTAGACGTCATTCATCTTTAATGATTGGTTAAGATAATGTGGGTAGGAGAATCATATTTAGTTCCTTACCTAATTCTAATAAACATCAGAAAAGACAACTCATTTCGCAGAGTATTATCATGATTACAAATTATTATTTAGTTATATTTGACTTCAAATATTTTGGGTAGTATGTAGTGTTATTCTTAATGTTACTGAAATTAAAATATGATAAAAAACTATAGTGGAAATGGTCGTCGTAAATAATAAACTATAATAAATATAGTTTAAAAAAAACTAAAAAACACGCTTTTAAAGCACATCAAACTAAAAAAGTGAAAAATAATTATTAATATAAACTGAAAACAATAATGAACGAAAAATACTAGTATTATTGTGAAAAAGCGTGGGTTGCTCGATATACGAAAAATATGGCACAAAGCGCCCCACGCTTTTTTCACAATAATACTAGTATTTTTCGTTCATTATTGTTTTCAGTTTATATTAATAATTATTTTTCACTTTTTAGTTTGATGTGCTTTAAAAGCGTGTTTCTTAGTTTTTTTAAACTATATTTATTTTTCACTTTTTAGTTTGATGTGCTATGAAAGCGTGTTTTGTAGTTTTTTTAAACTATATTTATATTGCTTATTGATGCAGATATTATAACATATTACGATCCAACAGATATTTCTGAAAAAAAAAATATATTTTTATTTCAGCCATGGGATTTGAACTCACGCCAGAGGAGTCCGTCGTTTCGCGTCGACTGAGAGTTGCCCGCTCGACCAACGACCGAACTGAGAATCGTTGAACATACTTACAATATTAAGCCTCTTGCTCTCACGCAGAGGATACGTGAGGAAAGGACTGGCGATCCTGATCAGGATAATGATATAAACTTATCAAATTATTGTATTGTTACCGGTTCTTCGTAAGTGTACAAAGTTTCAATTAAATCTGTCCGTTTAAAGTGGGTCAAAATCGAGTCCAAAGAGTCGGTTACAAACAAACAAGCAAACAAGCAAACATACAAGTGAAGCTAATAAAAGCGTGTTAAAAAAGATGCCTTCTACCAGTTCTACTTAACATAAAGTGGCCAACGAAGCAACTACGGACATCAGTATTTAAAGTAATTTTTATTTCTTGTTTTGATGAAAATTAAGTATAAAATATACGTAATACATGTCTCTAATTTTCGTTAGCAAAAATATTGATTAGAAATTCAGGAACAAAATGAACACCCGTTAGGAACGCCCTTATTTCTGCTTAAAACCTGTTCCATTTACAAACGAGAACTTTTTATTCGAAATGTAGGGCAGTGTATAATTCTATTTCCGTCAACCCAATATGAACATACATTTTTTTTATATAACTATAGGCCATATCTCAATGAAAGTGTCCTTTTTGTGGAACAGGGGATATTTGGGGTCAAGGGTCTATCGAGATATCGACATAATCACCGGTATTGTTCTGTCGAGAAGACCCCAGTAGAAGTCCACCCTTTCAACAGAGTGTTTGCTGTACTTCTAAAAGCGGAAACCACTACCTAGTCTGGCTACTTGAACAAAAGTGTACGAAACTGGTGTATATAAGGTACAAGAATTCTGTAAAAATATACGAATCGGTTAGAAAAACTAAAAACTATGGTGTGGAAATGTGTAATAATCAGCAATGAGAAACAATTAATCGATAGCTGGTATAAAATTTATCCTCTATTTTTTCGTACGAGGATAAATCGGGAAATTTTAAATAATTTATTCTGATTGGTTGTTTTGCGGCCTCGTTCAGTTGATATAATTTTAACACGGACGTAGTTTTCCACGAAATACCAAAACAGTATATACCTACTGCACTCGACGCGCGTTTCGCTAACCAAGGTGGCATCATCTGAAGATCATTAAAACTAAATTTATTTCTTTAACTTTGGCAGAATTTTTCTCACTCAATTAATTTTCACAGCAATAAATATTATTGAAGATGTAAAGTCACAGCCATTAGTTAGCAGGATACACTTGCGGGAAGAACATTGTACGATTTCTTTGCCACATTATTAACAATAAAATAATTGAAATTCGTTAAAAATGATTACAAAATATATAAAAGATGAAAAATGGGATGGTATTGTATAAAAATAATGAATTTTTGGTTCCTTCATTTAGTAGTAGATGATGTGGTATCTCGCTTTCGACCACGTGTCTTACCACGGCCCTCATCTAACCATGCCGATAACATACAATGTCTAACTATCAAGGTAAATAATATACTAATAAATTAAAAAAATTGAATAGGTTTCTACTTAAATTCATCTACAGATATTTATACAAGAGACGATGGAATAAATAAAATAACCTCAAAGGAAAATTGGGGATGGATTATTGCAGAATTATCGTCTATCGCAGTTATCTTTTCTCATTTATGGCCCAATTTGTTCATGCTCATGTTGCAGCTCACATTTGAGAACCTAAGAAAGTAGGTATATTATTTATTTATTTATTTAATACAAATTTGTATCTACATGAGAAATTTCCAAATGATTAAATAGAGAACGCAATTCACAACAATCAATCTTTCAATTAATTTTATATTAGACAGTTTTAAATCCAAGTAATTCTAATCGTTCATCATACATACGGGCGTAACAGGATCATGGTACACCCCCTTTCTCCTTTACTTTTAAAGATAATTGATTGAAATTTGGGATATCTTATATACATAATAAGCGCACTTTTTTGACATACAAGTGATTTTTTCACTTCCGGTTTCGCCGGAAGTTACAGTAACTTTCGATTTTTAAATGGAACACTCTGTATATTATTGCAATTTTGAATTCTGAATAATTTTCTAAATCCAACGATACCAAATAAGTGACATTTCAAACGTCAATATTTTTTATAATATAATTTTTAGTTTTCCATTTAAGTGTGCCATGATGGTTCCGATTTATTCTGAATGACCTGTGTAATGGTAGAAAAATAGAAATATCGTCAAAAATACTAAATTACGTGATTTATGAGCAAATAAAGTTCATCAAAATGGTTTTTGGAGCAAAACTGATTTTATTCAAATGAAACCATATTGGTACCGTAGTACCACTTATTAGTACTATTAATAAGGAATTTATTCATATGTCGTATTAAAATGTGCGATAAATACAAACAAAATTACAGCTAAAGCAAAATAAGAAAATACAATTTTGTTCTAATTAAATGTTAAGAAGTAACTAACTAAGGCGGCTTTGAAAACAACAAAATATTTAGCTTGCCAAACATTTGTTGTTTTACCGGTATTTTTATTGTCTTTAAAACCTCTGTTCAGGAAGCTACCTCCATATCATCTAGCACTAAAGATACCTATTTTTAACCAGAAAAACCGAGGATAGTGGATTCCTAGTATAGAAACTAGTTATAACATCAATTTTGTGATATTTCTGGAAGAAATCTTCATGGCATTTTTTGAGTGATATTCCCCCCCGATTCTGTAACCGTAGTAGATACCAAGCTACTAGTTCTAATCTCTTGCTTAATAGCAATTTCTCTTGCAGCTGAGACAACACACAATTAAGAGATAAGTTTAAATAAAATAATGGTTCCTAAATTAGATTGATAATAAAAATTAAACAGTTATTGAAAAAATGGCTAAGAAATAGTAGACCTTGCTATGAAGAAACTCACAGTTACAGAATCGGGGGGGAATGTCAACAATGGTATTTGTGGTGTACTATTTGTAAATAAATATATAGGTACTTATATTTTAAAACAATATTTTTAGTGTTAATAAAATTAACTTTTGGAGAATATTTAGTAATATATTCAGGACCTCAAACGTTATCAGCTGCTAGCCCGATCTATGTCCACTCTCACCTGAGTTTTTCCTTAAAAAAGTGAGTGCCAGATAGGACAAATTAAATGGTTAATATTAATATAATTACTGTTTTCGTTGATACTGTTGATAGTGTAGGAGCGCATCACTGACGAATCGAAAAGTTCGTTAAAATTAATGATCAGCTACTGATGAAACGTTTAGTACTTTTTGTGAATAACTCGGTAAATGGTTGCCCGATAATATTTATATAATTTTTACAATTTCTACGGAAAAATAAGTGGTACAGATAAAATCCACCGTCGGTTGTTAATTTTCGGGGTGTAATGTAATAATGTGATAAAGTTTTCCCATATGATCTTACATATACTTTATTTCAGACCTATTTGCAACAGAAAATGTCGGCTTTTTTGACGGTGGTAAAGGGATCAAAGAAACTGACGTTTTTTATGTTGCAAATAAGTTTGATTAAACTGTGACTGCAGAACTAGTCACATGATCACGTGACTGCATTCTATGGTTAAATTAAAAATGTTTGTTTTTAACTTAGACAGTCGTCTAATCCAAATCTCTGTACCATCTAGAGAAATACAGTTTTTGTTCTGTGGAATCTGTCGCAGATTTGCTTCTGTCTGCCAGAGACCAGAGGTCATATTCAAAAACCGGAGACTCCGGTTCAGTGCTGGAATTCTGGTAACCCTGAACATTAACTGGCTAAAGTTTAAAAACTTCTCGACTCTTTCTAAATGAAACTCCCCAATTCTCGACTTATAAAGCTTGGAGAATAATTCACGTCATGAGACTAAGGCATAAACGTCTCATAATATGATCTCTTCCCGTTATTATTATCAATATTATATCGTATTTTTGCAACGAGTTGATATAACATAAATGAATATTAAACAAAATGTAAATATTTCTTTGTCGTACGATAAAATCTTTGCTCTGAAAGCTGAGCTCGAATACTACGAATACACAATCACAGTTAGTTAATAATTTCGTATCACACAACTTTGAAACGAAGTATTATCGCTAGGCTGTACGCTGAAAACGAACTTAATTATAAGTCCTCTATTGTTCAGTATTTAATCTGTGCTGTGTGGCAGTGAATTCTGCTGACCGAGTTCTCCTCGAACTCTATTTTGTAATTAGCTACTTCCGGCCCGTGAACCAGGATAGGAAGCTGTGAAACACTAGTGCAGTCATGAATGTTTATTTAATTAATTTTATAGTACCTAGTAGTCGTTGGAGAGGACTTTTTGTTTAAGTAACTTAATAACCGCTATTTATCCACTTCAATTCTAAGCGTGCTAAAAGGTAAAATGGAACGAACCAAAACCAAAAATTATAAAATATACAAGAGCGTATTAAGATGATATGAGTTAGTGTGACACTTGAAAATATCAAGTGCTTAGTTAGGTCTTGGGTCCTTAGGTGTTAAGCGTTAATCGTTTCATTATGGAAATTCTATAAGTAATTCTTTTAGTTATAGATCTTGTTCTCTGAAAAGGAGATATTTTACAGTACAGCTATACGCGGTCCGTTAGTAAAGGATAGTAACTTGGCCAACTAGATGTCTACTGGAGCACAGAGTCTGTGACTGGAGTCTACAAAAAATTTTTTAGGCACGGCAAAGCCATCTTGATATGTAGTAATAACAAATACTTCAAGATTATAGTTTCACCGTGCCTAAAAAAATTGTTGTAGATTTCAGTAGATCTCTACTTATTGTCCATTACTAACTGACCGAGTATACTTTTACTTTAAATGGCAGAAGGACGCTGGTATCTATGCATGTATTATTTGCGGCGGAGGACTAAGCTTATTATTGAAAGAGGATAGCTCAATGATATTAAAATGATACATATGTCACTATAATGTAATCTTAAGTTTGCCCCGTCAAGAAAAGAAAACATGGATTTCAGCGCCCTTCGGTCAAAAAAATAATAAATAAATAAAATAAATAAAATAAATAAAATAAATAAAATAAATAAAATAAATAAAATAAATAAAATAAATAAAATAAATAAAATAAATAAAATAAATAAAATAAATAAAATAAATAAATAAATAAAATAAATAAAACAAATAAAATAAATAGAATAAATAAAACAAATAAAACAAATAAAATAAATACAATAAATAAAATAAATAAATAAATAAATGAATAAATAAATAAATAAATACTGTATTTCTGTGATTTATTTAAATAAGTATAGATATTGTCAAAGATGCACTTAATACATAATTACTGAAGATAAGTTAAATAAGTTAAAAGATATTACAGACTACAAAACAAATCTATTTGTATATATACAAATACACACACACACACACACACACACACCTTTAAACAACCTTAAAAGATACTATCAGATATTAAGGTATATACAAGATGTATATGACTATTATACAATAAATTCATGTAATGAATAAAAACATTTTTCAACTAAGAAGCCTTTTAGTTTTTGTTTAAACTTTTTTATAATTGTACTGTTTCTTATATCAGTGGGTAATTTATTAAAAAGCTTCCAGCACAATTTGGGGACCTTTAATATAGAGAAAGGTTATATTTACTAATGTATATTTGATTTTTATTTCTAGTAGCATAGTGGTGGTCATAAGTTTTCAATTTATTTTTATTAATCTATATATGTGTATTCTATATACAGGGTGAGTCAATAGTGCATTCTCCTTTGATAACCTTTGAACAACAATTCATTAAATACAAAAGTTTTTTGGGTCGATAAGATCTATCATTTAAAATTACTGTAAAATCTACAGGGTGCTTATATTCTCTATTACGCACAAAAATATTTTTTTAAATAGAACACCCTGTATATTTTGACACCATTTTATTAAATGAAAAGAGTATTATACAGTGATATCTTGTTTTTTGGATTTGCATGCAACATGCAACGTTGCCAAGTTATTTAACATTTTCTGGAAATTTAAGGATTTATAAGGGTCCGTTTAATAATTTTTATTTACCTATGAAAACAAGCTTGGTAAGCAAATATTATACTATTCTTAGTTCATACTACACGCTAAGTATTAGTACATTTTTTACATTATTCTATTTTACAGGGTGTCCATGGTAGCATGTCAATTAATGCGAATTTCAAATAGGAAAAACGCTGTTTCTTTAAATGGAATAGCCTATATTTTTTTACGTGGTTGGATTCCTCCTTCAAATTGTTTTCTTTTTTGTATAACACTTCCTATACCTAATTGTTGAAGTTTTCGAGAAAATTAAAGTTTTCTCTTTAACCTTGCGATCATAGTAAAAATAAATACAATTATAACAAGAATGGCTTTGGAAAAACAAAAATTGTGCTGTCAAACAGATATTTTGTGGTTTACACGTAATTAATTTTACTTGGTGGTGATTCTTCTGTATTTCCTAGTTGAGTTAATTATTTTTGTTAAATAAATTATGAATTTTTCACACGAAGAGTTGATCGACATGGTTTATGCATTGGGAGAAGGGGAGAGAAATTCGCTATTGGCATCAAGAATTTATATTCAGCGTTATCCAGAACTAAGACATCCTCACCATTCTACATTTGAAAGGTTGCGAGAAAGGTTTGAACGAACTGGACATGTAAATTATGAAAAACATGAACGTACAAAACTAGCAACAAATGAAGAAAACGTGTTTCAAGTTACATTAAGTGTCGTTGAAGATCCGCATAAAAGTACGAGTATCCTCAAAATGTCTTACAGAGGCTGTGGTTCCAGCACGACGGAGCTCCACCCCATTATAGTATTGCCGTAAGTTACATTTGCTGACAATTGGATAGGTCGAGGGGGACCAGTTCAATGGCCACCAAGCTTGCCAGATTAGACAAAATTGGATTTTTTTTTTGTGAGGGTACATTAAAGGATTAGTGTACAAAACATCACCAACTACAAGAGAAGACAGGCAGCAAAGAATTCGACTAGCGTTCGACACCATCACGCCTAACATGTTACAAAATGTAAGTGACTCATTTTTTCATAGAGTCAGAATTTGTAATTTACAACTAGGAGGTCATGTTGAGTATATTTTGCAACTTGTTTTATTTTTTTCTTCTATTTACTGTTTACATTCAAAATTACACTTTTATTTTGTTATGTACATACCTAAGGTGAGTTGTAATTTTATTATTCAAGTTCAATAAATTTGCTATTTTTACTGTTTCCTTTACGATTTTATAGAAAATAATTTTTCGCCTGACCGCAATTTTTGTTTTTCCAAAGCCATTCTTGATAAAATTGTATTAATTTTTAGTATGATTGTGAGGTTAAAGAGAAAACCTTAATTATCTCCAAAAAATTCAACAGTTAGGTATAGGAAGTGTTATACAAAAAAGAAATCAATTTGAAGGAGGAATTCAACCACGTAAAAAAATATAGGGTGTTCCATTTTAAAAAACAGAGTTTTTCCCATTTGAAATTCGCATTAATTGATTATTGTTCCAAGAAACTTGGTTTCTGTTAGTGGTACAACAGGATAGTGATTAAATTTATATTATAAATGTCATCTGGTTGTCTTTGTTTTATCTTAAAGTGAATGCAAACTGTTTTTTTCATAGTTTATCATTGATCGAATTTAAAACACCATTCATTGAACTGCTGTAAAAGATTATTAACGTTTTTTTCCAGTTCTTCCGGAGTTTTTGCCATAACTATAAATGATGTGTCGTCAGCATAGATATACACGTTTGCAGAGTTGATATAACGTGGTAAGTCATTTACGTATAACAAGAATATCAGAGGACCCAGCACCCTGCCCTGAGGAGTTCCAATGCTTAAATTTTGTTTATCTGAGAGAAATTTTTCTATTTTGACAACAATATTTCTATCTGTTAGACATATATTTATAATTCCTCTAATTCCTAAATTATTTATTTTTTCACTTACAAACAATTAGTTTAAAGTGTCAAAAGCATTTGAGAGTTCAAACAATACCCCCATACGTAACATGTTTTGGATACGCTTGTTTGTAGCAGTTTCTGTGAACAATTTACTTCTAAAGCTATGTTGAGATGAAGTTAGGAGTCTTTTTTTATTTAAAAATAAGTTTATTCTATTGCCATAACTTTTTCGATTATTTAAAAAAAAAATTAAAAGTGAGATGGGTCACCTGCATCTCCCTTTTTTATTGTTATTCAAACATAGCAATTAAAACATCTGTAATATCACAGTGATCATTGAACCCGTTTGTTCCGATAGGGAATTATAAAATACTCCCTTTTGAATTTTTACAAATAGTAGGTCACAAAGTAGTAAGTCACAATACTTAACTGTTTTCTTTTGGTCGCGTTTAAAACCAAGAATTAATTATATTTTGCTGTAAACATATATGTATATTACTTACCTATTTTTTAAAGTTCTTGTTAGTTCCTTCATTGCCAATCTGCAATAAAAATATAAAATCAGTACAATTCAAAACAAAAAGTTAGAAGAAGAATAGGGAAACCATTAGGTGACAATTAGGTGACTATGTAGCATCGGATTTCGCTATGTATTTCCACAATTGTGCACTTATAATATCTTCGATATATCACAATACCATTATATTTGTTACATATATTTGTATCCGAAAGTTCTAATAGATTTAACTAAAAGTATATGTACATAAAAATGATAAAACATTGTTTATTTAAATTTTCTGTAGGTAATAGTTGTTTCTTCTTTATCATATTTTACTCAGTTTATTTATTTTTTTGAAAGCCACTGAACAATTTCATCTTTCATCCTATTCCGAAGACATATTACTTGCATATTTGTCCGATATTTCGAAGATGAAGAAATCATCAGCCATGTGATCAACATATTTCATGCTCAAATTACTCTATCTACAAGGATAATGTAGATATAAAAAATACAGCAGATTGATTGTATTTTAATGCAAGCAGTTTCTCTGGTTTCTGCTATAGTTATGATTGTGTATTTTTTCAAATAAATTTCAGATATTGGTAATCAAGATGTATGAACGCAAATCGATTTTTTTTGTGGACATGCAAATAAATTGTTCGTGTAACCTGTAAGTTATCCAGCTATACCGTGATTCTAGAATCATATAATTGCTTGGGGTTTCCAATTTCAGCTGTATCAAACTTAAGACCATTTTCATAAACGTATTGTCATTATATTACTAGTAGCATTTGTTCAGGATCCCCTAAGAGTTTAATATTTATATGTTAAATATTTAAACAGTTAATGGAAGCTCCGCTACATTGTTATATTACATAAAAGTACACTCAGAATGTAGAATTATCATTTATTATCATTCACTTTTCTATTACCATAATTAAAGTATAATCAGCTTAGGGTTAGAATTATTAAAATGTGTATTTAAGCAACTTGAATCCTGTAATCCGAATGACTTCCCTTTGTTTCATTATACGTATCTTACAGGAGGGTGTTCAAAATAATTAATAAACGGGCCAACAATACGGAACACGGATGATCCTCACAATCAAACACATTGCTCGCGGAATTTATTAATTAGAGCATCAAAATAGAAGGCAAAGGGGTCGACTAACTTATTATACTCTGGTATCTACATAAAATAATGTTATTGTTTCCCGAGCTAAGAAAGTTGGTAAATTTCATGCAACTTTCGGTGTTTAGATTTCATTGTTAAATTGGAATACGAACCTTCATGAAATAATGATTGATCGCAACGTTTGGTTATTTCTTGTATACTGTTGTACAACCTGTTTCATAACAAACTACAGGTTTCTTTCCAAATAAATTACTTCAATCTGCTCATAACAAAAGCTCAAAAATGTGGAAAGATCTCAGCAATTTGTTCGATGTGTCTATAATAATTAGGATTATGAAGTCCATAATCTTAAGCTACATTTACAACTAACTCAGCGTTAAAATTGTTTTTTATTATTATTCAAACATTCCCTGGATCTGCGTATTGTGCTTGAATGGACATTTAATAACATATCTGGTGTTACTGACTCACAAATATTTGTAATTTATGTTTTTAAATCATCAGTATTCTGCTGCATGCGGAGTAAACCCTATCTTTTATATAATTCCAAGTAAAAAACCTAGAAGGTATAGATCTGGAGATCTTGGTGGCCATTTAATAGATCCATTGGTACTAATACAAGGGTTAGTAAATAAACGATTTAAAAAGTTGGTTCACATATACTCTTGAATTAAGTGCTGGAGCACCATATTGTTGGTACAATACGCTGAGTCGTACATCTAGTGAAAGGCGGTGTAAAAAATACTTAAATTGCTTTCTAAGAAGTTTAGATACAGTGCAGAATCCACCTACGGAATACTCCTCATTTCAGAAAATCAGTTTCCCACAAGTGCTGTATTTTATTACACTTATAATAATTACGATATTTTCTTCTTTTTAATATTAAACGGGCACTCTCTTTTCTGATATTGCAGTGTGACTGAATCTCTCTTAAAGATACTGGTTGACTTTATTCATTTTTATTTTCTACATATGTAGGATACTTTTCTTAATGGTTCCTCCTTTATTGAACCTTTACTGCATAAATGAAGTTCTAATTTTCTGAAATAACCTAAACGCGGTTTGCTTCTATCAGGATATATACAGCGCATATCTTTGCGCTGTATTTAAAGGATTTCTGATTTAACCTAACCTAACCGCTGTTGCTAAATCCACGTCAAACGTGGATTTATTTTCTCAACTTCAATCCACGTTGATGACGTTACAGCAACAAAATGCGCACGCACCCATTGGCAGATTTTGACAGTGCGTTTGCCGCGTTTTAAAGTTCTCATCATTATGTTATATTCAACTGTTAGTAAAAACCTGAGAAAATAATCTTTACATAGGTAAAGACGGTTTCAATCACGAACAAACATTAAACAATTACAAAATTTTTTTCTTTATTTTACTTTATTTTATTTTATTTTAAATGTTTCAAATTATATTGTCTGATTATTAATTAATTTTATTTGTAGTTTTATATTTCTTATTTTAAATAGCATATTATTATCAGCCCTAGCTATACAAAGTATAGAAGGTTACTGCGGGATGAGATATAGGAAGAAAAGGATCATGGGTAATGCCCGCAAAAAAGAATGAATCTGCCGACACGTATTTTTATCAGCGTTTTGGTATTATTTAGTTAGAACCTCTGGATTATCATTGGTTGAGTTTAAAATTAAAATTAATTTCAACCAATAATAAACGAGAGGTTATAACCACTGGTTAAAACTTCTCTGCACCCACAAAGCCCTTATATCTTCGTTATTCGTACTGTAATAAACAGAAAATAAAAATATTAAACACATTTATCTTTGATTTTATAAATGTATCTGTTTTAAACTGTTCATACTTGCTGGCGACGTCAGATCCTTTTTTTTTAAATAAAATACATTTTTTATAATAGTTTCTTAACGCTTTGATTCTACCTATTTCATTAAATTAAGCGGATATGATTTTTAGTATCTTTTGATAAAACAAATGAACTAGTTCTTCGTTAGAATTTTAGAAAATGTGAGGTTATATAATTTATGAAAAATTTAAATGTTTCCCCGCCTCATCACTGTAACTTCCATATATTTATTAGGACGCAAAACACTATACAACACTATACACATGTAATGTGGATGGTATGATTATAGGAAAATGACATATGCCTTTAGAATAGATATATAGAAAATAATAATATGACATCAACGTGGATTTAGTTCAGGAAATAAATCCACGTTTGACACGCTTTAACCTAACCTAACCTCACCTAAGCTAACCTAACCTCACCTAACCTAACCTGATTGAGTTTTTTTTCAATCAAGATACAGTTCTTCATATCTTAGCGCGGTATTTAAAGGATTTCTGTAACAGTTTGCGAAGAAAAGCAACATATTTTCATCAAATGAATAAGTGTCGATATTTTAAGACATAATTTAATAACCGGGGTTTTCAAAAGAACTATTTATGTTATTTTTAATCAGTTGATAATGAAGTACCTAATACAAAATTACGATTTGTGTGTCATGTTTTAATTTATGAAGAAACAAATTTAATGGAGCTGAATTTGCATGGCTACTCATTAACTTTATTATATTTTTATTAGGATGTTCTAGATAAACATGTTATTTTTATCACAGATTGCTATTTGACTTATTGACAAATGAAAATATGTTGTTCGGTATTTTTGAAATCAGAAGGAAAACCGTGTAAATAAATAAAATATACGACATAAAATTACCCACAATCTGTACAGCAAAAAAATAGTACCTTGAATAATATCTTGGATGGATTTTTTTAACGTTTTATTTACATTAACGTCCAAGCACATTGCTATTCTACCACTCAACCAAAAGAGATACACACATACGCAACAATCATTCCCTTCGACATTTGCCAGATGTCGCAGCTGAGACTCGAACTCAGAAGAAATAAACAGTGATTAGCCGTGTTCTGCCACACACGACGCTTTATTCAACTGTCTTGGTATTTAAAAAAAGCCACTATACATCCATGCCCTAGCCAGAAATCGAACTCAGGATCCCTTGATCTCAGACCTAACGGATAAACACTGACTACGTGCCTATTTACGCAAATACAGCAAATATCATAAGTTGAATTGACATCCTGTACACGAAATCACGATTTCCTACATCCATTTTTGGTAATAATTATTTATATACCGTTTTCGTACCCTTATACACAGGATTTCTAATGGTGTCAGCTTTGTTTCCATCGCCGCGATTATGAATTTTCTTGTTATCCTATCTGTCTCTCTTTCTTAGAAGCCTTATATTTAACTATCTGTAACTCAAACTTGGAAAACTGTAACCGTACCCGGACTTTGCCACATTGTAACTGAATGATATTGTATGTTTTTAATATAAGTATGTAGGTCCATTGATTAATTCTGGGTTATAATTTGTATGCCAGAGTAATGGTTACGTTTTATATTACTAAAAACCAATTTAGAACCAAAAACTCCCTTCTTATTGTTAATAGAACAATTCAGTTCTGTAACGGCGCATTATAGGTCAATATGGGTCATTTATTTCGCTGCTTTCGATTAAGATAAAGCTGTCCATTCAACTTGGACAATTTGAGTGACAATTTACATTAATTACGTTATCGATTTCTTAAAACACTTGACATAAAAATAAAATTTAGCATATTTTCTTTGATAACTTCAAGTTACTATAAGAATTCACTCCTTAGTCAACTGAAATCACTTTCTTACCCCGCCATAAAATAAATTTTTAATTTAACGTATCAAAGTAAATGTTGAGATTATCGTTTTAAAGAAATTCAGTAGAGTTCTATTATTTCTTATGTACCAAATCTTGATAAAACCTCAGTAATATTGCAAGTAGGTTGTAGGTTAATTATTATACTGAACATAATGTGCATATTATCTTTTTTTGTAATCCAAGTTTCAGAGTTTTGGCAAATAGCCGGGAAAATAATTGTTTAAAAAGATATATGTTATACTTATCTGCGATAAGATTTGTAAAAGTTAGTAAATAATAATTAACAAAAAACTTTCAGTTAATATTATTTTTCATTCCACTCTAATTATTATTATTTTTATAAAACTTTTTCATTACTATGTGTCAAAAATTCCAATATGTATTGTATAACGGTACGAGTACACCTAGATCTATCCCAAACGACTTTCACCGTTATTTTGTCCAACTCTATTCCAGCTTCAATTTCCTAATAGATTGATTATTAAGAGTAATTTTCAATAAGTAATTTATTTTTTAATGTGAAAGAGGGGTGTACTTTCACATGACTTAAGGAATATTTTTTTATTTATTTATTTATTTCATATACACCATCCAACAGTATTTGCATACTAATTATAGGATGGGAATAAAGCATAATTAACAAAAAAAAAATAAAAATAATAATAATTACAAAAAAGGAAAAAATAAATATAAGAAATACTAATTACAAAAAAAATATATATTGGCATTTGAAAATTGACAATTATTACAATGCATTTGCAGCAGCAAAAAAAATAATACATTAAACAGCACTTACATTACTTTTCACAAATAACTTTTTGATCGAGTTAATACTACAGATAAAGATATCAAAATTATCTTGAACTGAATCATAATTATTGTTGCATAAACAAAATAAAGGTGAAAATTTAAGTAAATTAGTCCTTGGGATTGGTAAATAGAAAGTGACAGTGTGCCTAGTTGCGATTGAAGTAATATTAAAATTAAGTTGACTTAAAATAGAAGGGCAGTCTATCTTATTATGTATAATATTACGAAAGAATATAAGAGAATGCATTTCCCTTCTATCTTTTAGACTCAACATATTATGCCTAGTTAATAGTTGTTCATGTGGCGCTCCAATAACTGGGTAAATGCCATCGATCTTAGAGGATACATACTTTAAAAATTTGCGCTGAATACTTTCTAAATTATTATTATATGTGTGATACCCAGGATTCCAAATTATGCTAGCATATTCTATCTTAGACAGAACAAAAGAATTAAACCATAAAAAACGAAACGTCAGTGTCATTAAACCCTCGTGAATGCCTTATAACGAAACCAAGGTTTTTGTAACTAGAAAGTAAAACAGCAATAATATGAAGATTAAAGCTCAGCTTTGAATCAAAAATTACTCCTAAGTCTTTAAATTCAGTTATTCTATTTAGAGACATATTATTGAGTGTATAATTGTAAATGAACGGTTCAGTTTTTTTTTGTGAAAGACAGAACGTTGCACTTTTGCATATTCAGTGCCAAGTTATTTTTTACACACCAGTCATTAATTTTATTTAACTTTATATGCAATTGAAGGGAATCGCAGATAGAATTAATATCACAATAAATTTTCAAATCATCTGCATACAGAAGACAATTGACGTCAATTATATCTACAATGTCGTTGATAAAAATAACGAATGAAGAGGCCCAAGTATGGAACTCTGTGGTACGCCAGATGAAGCAATGAATTCGCCAGACTTGAAACCACGGTATTCCACGTATTGGCGCCTGCACTGCAAGTATGATGAAAATAGTTTAGACAGTTTATCTGAAAAACCAAACTGCCTAAGTTTATACAAAAGAATACCATGATCAAGACTGTCGAACGCTTTACTAAAATCTGTATAGATGACGTCAACTTGTCCACCAGAATCCACAGATTCGAAAATGTACTGTTAAGCAAAAAAGATTAGAAGTGGTAGACCGACCCTGCATGAAACCATGCAGAAAGTCGCTAATCAACCCATGAGTGGTAGCATAAATTGCTTTATGCAGTAACATTTCAAAAGCCTTGGAAAAGAAGAAGAAGAGATAATCGGGATAGGTCTATAATTAATCACAGAATTTTTATCACCTTTCTTAAAAACATGACAAATTCTAGAATGTTTCCATATATCTCATGAAAGCTGGTATGCCATCAGGACAGAGGTAAATTTAGGTTTGATTAATTTTAAAATATCAAATACTTCATTTTCGGAAAAATTTCCAAGGGAGAAGGTATTATTTGTAACACTGTACGCGTGCGTCGGTTTATTCATTTATCGGTATCCTGTAGTATCAGTGCTCTTAATACATAATAAAAAAAACTTTCTTATGTATTATTGTCTACTTTGTTTTGACGAACGAGCGGTTTTCATTAATTGCCAAAAGTCGCCCCCTGCCCCCTTGGCGATGCTCCATGATTCAAGATACTCTTTGTCATAATTGGTAATAAAGATATCAACACTTAACAGTTTCCCATTTTTACAAGTAAACTCGAGGTTAAAACAATTTCTTCTGGTTTTGCAAATCATTTGTCATAATTGCAGGTTTTACCAGCCAGGAAGTAAATGTCACATTGTTTGAGTTTCTCTGAAGTGGTACCGCCATATTTTAAACATTATAATTATTGATATAAATACTCAACATCATAAATAAATATATCTATATTAAAACTCAAGTTGTAGTTGACAAATAGGAAACCGACGTTAGGCTTACTTAATTTAAACACAACAAGCAACATCCGTTTGTACAGAGCAGTGTAGAAAGGGGGCGAGAGTTGGGAGGCTTAACCGCAAGATAACCGCCGATAAACGGTTATTGATAAGAGCTAACTGAACAAATGTGTCACTATCAAGACTCGGCTCACTCAGCATAACCCTAACTTGAGGTTCAGGAAACACACAAAAGGAAACGGTTCGAGATAAATAAAATAAATAAACCAGCTCTTTGGCAGAACTATTCGCATTCGCATGGTTTGTTTTCTTTGATTGCTGTCAGAGTCGTATTAAGCAGAGGTGTCTCACCAGTTTACACTTATCTCAAATACGCCTATAGTCTGTGTAATTTAATATTTTCCTTGTCGCCTTAAAAAGCAAGGAATAGATTATAACAGGTTTGTCCAACAGTGATACACTAAATTGTTTGATGGTGCAAATTTATCTCTTTTCAATCTAATGTAATTCCACTGCTAGCAGAAATAAACAAATTCCATTGCATGAGGAAATTTTCTGTGCGAAATATTTGATTAAATGAACAAATAATTCATCAAAAAATTAAAAAAAAAAACATTTATTAAAATTAACTAATAATGAGTTAAATTTTAATCTTCACCAAACACCAGCGAGCTTGAAAATAAATTTATTTACAAATGATTAATTAGCAATAATGTTTAACTTCGTAATATTTTCGCTTTTTAAATTTAAATGTGTGATTTCTCGAAAGTTTTCGACACCGTAAATCATGAAATACTTCTTCAGAAACTTTTGGTGTTATGGGTTTCGAGGTGTATCCTTTAACTGGCTCAAATCGTACCTCTCTCAGCGTACACAGGTTGTCAGAACTTATGATGAGATCTCGGATGTAGGAAATATTAGCTGTGGTGTGCCTCAGGGATCAGCTTTGGGACCTATTTTGTTCTTGTTGTATATTAATGACCTAGCCACAATTGATATTCAGGGAACCTTTACATTATTTGCTGACGACACCACTATTCTGTGGCATAATAGAAATGTGAATAATTTACAAAACTCCAAGTCAAATATTTGTAAAGTAAAGCAGTGGTGTAATTCTAACTTACTTGTGTTTAATATAAACAAACCTAACATTCTAACCTTTAAATTTGACTATAATGACCTAATCCTAGATAACCAACATATTAAAAATAACTCACATACGAAGTTCCTAGGACTGTGTATTGATAACAAACTAAAGTTTGATGTGCATGTTGCGAACCTATGTAAAAAGTTGGCATCCGGTTGCTATGCAGTGAGAGTAACGTCCAATGAACTGGGTTTTCTAGCTGCACGAACTGCATACTTTGCCTTGATTGAATCTCATATTAGATATGGCATTCCGTTTTGGGGAATGTGCAACCAACAATTATTAAGCAGTGTGTTTGTATTGCAAAAAAGAGCATTAAGATACGTGTGTAAATCTAAGCCAAGTGACCACTGTAAACCCCTTTTTGTTACTCACAAAATACTAACTCTCACCTGCATTTTTATCTTAGAGACCGTATGTCTATTACATAAAAAAATATTAAATTCAGTAGCTACTGACCATCTACCTAAATATAATACTAGACGGACATCAAATTTATTTCTACCCCTACCTATCCCAAGATCGACCCTAACTAAACAGTCATTAATATACGAGAGTAAAAAAATATACAATCACATACCGCTGTCTGTTAGAAGTATGACCGAACTGAAGACCTTCAGAGAGGCAGTAAAAGACATTTTAGTTCAGAAAGCCTATTATAGTATTAGTGAATTTTACAGTGACCGATTTTAACTGGAACTTGCTTCGCCCATTAGCATTTATTTACTTATTTTAACATGTAGGTAGATATTTTATTATTATTTTTCTCTTTTGCAATGTTCTATCATTGTGTGTGTATGTAAGTATTTATACCTTACTTTGTTGCTTATTTTACTTCCCTGTGACTATTGTATTGTGTTATACTCATATTAAGCTTTGTCAATAAGATTTTCGTTCTTGGACAATAAAGCATATTTTGATTGATTGATTGATTGAAATGCTTACACCTACCCTTGTATAATCTCAATTTTCCGAATTATTTCTTTTCTGGTGTATTTTATAAGAATTAGATAGATTACAGCGATTTATTTACGAACATTTTAAAAATACGAGTATCTGTGGCTTTCTTTATTTATTAAAGTGGATAAAGTTTCGATTTAATTAGAAAACACTTACTGGAAAAGTTAACAGATTAAAAAGTATCGTGAAAAATCTGGCAGTGATCCAGAATTTTGGACAAGTTTAGAAAATCACAAATAGCTTTTCTCGCAGTCCATGGTTATAAAACTAAGCTAATATCGATTTTATGTGCTGTCACTAATAGATTCCACAAATTATATTTAGAATTTCCTATTTCTTAATTCATATTATATTTAAAACTCGATATGTAATGTAATAAAAAATATGATATTTAGGCCTCCTGACAAATTTATTTTGTAATATTCACTATACTAATGATATTTAAAATTTATCCATCCTCGTAACCATTAATTTATTTGATCTTGGATTTTGGATTTTATAAAGCTTCGCCCAAATTAGTTCAAAATGGATTGTTGTTTCCAATAATCAATCATAAACTGGAAAAAACAATAAGCCTAACAATTTAAAAAAATATATACAGGGTGTCTCACCAGGAACTGCATCGATCGATATAGGGAAAAGTGTGCATCAGAAAATTTTGAAAATTTAAGGCATTACTAATGGCACTGTGGTCAATCCAACTAAAATAATTACAAGCACTTCCGGTTACACCAGAAGTCGATACCAACTTGCTTATTTTAAATGAAATACCCTATATATTTTAGAGATTTCGAAAAAAGCATAAAATTCTGAGTCAAAAACACCCTATGCCTAAACCCAGCCGTTTCAGATATTTGACATTTTAAAAAATTTTTGAGAGGTGTAATGATTTACAATAACCTTTATAACTTTCTTGGTCTAAACAATATGTGCGATATTCTTAGAAATTCAAGAAGTTGTAGTAAAAATTTTATCAAATTAGCCATGATTAGAAACAATCAGTAATGTCAGTCATTCTCTGTCAAAAATTGCCACCGCGTTTAAATTACACCTACGAAGCTTTTTTGAATTTGTTTATTATTTATGGAGAGAATGTGATAAAATAATATCAAGAACTTGTAGTACATTTGCTGCTCGATATCCACAAAAACGGAAACAGTCAGCAAACACTGTAAAACGCATACTGGATAATTTTCAAAACTTTAGTTCTGTCAAGGCAAGAATTCAAAAGCGGAAGCCTATTGTGATGACGAAAACGTAGAAAGCAATTCTGGGATATTTTCGTCATTAAGACAAGCTGCTCTGGAATCGGGACTATGCAAGGATTCAGTTCACAGAATCTTAATTAAACACAAATTTCACCCGTTTTCGTTCCAAATGGTTCAACGATTAAAAGAAACAGATTTCCTAAAAAAGAGAAAATTTTTGTGAATTTATTCTAATAAGGTCTGTAGGCAACGATTCTTATTTGGGAAATATTATATGGTCAGATGAAGCAAAATTTACTAAAAATGGACTTGTTAATCGACACAATTCGCATTATTGGAGTAACTCGAATCCTCATGTGTTCAGGGAGCGAAATTTTCAAGAACGTTGGCAATTTAATGTTTACTGTGTCATAAGAAATGATAGAGTGGTGGCATTAGAATTTTATCAGGAAAATTTAAACTGTAAGTTAAGATTTCTTCTTCTGCTAATATGTATAGTTAATTTTTTTGTTTTTGTTTTTTTTTAGGTGAAAAGTATCTAAATATTTTACAAAATTTGAATAATAACTATTTAGAAAATTTACTCTCGCCGAACATAGAAACGTTTTTTATCAGTACGACTGTTCCCCCACATAACGTGTATTTGATAAATAATTTTTTACAAGTAACTTTCTACGATCAATGGCTCGCCAATAATGGATCTTTCCTATGGCCTCCTCGCTCGCCCGATTTATCAATTTTAGATTATTTTATTTGGGGAACTATTAAAAATAAAGTTTATGAGAGCCCATTAACAAATATTGATGATTGTATGCAAAGAGTAAGAAATGCATTTTAAAACATCACAGGATTCAATTAGAAGAACTGATCCGAAGGTGCGAAAAATGTGTGGAGGTTCGAGGGCGGAATTTTGGCCAATTATTAAATTAAAATAGAATCATGTTTTTAGTTGATTATATCTTAGATATTTTTGTTTATGCAAAGTGTCTTCAATCCAATTAATAGGCATGTTACAGTGTTTAGTGTTAATTTCCGTTTTTGTGGATATCTAGTAACAAATGTATTACAAGTTCTTGATATTATTTTATCACATTCTCCATAAATAATAAACAAATTCAAAAAAGTCTTCGTGGGTGTAATTTAAACGCGGTGGCATTTTTTGACATAAGAGAATGACTGACATTACTGATCGTTTCTAATCATGGATAACTGATAAAATTTTTTACTAAAAATTCTTGAATTTCTAAGAAAATCACAAATATTTCAAAAAGTTGTATGTATGTAAAAACTACACGGTATTCCATTTAACAAGCAGGTTTTCGCGGCTTGAAGTTTACAAAATGTAACGTCATAAATGGAACACTTGGTATACTATTATTGAATTTTTTTGAACTGTAGATCGTAGCTCACCTTATGGTCGTTCTGCATGCCAAAAATCAAATAAGTATCTTTTACACGAAGAAAGTTATAAAGGTTATTGTAAACCATTACACCATTACCCATTTTTTTAAAATGTCAAATATCTCTGAAACGGCTGGGTTTAGGTATAGATGTTTTTGACTCAGAATTTTATGCTCTTTTCGAAAACTCTAAAATATATAGGGTGTTCCGTTTATAATATGCAAGTTGGTATCGACTTCCGGTATAACCGGAAGTGCCAGATGCTTGTAATTATTTTAGTTGAATTGGCCACACTGCCGTATTTCCTAAATTTGCAAAAATTTCTGGTGCGCATTTTTCCCTATATCGATCGATGCAGTTCCTAGTGAGACCCTGTATATCGTTTCAAATATTTACAAAATTTTGTAAAAATTTTACAAGATGTTGTTATGGTTTATTGTGTAAACGATAAATTTTCTGTGTTGTTTCACACAGCTCGCCTATTGCATCAGTAAGCATAATCTTCCGCTATTAATCTTAATTAAGAAACTTCATGTTAGTTGTATGTAAACAACGCCACCTAAAGATGACACACACAATCTAAATGTTGTTGTCTAAAAGTTGGTGAGGACCAACAACAGGTTGAGAGCAAATATCATCAATAAGAAATAAACACAGCATGCCAATGGTAATCTAATCTAACACGCCAACACGGCGATGGCGCAGTGAGGAAGCGGGAACTGGTGGGGATGTTCACAGCTCTGTTTGCATTTTTTAAACAAAGGTGCGCACGCTTGTTGTATTATTTCAAATATTTAATATTGAAATTGAGAAAATTTACAAGCAAATTATCATTGAAAAAAATTAAGGAAAGATATTGAAATACTTTCATAACTACACATTGCTAATGCATTAATAGTTCAAATTAAAAAAAAAAAAAGAAAAATAAAATTTCAATGATTTGACACTGAGTTCATCTTGGCAGAGCCACGAGTTAACTTAACCTATAAATTGATGTAAACATTTACAGATGAGGATAAATTTGGCTCCCAGTTATTGAATTCCTTGCATACTTTGCACCAGTGTTCAATTAGCTATCATAGAATTTGGGCACATTTTCAATTAATGATTCACGAAAAGCACAACAAAAAACCAGAACATAAACATGTAATTACAGAATATGTCATACTATGACAGTTGTGTTGATGTCTCCAAGGCGCTGCATTACGAGAGGTATGATAATATGAGTTGATGTAGTTCAGTACCCATTTTCTAACTGAATTTGCCTTACACTTTCAATGACAGTCTAATTGTAAGTAATTTTTCGCTATAGTCTGGAAATGGCTCCCGCAGGCACTAAGATCTCAAATTTAATTAACTGGCCAACATAGTTTTATAATCGACAGTATCCATACAACTCCCTGCTTTTACCAGAGCTCACTTTTCTCAACGTGTGTATCTGATTCTTTTGATTTTTTTATTGTTTTCCTCACGTCGTCGTCAATTAGATTGTGCTTAGTTCTCTCCGGCACGGTATAATATAAATAGACAGGTTAATTTTTTATTGATAGTCGAAGGTAAATACCATTTTGAAACTTTTACAAAATTTTGTTGTTGTTCCTAATCTTCATAACTAAGAGGTCGAGGATATTATTTTATTAAATTTAATTGTTATTATAATACATTTATATTACAGACATAACAGTCATATTCATTAAATATTAAAAAGTGACACGTATAAATAAATATGTAGCACAAAAAGAAGCCGACCGACCGACCGTAGCTTTTAAAACTCGCATCATGTATGCTTACATTAAGATTAATTTATAGTAAAAGGTTCCGTCACCTCTAGGTGGCATCATTACAGCGTTGATTACAGTATTTATTTAATCATTGTTTTAATATAATTTTAAGTATAGATTTGATATTAATTTACTATTAAAAACTTCATTGATCTATTATATATGTCTTTAAATATTTTAAGTTACTTATAAAAGTAACTTAAAATATTTAAAGACGTGATTCTTCAAGTGATTTTATGAAAAAAAGTTCATATGAACATGTTATGTCTAGATTGTGGCAAATTTAATGTTGATCATAGACGTATGCGCGCACGTATGCAACAGATATAATTGAAATCTCTACGAGTCGTATTTCAACAGTGAGTAAGTATTTCGTCACGACCGTATAAACTCGTAAATAAAGTTAACGGCAGTAGTAGCTTTTACCTTGAAAACGAATTTATGAATGGGCAAATCCGTACACTATGCAGTGTAGCCGCAGTCAGTTTGTATTGTAAAATCAGTGTTTACTTAACTGTTTACTAGGGGGATGAGGTATGGGCATCCGTTTAATTTCCGATATTCGATCAGTGAAGTTAAGCAGCGCTGATCGGGTCCGGCAATTGGATGGATGAACGATAGCTCATCTAACAGTCGGTAGGCTGTCAACAGACAATCCCGGGAAGGCCGCTAGCCTGATGCAGGCGGAGAGGCAAGCCCGGGTGGAGGGTCGAAGAGACCTACCCAGAAGGTTTGCCACTCTGCTAGCGGTGCAGGTGGGCAGGCCCAGGCGGTGGGTTAGTTGACAGTCGAGGACCATGGTTCGGAGTCCACGCTAAACTGTAGGTCCCTAGGTAAAAAGGGCCCATTGTGGCCTACTTGCCTAGTAAAATAAGTAGCTACTACCGGGATTGTCTGTTGACAACCTACCGACTGTTAGATGAGCTATCGTTCATCCATCCAATTGCCGGTGCTGCTTAACTTCACTGATCGAATATCGGAATTTAAACGAATGTCCATACCTCATCCCCTTTAAAACAGTTAAGAATATAAAAAAAAAAATTATAATAGTTACTACACAAAACAGAACAATAACGTATTATTGAAAAACCTATATCACAACAAAGATTGAAAACAGAAAATATAAAAATAAATAGTGAAGCTCGTTAAAAAAATATAACATCAGAACAAAAAATATACATATACAGTGTGTTCCCTGATTGAATTCGCAATAGATGATATGACCTCAAATTTTAGATTTTTTTTGCAATTTGAGGGTTCATCCCTGGTTATCTGAAAAGAAATTTTTGGTGAACTTTCGTTTTATTTTTAATCGCGTAGGCCATAGTAGGCCAAGTTGTTAATTACATGCAATGCTTTTTCTACTTTAGGACTCTTGAAATAGATTTTGGCCTCGGTGATGACATTTGATTCATTAGAATTTAACTGTAGAATGAAATTTTATAGTATCCAATTGTTGCTAGCCATGTCCACCAACGTGTTAAAATAGGTTGTGAAGGAAGTTGTATGTCAGGACAAGCTAACTCATAACTTATAATCCATTTAATGGCTTTCACGAATATTTGTTTGGTATTTGCAATTAGTGCATCAACATCGGGATAATTTCATCGAATTTCTTCGGCTACCAAAAAAGCGTATGAACAAGACGTGTATTAAATTTACGTATATATTTTTCAGCAATTGCCCAACTTTAACCATATATCGTGCTGCATCAATGACTAACATCCATAATTATTGTGATCTATCTACGGTATCTTAATATATCATACAATTTTAAGTTTGCAAATATTAATTTGGTAGATGTCGGAATATCTTTTTCATTTTACACACATGTTTGCCCCAAAAAGTAGATATTTTTGAGCAGAAAACATAGAGACTGTGTTACTCATAGGAATCTTCGTTGATGTGTAATCTCAGCCATTGTCCTCGGTCGTTAATACGTAAAAGATAAGCAATGTTACTTATTTCAACATCTGCCAAAATTATTGGCACGCTACTGAGAGCCATCTGATTTGCCACGCTCCAAATGTCCTAAAGCTTCTCATTTTTGAGATAGAATGCATTGATATTTTATTTCAACTCGTTCAAAAATATGACATTTTAGTCACTCATTGTATACCTAAGTAACTACTTTTTCTACCAAGAAATATTATAAACACATTTACAAGTAATCATTTTTTGGGAACTAATTTCCCCGTTGATTAACACCTGGCTTAATTTTCTATGGATATTTTATGGAGAAGTTCTGTTTCACAAAATTACAAAAGAAAATTTGGGGAATGTATTTTTATTCCCAGGCGCATGAATTAGTAAAAAGCATTGAAACCGAAAATTTAAATATTCAATTGCTTGTTTTTGTCTTTAAGAATTACAAAAAACACCCAATGGTGCTATTCTACCAATCATTTGCGGTAAAACTGAAATAATTCCACCTATTCTATGCATTAAAAACATTCTATGTAACGAAATTAAGAACCCGTTTGAATTGACGTACCCAATTAAAATTGTATGCTATGAGCATCAAAGCTGAGACAAAATCGTGTTTTTCCTGGATTTGTCATTTCACCCCACTAAAACAAATGTTGAATTACGAGAATCTGATATGGTGTGAGAAAACTTAGATAAATAGCAAAGGGAAATCTTTGTCGCAAACTTTAATTATCACTAACTTTACAAAGACATCAAGCTCTTTGTTGTATTAAATCTTTACAACAATGAAAACGTTTACTGCAGTTTAAGACACTGTTAAAAGTAATATAAATGTTAGTTTAGTGTAGTCAGTGTTCCCGTATTATAAAATAATTTGTTTAAATATCATAGCCATGATCAATCACTCGGCGTAGGTAGTATAAACCTTTTTAATAAAACTAAGCAAAAATTAATCGAAACAAAATCTAATATCTTATCAGTTTTATTATCAATAATTTTAGTAGGACTATAAATTGTCGCTATCTGCCTACCCACTAACTTGAGATAAAATTACCTCAGACAACAATGTTTAGCATTACCAATAATTTAATAATCATTCATGCTGTTTTGCGGGAATTATCTACGTCAAATCTAAAAATAAGATAAGACAAAGACGAGAAAAAATATTAAAAGGCAAGACTGAAAATATTAACGACGTTTTTGTTTTTAATACTTTTGGATTTCTAAACTGCTAGTTTTCTTATTTCAATATTATTACTTGGATAACTATCATGAACTTTATTGTTCTTTATCAACACCATATAAATATTCTAAGAAAATAACTATCACTTAATATGTATTTTTTCTATTTTGTTGGTCGTATACCAACCTTTATTTGTTTTGTTAGTTGTGTATCGACCGTATTTTGTTTTTGTTAGTCGTATACCAACCGTATTTATGGTTGTTGGTCGTATACCAACCGTTATTTGTTTAGTTTATCGTATACCAACCGTTATTTGTGGTTGTTGGTCGTATACCAACCGTTATTTGTTCGTATACCAACCATTTTTTGTTTTTGTTGGTCGTATACCAATCGTATTTCTTTTTGTTACGCTGAGCTTGGGTGTGGCCCAGTTTGTTATAAAGTTTACATTCTACGCGTGGCCTTGTATAGTCCCGAACTCGATGATTTCGGCCACAATTAAAGCATGAAATGTTTCGAGATACGTTATAAGGAGCATTACTTCTGTTCTCTACATTGCTAAAATATGGTATGTTTTGCATACTAGGGCTTGGTTTCACCACCATGAGTGAGTTAATATCAGTGTACTTGATTTTGACGCAGAAATACCACTTAAATAATTGGCTAAACTTCCAACGGTTTGGAAGTTCGCAGCTTTTGCGGTTAGTAAGATCTACAATCGTCTTTAATCCCCTCTATTAGGCTGTCTACGAAACATTCTTCAGGAATCGCGAGGTTCAATTTGGCAGCCTTTTCATAACAGTAATTAGACAAATTTTGACCCACAATGGGGTTAAAAGAAGCTGCTTGAAAACGTAATTTTCCGAATCGTACTGGTGTTGGAATGTTCTGAATAAGTAAGTTTTTCATTTCTTGCCAATCATGACACGGATTCGTCAAGGAGTCATACCATTTACGAGCGTTGCCACGCAACCTATTAGTGGCTAATTTTATTGTTACTTGTCGTGTCAACTTATGGAATGTACTAAGTTCATCGATTTTATGTACCCAATCAACCGCACTCTGCGTATTTTCGACACTCGGGTCAAACAAAGGTATAATAGTCTCAGCTATATTAACATTGGATCGTGTACTTACAGTTTGTCGCAGTTCATTTAGTTCCTTTTTTAAGATCTTAATTTTCTAGGTGAAGAGCCAGGTGAAGAACTACTAGTGGAACATTCTATCACGACACCACACAATCAACAGGCTAATCCACTGCACTGTCCTTTAACTTTAACAATGTTTTTTTTTCTCAATTTTAATAGCTAATCCAAAGGGCGTAAATACATACCCCAAGTATCCCCACTTCTGACTATGTTATAGTAAAAGTAGTGTGAAACACTCCATTAAAAAAAAAGGTCGCGAGAACATTAAAAAAAACCTAGAAGAATATATTATATACATATGTATGACACAATACGTTGTTAGCTTTAGACTGACTCTCTTAAAACTGCTATGTGTGTGTGTAACAACTTATCAATGGACTTTCATATATGTTTATATTTGTAACTTATAAATATTGCTCTATGAAGAAATGCCGACGGGCGCCGTCAATCATCATGGGCGTCGACATTCACAACAATAGACAATGTTGTAAAAACATACGAAATTTATTATATTTATTAACAGGTTTCGCATGTGCCGTGGCGTAACTCAAAAAAAAAAAAAATCATTGCACATTGCAAAAATGAAAATAAATGCTTTATCTATATCCAAACTAAAAAGATAAGTTAAATACGACTAATACACCAGAATTATACTGTTATTGTGTTGCTTGTTGATTTCTTAAACTTGCTTCCCTACCGAAATATGTCACTACCTGGTGACAGCAGAGAGACCCTAGAATTTGATTTATGATTATTTAGAATTATCGCTCTAAGAATACACCACATGCACACCAGAAAGACGTTGCGTGCAGCTGCTGTTTACTGTCAACCAAAACTGTTCCAGGGATGGATAGCAAAAAAAGTATACAAAAAAATGCTCGATGTATGGTTTGGATAAACACTTGTTGGAATGTAAAGCAAGTGTTTTAAAATATTCAGAGTAATTAAAGAAAAATATGTTATGACTATGACTATGCGTAATGTGTACCAAAATAACTTTTAATATATACTCGTGCAAGCCACGATATAAAGCTGTTCTGAAAGTAAAATCTTTATATAAAATCATCTGCTTTTGAATATTAAAATTGATACATATTTTTAACATTTTAATGCGAAAACTGAGATGGGATTCGATGCAACTTTAAGTTTGTGTATGTGTACTAAAAATATACACATTTTTTAAACATGCTTTCAATAAATTATGTCGATTTCTAACATAAAGCAAAATCGAGTAATGCGGAAGTATTTTTAAAGGTATTAAACCCTAAATGCCCCAAAAAAAATGGTAATAGTAAAAATCCTTTTTTTTTGCAATATTTTAGAAAAAAAAACCTATCTTTGTACATTTAAACAATTTTTGTTGAACATTGTTGATAGGTCGATGGTTCGATTCCGTCCTGGAGCGAGTTAGAAATTTTATTTGTACTTTGTTTCGGACTAAAATGGGAGAGGTAATTGTCGATGCACTAGATGTGGTCGGACTCCACAATAAACTGTAGGGCCTCGTCTCTCTTTACCCAACACAAAATCCTGGAAGGTGGATGTTTTATTTTTACGAAAATTAATGAAACACTATACGTGAAGAGTAATCAATTCGCTTCAAGATAGACAATAATTAATTGAGACGATCAAAAACGAGTGGATGATTTGGAAGAAAATTACAACATGCAAACCTCAATAAGATCAATGAGTAGACGATTACGAAGTGTTTTGGAAGTTGGCAGTTCTACCAAATACTAGTTTTAAGTTAGTTTGTCACTGGCAGTTCTTCTATAGGGTCATTTGGTCAATGACCTCCCACATACAAATAAAAAATAGAGCTATTCATTTTCTGAAGTTTAAAAATATATAATATATATATTTATAATATTCTTAAAAAATATATTAAAGTTTCTAGTTCATTCTATGCACAATACTATTCAAATATCTAGATCGCAGGATTTCGTATCCCCTCCGAGCACCGAGCCTCTACATTCATATTCATTACATTATTCATTTATAGAATTTAAAAATCTTGGGTCAATCCACAACTTGTCCTCAAAGCTAGCTACGGACTGAATTTATAACGAATTAAAGTGAAATAGACTTATGTGCGAATCGTTAGAAAGCAAAAGAGACAGAAAACACTGGTGGGGACAATGTCCCTGACACATTTTACGGAAACGCTAACGCACGAAGTTTAGTAGAGCAGTCTTAATGCTGACTAGGTACGCGTTGGTCGGTAAATTCTGTCGCGTTGTTGTTAATGTTTTTATTTGTGAACATTTTATTAGTAAATCTTATCGTGAAATTAAGTAAAACAGTGTTTTTGGTGTTTACTATTAAATATGAGTGTTGTACAAAATATATTAAAACTGAAAGATGTTACGCTCATCAACTAAATTTAATTTTACAAAAAGCATCAAGTCAGGATAAAAGCATAAACATTTTTTTTGCCAATTTATATAGCTTTTCTTCATTCTTTGAAAAATCGCCAAAAAGAACAGCCGTGTTAGATAATGTTGTTAAGGTGAGATTACCTAAAGCGGCTCCAACATGATGGAATTTTAATACAAAGTGCATAGACACTGTTTATACCTATCGAACAGAATTATTAGATTGTTTAGAAAAAATCATTGATAATGAATCAGAAAACAACACTCTAAACCAAGTTATTGGTTTAAAAAACTACTTACAAAATGAACATTTTCTTTACTGGTTAAATTTTTTTCATTTATTTATGCCTCATTGTGATATATTGTTCAATCAATTACAAAAATGTAATATCGATGTCAGTAAATAAGTGTATTGGCGTTTTTAATAGTAAAATTGAAGACATCAGAAATAAAATTTTGAATAACTATTTAGAGGAGATATCCATGCAGTCTGCCCAGAGATGTAAAAGGGAAGAATCAAAAAGGAGAATTTCATTAGAAGTTTGTGGTATAATTACGTCTGAGATCAAAAACAGGTTTGGCTTCAGTAATCATTTAGCAGTTTCTCAGTTATTTCACGCAGATCGATTTAAAGATTATAAAAAAAGCTTTCCTCAAGATATGTTTAAATTAGTTAAAACGGAGTATCCAGTCATAAATCATTTGAAACTTAAAACTGAATTAGAAGTATTATATAGCCGAGACGATTTTTCCAATAGTGAGGGTGCAGTTGCTTTGTTACAGCTTTTTATTAACAATAATTTGTGCAATACTTTTTTCTGAAAGTGTCAAACTGTTAAAAATCTTGTGTACTCTCCCTATGACTACCGTCGAAAGTGAACGTTGTTTTTCCACCTTAAAAAAGAATAAAGATATTTTTAAGAAATACCATGGGTCAGAAAAGGTTATCTTCTTTAGCTATGCTTCCCATAGAAAGGGCATTAATAAAGAAGATAAAAGACTAATGAAAAAGTAATTAATTGACCACTTTGCATCTCAAAACGACCGGAGGATCGACTTGGAATTTAAATCACTTTAAACGGTAGGTAATAAGTACAGTAAACTTTTCTAATTGACCTCCCTATCTCTTGACCCACGAACCGCCGCTGTAGTTTACAATAGTGAAGAACTTAAATAACAAAAAAGTAGCGTGGATGGGATAAGCACTAAAATTTTAGTAGTCTTTGAGAGTATAGGTGATCGGTTCTTACATGTTATAAAATAATAGCCTGGAAAAGGCACATTCCCTGGTATGTGGAAAACTACAACGATAGTGCCAATAGAAAAGAAATAAAATTCAGTACTTGGTGAAGAACATCGACCTGTAAATATGAAAAATTGTTAGAATTTGCTGTGATTGAACAATTAGTGGGCTATGTGGAAAATAATAATATTCTTACTAATTGTAAGTATGAATCTGGTTTTCGCAAAACTAACTCATGTGAAAGTGCCCTCCAGTCAATTCTATTCCACTCGAAAAATGCTTTGAATAATAAGAAAATTATTGGTGCTGTCTTCTTAGACTTTCAGAGATCATTTGAAACCATTGACAGGAAGCTTCTAGTCTTAGCACTTCAATGTATGGAATTAATAATTCTGCAATTGAATAGTTTACAAATTATTTACATGATCGAGATCAAGTGACTAAATTCGGTGGAGTAGTTTCTTCTAGTATGGTTATAGAATATGGAGTTCCACAAGGAGCTGTGATAGGTCCAAACTTGTTTATTTTATATATAAAAGATGTTGTTAAATATGGTCAAAAGTGCAATATTGTTATATTTTATTGGTGAAAATGTAAACTACATTGTCTTTGTCCTAAATGAAGAACTGAATGTACTAAATAAATGGTTGACTGATGACAATTTAAAGCTGAATATAAATAAAACAAAATATGTGATTATAAAAAATAGGTATAATCTTATAAATGTTAATAACATTATATATCTATCAATTAATGTAAATGACATCGACAAAGTATCAAAAAATTAAATATTTAGGAGTTACAATCGACCAAAATTTAACATTTACTAAACATGGTATATACAAAAAAAAAAAAAAAAATTTTTAGGTAGAATTGGCAAAAACATAAATCAACGGACGAAGAGAATAATACATAATTCAATAATCCATTCTCACTTTCATTACTGCTCAACAGTATTATTTCACTTAAATGATTCTAATCTTAGTGTTTTACAAAAAAAGGAAACATTAAGAATAATCTTAATAAACAAATATTAAACTGATGTTGAATTCTGTAGGAATCTTAAACGTTAAACAAACATTGATTTTAAATACCATGTGTTTTATTTATAAAATGTTAAATGGGTTTTTACTTGATCACTTATTGCAACACTGCAATTTTGTTAGAGACATTCACCAGTATTATACAAGAACTCAGAATATCTTGTACCAATTAATTGTAAGAACAAATAGTAAAATTTGTCTATTTAATAAAGGAATAATTAATAAAACAGAAGGTTTAGTGCCATTTTCCCCAAAAAGAAACAATTATGCAGCTGCCGACACGTGTTTCGGAGTTATTGCCCCTCATCAGCGTAGCGTAGCTAAGGAATTGGATCTACGATGGGAGAGATCAGGAACAAGAACTAAAATAAGGCTGGAAAGTACAGTACACAGTAATCAATTAGTGTCTTCATGTTCCCATGTGCCACATTTGGGGTCTCGATGCGCACAGTCAACACACAGAGCTCTATGTGTACTGCTCATTTACACCTGACACATACAAATAACTGATGAGGGGCAATAACTCCGAAACACGTGTCCGTAGCTGCATAATTGTTTCTTTTTGGGAAATATGGCACTAAACCTTCTGTTTTATTTTGAACCCCAATAAATCTATCTTGTTTTATTTGTATGTGCCAGGTGGAAATGAGCAGTACACATAGAGCTCTGTGTGTTGACTGTGCTCATCGAGGCCCCAAATGTGGCACATGGGAACATGAAGACACTAATTGAGTACTGTGTACTGTACTTTCCAGCCTTATTTTAGTTCTTGTTCCTGATCTCTCCCATCGTAGATCCAATTCCTTAGCTACGATACGCTGATGAGGGGCAATAAGTCCAAAACACGTGTCCGTAGCTGCATAATTGTTTCTTTTTGGGGAATATGGCACTAAACCTTCTGTTTTATTTTGAACCCCAATAAATCTATCTTCGAATAATTAATGTACAAAAATCTGCCGGACTATAAAACATAGTAGAAGTGTAATATTGTTTAATAATTAGAAAAATTGTAAAACTCGTATTTGCAATAATTTAAAAATTTAGTTGTTTCATGCAATATTTATATAATTTTATAATACTCTTATAATTATTTCATATATACGACACAATTACAATTTATAAAATATTGTAAAATTGTTTGTAAAATTTAGCTTATAGCTATTAATTAAATAAATAAACAAATAAATAAAAACAATGAAATGGCATTAACGAATATTTTCTATAGTTGACAATGATAAACAATATTTATTACTTTTTTTCTAATTCTGTAAGTGCCTATTAACTTTGAGGAATATATAAATTTTTTTATTTCTATATTTAATTGCTTTTCGATACACCAATGATATTTTTTGGTTAAACTATTTTAAATGCAAAAAAATCGATGCAGTCTTTTTTTTACACAATCAAAATTTTGTGAGAATCAAACCAATGATAAAAAATCGTTGAACAATTTTCGGGCGTCATATTCTCATCATATCCAGAGTTTTCTTGAAGCACTAGATGAAGATGGTTTTAATGTAAACTTTATTTCAAACTTATTTGCAACATAAAAAACGTCGGCTTCTTTGATCCTTTTACCGCCGCCAAAGAAGCCGACGTTTTTTATGTTGTAAATAAATTTGAAATAAACTTTAATGATCAATGGTTCAAGCAAAACGGAGCAAGAGTCCAAACAGAAAATAACATAGGTAGGTTAATCCCATATGAGTGATTATTCATGATAAAGCAAACAGAAAAATTCTCATAAAATTCAAGAATTTTATGAGAATTTTTCTGTTTGCTTTATCAAGAAAATAACATATTGGGAGACATATGAAAAATTTTTTGGGGGCACGCAATTTATTTCAATGATTTTTTGGCGATATTACTTAAAAGTAATGCATCGAGAAAGACTGGAAGACCCTCGAAATGAGTTTTTGATGCGTGAAAATGTCCAAGAAGTTTTTGATTGGTTGATGCCACTAGATAAATATCATCCAGAAAATATTTTCAGAAGTTAGTCCCCAAGAAGTTGTTTAAATATAAAACTGGTTTTTTTAAATTTTGGGTATGTTTTTATGTGATTCATTAATAGCTGTGTTGTTACAAAAAAGTTTTTCTTCCAGACAAGAAAAAAATGCTTGAGTCTACCTCAAATGAACAAAAAAAAATCAATGTTGAAACTGTTCATGTACATTTCAAGGACCTGATAGAAAATTGGATTGGTTTGATTAGGTTATATCTGGATGTGATAAAATATACAAATACCTAGCTATATAATTAATATTTTAGATACATAACATATTAATAAAACACTCATCTAAAGTAAGAATTCTTCTGGTAGTTTCATTTAAATTGCTGGATTCCAAAGATAAAATTTAACATATTTAGAATTAAACAGTAATAAATTAGAAAACTGTAGATTTTCTTCCTAAATATTGTGTTTCATTTTACAGAACTAAGCTTTTAGTAAATTTGTACATTATCCATAAAATCAAAGAAGATGGACACCGGTACACCATTTCTAGATGAATCTTTCGTGCAGTGTTTCAAAGTAATCAAATGTTTCACGCAATATGGCATATTATTATATCACGTGTCAACTATTGCTTGCGTGGTATTGCAAGGTATTACACAAGTATTGCAGGATATGTACTGCGTACTATCATACAGTATTACATCAGTCCTGCCTCAACTACTGCATGAGTGATTACCCATTCATAATGTTTTCATTTAAAATTTGACTGAATGTATTCTGGTGTATTTCACTATCAACAGACTAATGGTTTGTAATGAATTTGTATATCCATTTTTAACAAAATGTGTGACTGGCATTTCGAATATAATTATTTTATCTATTTTTGTTTAATTTGTCTGAAAGTTTAAAAATACCTAGAAACTGTCTAAGATGCTGGTCACAAACAACATAAAACAGCACTGAATCAGCTGACCTATACAACAGCAGCAGAGAAAACCATCAAAACAACTTTACTTAAAGAAAAAGATTACTGGCAATTAATGTGAAGAAAGACATCTTATAGAGACAATCACAAAACTACGAAAGGAATCGGTCTTCTGGGATGAACAACTGGCAAGCGCAAAGAAGTGGTATTTTAATTCTGAACGAAACATGAATAATAAAATAAAAAACAAAAAATAAACTAATTTTCGCAACTTCCTACTTGCGAACTCTGCTATAATATAATTAAAATCAAGAGCATTGGTCATTTCACAATTTATGGACAAAACAGACAAATTCGTTAAGTCCTTCTTGACTAATTGAATTTCGTAAACGTGTTTTCGTTAAAAACGGCCTCTCCTCACCTGCAGTTATTATAGGCAAAGTAAAAACCATTCTTGATGCAATTTCTAAATTAGGAAACATTGTGATCACATTTTCCTCTTTAACAGATCTTAAAAGTTTCCTTACACTACGGACTTCCACTTGGCCGCACCCCTCAAAATTGATTTATCCAAATCTTCGCAGTATATAGGTATAGCCTGAAAATTTTTTGATTGTTTGCGTAAATCATCATCATCAAGCGATACTCTAAAACCACCGGCACACAAAAAAAAGTTGTTTGTATATTTGACGCCACCTACCTCCCGACATGTATTTCGACCCGCTGAATCCGAATTTGAAGTCAGTTTGGACCGTACACCCTCAAATATCGAGTAAATTGAAAAACCGTAAAAAATAGCGAAAATTGGGTGTTTCGATAATAAAAAAAATTTTGTGGATCTAAACCAAGCCTAATTTTTATGTATTTCGATCCGCTGAATACGAATCTAAAGTATATTTAGACCATAAGCCGTTTTAAATCTAAGTAAATTGTAAAAAACCCTCGAAAATTGCTAAAAATGGCAAAAAATTGTGATTATACTTTACACACTGTATACATGCACAAAATACTTGCTTTAGTGAATTATAATACGGTCAAGAACACGGGCCCAAATACTTATCCGACAAAATCGTCAAGAGAGAAGACAACACATCAGTGATGTGGATAAACAACCCAGGCGAGAGGAGAAAACTGTCACATGAAATTAGAATTTCTTCAAGATATTAAATTACGGACACGTCTGATAATGACAAAATCCAACACAGAATGGGGGTTTCTTTATTGAGTCAAGTTAACTATGACATTAGCATGCAAACGATATTATCATCACCTACAAAGATACCTAGAGAAATTGGCACCACTAGAGAAATTGGCACCACTACTAAAAAGCACGTGTACAGTTCTCCTACTATAACAATCAGCTAAGTAATGATACGAGAGAAGTTCGAACATAATTGAAACAACCATTAAGATGAGGTACTGATAATAAATAAAGCCAGCTCAACGCTAGATAAATTTGAAAAAGCTCAATTACACGTTTCCAACTAAATACAGTAACACGTGCTGTGGGATGAAGTGACAAACCGATACGGAAGACTAGAAGAAATGAAGGAACACGTGAATTGTGCAAGTCGAAATTGAATGATAAACAAACGTAAACGTGGACAAACAGTTCCCTCCATTACTGTTGGAGCTGGAAATCTAACCCAAAAGCAAGTAAGACAGTGACTATCGTGCTTGACAAAATACGAATAAAATTTAAAATCCGATTACTTGCTTAAAAAGTTTAGCAATTATATTTTACTACGTCGATTATTTTCAAAGTAGGTGTTTGAAATCTGTGCGAACAATCTAATTAAAATATTCTCTAGACTCAAGAGACATTACTACATGAGACACGATAGCACGATCTCATTTGTTTACCTGCGTTACGCTGAAGATGAACGATAATTTCGAAATATCAATGCATTTGTATCGTTGCCTTTTTTGGGTGTACAGCACGAACTACTTTTATATCGTGTTTGACTCCACTAACTCTAGCCATGTATGGAGAAGCATAAAATTGGTTTAGAACAATTCAAAGCGACAGCATTTGCTGGTTTGTCCGTCTGTCTGTGCATATCAAGTTTTTTTGCGATAATTTCACAGAGGATTAACTAGTTTTAATGAAACTCTTCTGGAATAAAGTATTCTTTTGGTTGTAGATACGATTAGATCGCCTATCTGAAGGAAATTTGGAAATTACCAAAAAACTGCCGAGAACAGAAAAACTTGGAATGTGATTTTCCAAAAAAAACAAAAATGTTGTGATTCTCTTTTTTGGCTATAGCCAAGTAATCCTTGGTCAGACAGGTTTTAGACTTTTACATTATTAGGCCACTTTTTGGAGACTAATATTTTGGTGTAGAAACGAACGAATGTTCGATATTCTTTTGCTTTCGAGATATCCGAGGTAACTTTTGTTTTTCTTATGGCAGCCATATTGGATTTTTTCTATTTTCAGATTGCGCTTAAGAAGAGCTTTCAAATATGTATAACATGCCAAGGAAAAATTGTTTTTCAAGGGACTAATTTAAGAAAAGTTATCCATTACTTAACAAAAACAAAATAGTAGGCCATGGAAAATCAAAAAGTTATTTTAATTTCATGGATATACCTAATATCAACCACTATAAAAAAAATAACAGTAATATTAAGGTTACCAGCATGACATGTTTAAATAATTTTAATCTTCTGTTAAAATACTGAACATAATCGATATGGAGAAAATTTTTTAATAAACAGCTAATTAACATAATAGAAAAAATGATAGTAAAGAAGTAAGAAGATTTAATAAAACTGTTCAATATGACCTCCATTTAGCTGAATACAATTTTGGCATCTACGCCTAACTGAACTGATTACTGTTCTGAGAGTATTTGCATTTATGGTGCAGAGAACGTCCCTAACTCTGTCTTCCAAAATATCGATAGTTTTCGGGCTTTCAAAATCATACACTTCATTTTTCATCGTACCCCACAAACAAAAATCAAGAGGGGTTATATCAGGCGAGCGGGGAGGCCACAATACTGTTTCTCTATTTGAAATTATGCGATTACCAAAACTTTCCTGCAATATCCGACTAAAATTATTAGTATTACGTGCAGAACAGCCATCTTGTTGGAACCATAATTCGTTTATTTCTTGTTCTGTAAAAAGCTGTCTTCTCTCGAGTAAAACTTGATTTTTTAGAAGTTCACGATAGGCTGCTCCCATTAAATTGTTGTGAAAAATGAATAGAACAATTACATGGCGATCTAAAGATAATAATTAAGGAAAAGGTTATAAGCAAATCATAGGTGTACAATAGGAAGAGAAAAGGTAATACCTATTATGCTGCATCAAACATTGAATCCAAACCTAGTTTGGAATCTTCTATGCGTAATTACATGCGGATTTTCTGTGGCCCAGTGGTGATAATTGTACTTGTTAAAGACTCCGCAATTTGTAAAACGACTTTCATTGGTCCATATAACTCTCGATTGAAAATCAGGTTGTTCTTCGCATTTCTGATTAAAACCAACGACTTTACCAAAATCATTATTGTTTAAAGCTTGGTAAGTTTGTACGGATGATATTTCCTTTGTTTTAATGTCTTGTGTACAGTTGTCTTAGGAATATTTGTTTCACCTGCAATTTGTCGCACTGATATGCGGGGATTATTGTTAACAGCTTCGAGAATATTGTTTGTGCGGTCAATATTATATTTATTATCGGTTTCTTTTATTATCAAAACTCCCGTAATTTAACAAATTGCTTACAATTCTTCCAAAAACTGTTTTATGTAGTTGTATTCTCTCCGGAAATGTTTCTAGATAGGAACTCGATGCGTTTTGCAAATTTCTATTTACTTTTAAATAACCTCGTAACATTCTGACATATAAAATTTTTCTTCATTTGAGAATTTGTGCGCCATTTTGCAATAATCACACTCTTGAACAGTAATAATAAGTATTCTTGAACAGTTTACAATAATGCCACTACTATTTAGTGAATAACTGTCGAGATAACTGTCAACAAACAGTAATGCTTATTAATTGTTTTAAACCACAGCCTACTAAATTTCACTGAAAGTTATGTGTGAATTTGTCGTTTTTAGAAAAGCATTTTTTAAAATTTTACTAATTACTAATTACTAACTACTTTACATGCAAGAGTGGCTTTGATCTTCTTTGTTCAAATATTGACCAATTTATTGACAATTTTATGACAAATAAAACCTTAATGATCATCTAAAAATTAACATTTTTAGAAAATGGTACAAATAAACTAATTTACAGTAGATTTTAAGTACTTAGATAATAATTAGTCGCTGTCTGAATAAGCAACCTCCTTGTCTCTGGTTTTACAAAAACTTTTGGATTTTCCATGGGCTACTATTTTTTTGTTAAGCAATGGATAACTTTTCGTAAATTAGTCCCTTGAAAAACAATTTTTCCTCGGCATGTGATCATCTGAAATCTCATTTTAAGTTCAATCTGAAAAACGAAAAATCCAATATGGCTGCCATAAGAAAAACAAGTTACCTCGGATATCTCGAAAACAAAAGAATATCGAGCGTTCGTTTCTAAACCAAAATATTAGTCTCCAAAAAGTGTCCTAATAATATAAAAGTCTAAAATCTGTCTCACCAAGGATTACTTGGCTACAGCCAAAAAGAAAAATCACAAAATTTTCGTTTTCGTTTGGAAAATCTCAGATCGGCTTCAGTCAGGTGTGATTTCTTAACGGATTTGGAATCAGCATAAAATTGGCTAAAATTTATCCTACTTAACCGACCTTGTAGCTCTTTTTTTTTGTAGAGATTTGTTATTATTTTGATAAAAATGCTAAAAATATAAATGCCTTTAGTTATTGTTATAATTATTATCAAGATTTAATATTTTTTCTTCATTTACATTAAAAATATTGATAAAATAAAATTTTTCGCACTTTGGATGTCAACGGTACCACTGTGCCATGTCGACATTACCATAGTTCCATCCGAACCTGATGAACAAACCAATTTGGAAAATATTTAGGATTAGGTACATATGTGACAATTTGATAAATATAAAAAACAAAATTGGAACCAGAGTAATTTCCATTTTTATTTGTTCATTTGAACTATTCCTATTTAATTTATTTAAATTTGTCTTACTTTTTAATTTAGAAGATAAAATGTTGTGAAAATTGTACGTTGAGGATAGGTTATCTCGAAATTTCTGGATTGAAAACCAGTAGGTAACATCGAGATTTAAGTATTTCTAATATTATATGCTTAATAAACTGATTATGCTTCATATTCGGTTGGTATTGCTAGGTATTGGCTTCATACTCCGTTAGTATTACTGGTAATGCTAATCCAAGGCTTTTTTGCTTTATACATTTTGATGCTAGTTAGCATTAGCTGATGGTATACAAAATCACGACGATTATTATAGTAGGAACTCCCCATATATCTATTTATTTAACATAAATTATTGTTTACTTCTACTTAATTTTTAAAGCATAATCAGTTTTTTTACTATTATTCATACAGATATTAGAAAAATTTAAATCCCCGATTCAATGCCGTAATCCCAGGAATGTAATTCCGAGTTGGGGAAGACTCTTTAGGGAAAAGTAAATCAGTGCATTGCTGGTTTGATTAAGATTAAGGGTCAAGTAATCTGTATTCTTAGTAGGGCATCATGAGCCGCCTATGTGGGCTTGTATAACTTTAGTTCAATAAATAAGTACAGGCAAAAGGAAGTAGAAGTAGCATATTTCCGCCCACAAAAATTAAATGATTAATAAACGTGACATTAACGTCAATTTTATTACTGTTATTATTTTTGAGGGCCAAACATTTTTAAATTATCTATGCAAGTCATGTGTTATAAGCATTTTTTAAATTAGTCTGATACTAATCTCGCACTTCTCACACTCACTCATATATGACAATTTTTACACACAAAATAATAAAGAAAAATACATACTCACGGAAAACTGAAAAATTAGCGACAAAATCTTTGGATATTGACGGTAAGGTATTTTCAATTAAGCACCACACAACACGTGGTAGAAAATAATTATAAATGTATAAGTACTAGGAAACTATTCACTCGATACATACACTGATTTAAAATGACAAATAAAACCACCGAACACAAAATTGTGAAACAAACACACGTCGCGTTACACTCTGGGAACGAACGAACTGCTGTCGATACAACGTAGGGAACAAATATGAAAACTTCCTGTTCGACTCATGCGTTTCCCAGATTAAACTCGAGATGTGTAGAGAGCGAGTGCTCCGTTTTTGTGAGAGCGGGAACTGCTTCGTATTGTTGTGAGCATAATTCCCCCACCGTGCATTTAATTTAATGAGCTAATTCATGGCAAACTCAGATAATATAAATAAAATTAATTTAACCAGTATGTAATCTATGTCCTGCACATGCCTGTAAATTTCGTTTATTATTAGCTATTTGATTAATCTAACATTCCATTTACACGCTATTATTGCTTCTATTATTTATTTGTTTATATTAGATATTAATAGCATTCGTGTTAAGATAATTATTAGTATGCACTTTCATTAGACGCATGTAGCAGAATGATCCAAATTTATTAACAAATTTATGAAGTCTCTCAGTCTCTCACTACAAAAAAAGAGTGATTTCCATTTTTTCTAAGGTATTTTCCGAATTTTCATTGAACATATCACAAACATTTGATAATCAGCCTTATTCTAGTGATCATTAAATATTTTCCAATATTTCAAAAATACTAATATTGATAATGAAAATAGTCGATCATACACTGATAATAAATTAATATCAATGACTTCAGAAAGTCATTGATTAATAATGTTATATATAGGTACACATCAGGGTGCATGACTGGTAAGTCGTCGTATTCCTTTCAAGGGATGTTAGTAGAGCTTATTTGCAATTTATTTAACTATAATATGCATAATGCAAAACCTGACAGTTTTTGAGATATTTTATTTTTTTTTTTTTTTACCCTTATGTGTGTCAAAAAAACATGTGCCATCGCTTAAGCGGAGATTTCTCACTCAAAAATAAGACAAATAGTTACTATCAATATGAGTCCATTGCTGTTTCGTACTTGAAATGCAGAATGTTGAAGTTTTATTATTATTTCTGTTAATTTTGTAAAGAAAATTTATACACTACTGACTTCTTTAGTTTTACATGGCACAGTTATGTAGACAGTTAATTGCTGAAAAGAAGTCACTTCTTGATTTTTGTTAAATTTAGGTTTCGTGTGGGAGATAAATGCAATTTCTTTATGTAGGATACTTAATAGCATTATTATTATTTTTAATTTTTAATAGACTTAAAATGACTTTAAAAATTGCATTTATTTTCTACACGATGCCGATATTTAAAAAATGTCAAGAGGTGACATTTTTTCGGCAGTTAACTTTCTACATAATTGGACCACCAAAAAACTAAAAAAAATCAGTGGCGTATATATATCTTACAAAGTTAACGTAAAGAAAAATATAACTTCAATGTCTCAGAAACGAAGCTAAAACGGACCTATGTTGATAGGAATTAGATATATTTGTCTTATTTTTGAGTGTAGAATATCTGTTTAATCGATGACACCCTGTGTCTCTTTAATTTGAAAACAATGGACGTTCTACATGTACCTAGTATTTTTTGTATTATTCATGGAAGTAAAATATAGTTTTTAAAACTTCATATAAACCTCATTCGAAATGTAATATATAAAGTAGAGAAGTTTTTAAATAATTTGCATGTTTAATGCATTGTCAAGTTTTAAAAATAAATTCTTATGAATGTACGATTGGGTTGAAATTTTTTTCACAACTGTAGTTTTTTAGTTTGTCTTTTTATCTTATTAAAGTGTTTAACTTAATTTTTGTTACATGACTATCTAAACTAACGCGAGAAACTGAAATATTAAAGAAAGTTTTATTATTTTTTTATTTTATAAATAAGATATCTCAAAAACTATTAGATCTTTAAATCAATTGCAAATGAGTTCTACTAACCTACCCTCAAAGGAATAAGCCGACTTACCAGTCACCCTGTATATGTATTGTATAATAAAACGCCACTACAATAAAAATGAAGATCTAGACTATAGATTGTATATAATACATAAGCAAAAATTATCAAAGAGGAAAATAACTTGGGAAATCTATACACAACCATTAAAATACAGATGAATACCTTTTCACCTACAATATCAGGGTTGGAAAAAATCATGATTTTTTTAGAAAAATCAAAAATCAATGATTTTTATTTAAAAAATCAAAAATATCAGGTTTTTTTTTCGATTTTTTTGATTTTTTTTCAGTTCTACTTTAATTTGTTTAAAACAAATACCTACGATTTTTCCATACACTATTTTTTTGTATTCTCTAACTACCAATTGGCACATACAAATTATTCACGACACTGGAAAAATTCTCTATATGGTCTATATTTTCATACAAACAATAAAAAATCAGTATTTTCCTGTTCTGACAAGCTTGGTGGTCGGTTTCATTAATTTCATAGATGCCGAGGCGACGCGCGACTGAAGTGTTAAATAAAAATGAGCGGAAGGAAGAGAGACGAAATTTGGGATTATTTTATAAAAAAAAAACAGAAAAAGGAAAAACCAGTAACAGAGCGGTGTGTAAAAATTGTAAAAAAAGAAATGCAAGAACTTGTTCAAAGATTAAAAGGCCATCATGAAAAGTGCAGGAAGTTGATTTAACTGCAGATATTCTAAATCTAAATAACTGTTTATTTTATTTAAGGGGATCTTCGAAGGTCTGTTCTTTTCGTCTACACTTTAATTTATGTGCAACTGCAAATTCACTGTGATTGGTCATTTTCATATCCGAGGTTCCTCTATTGGTTGGTAACTGTGAAAAGTGCAGATATGCAGATGAAAGGAACATACTTATAGTGACGTTGTGTATATATTTCTTGTAAAGTATATAATTAAAATAGCTTGCATACCAGAATTATTAAACTTACCTCAATTATTGAAAATAAGGACTCCAATTCCCATCTTGCTAATAACTCTTCCATCGTAGTCTATCTATTTCACAGTTCATAATGTTCATATACTTCTTTTTCAAGTGTAACTTTACAAATATAAATTATTTCATTATAATCAACATATATGAACACGCTCGATAGTACAGCACACACACTTCGACGCGTTTGTTTGACAAAGGCATAACTTTCTACCTCCCACCACTGCGCTATTCACTTGTTTCAACATTAGAACACTTCACATTGAGATTAAAAAGTATTCAATCAAGGATAACTGTTAATGGATTAACAGTATGTATAATTCTTCCAGCAAAGTTGTTTGTAGTTTTACTCCAAGAGTGGTATTCTTATGCCAAGAAAAGCATTTAAATAAGAATTTACTTCAAGATGTCCTTATACTTACTCTTACGGTTAACAGTACTCGAAAGAAGGGTACTATGTGTACTAGTCACCAGAAAAATATTACTTGGCATAATAAATTATTAATATTTCAATAATATACCAATTATAAACCAAGAACCGATATATTTTTGAGCTTCATTAGCGCAAATCTTTAAGTCAATATAAGTTTGATTCTTTCGAAGTATAAGTATCTATTAAATCTACTCATTTTCTCTGTCTGAAATTTTGTGTATCGTCATAATTTGTCGAGAATCGAGAATATTTTCAAAATTTTTTCACGAATACATAACTTTCTCACTGAGGGGTGAGAAAGTAAAATGAAAAATACATAAAATATTTGTATCAAATCGGATCACACAAGCGATTGGCAAAATATTAAAATATTGCAGTCAATACCAGGACCAGTACCAATTGCCTAAATCTAGAAGTTTTTTATCTTTCACTACCAAAATTAGCCCATGCCGAACAATATACCTGGACGGAATAATACTCAATTATTTAAATTCTCCTGTTAACCAGATATTTTCGAAGGAATACCATACAAGTATTTGAAATTTTTACAGAAAATATATTTCAATGTAACAAATGTAAAAAAAATTCAATTTTCAATAAGAAACAATAACAAATCAAAAAGATATTCAATAATGAGTTGTTTATGCACTCATTTACTCGATAAGGTGCACTTTGTATCAGATGATCAATGTCGTCTTGGGGTGTCTCATTCCAAGCTTACTGTATACGAAGCTGAAGATCATTGATATCGTCTGGGGGGTGGGGTAAAGTATCCAGTCTTGTAGCGATCATATCCCAGACATGTTTGATTGGTGAGAGATCGGATGAACGTGCAGACCATGGAAGCACATGCACATTAGATTATTTTTTCCCTATCATTATCTTATTAAGATATTATGCAACAAATATGTTTTCTTAATAAGGTTTTCACCAGGTAATTGGATGGGTTGCCGCTATAAAAAACAATTACTTACTGATCGTCATTTTGAGAGGGAAATTCTTGGTATCGTCGAGTCCGATAGCAGGCGACTGCATAGATATAGGCGAATCGTGCCTGCTTGCGAGGTTGCTTGTCTATTACGTTTACTCCCACTGCCCCATGTTGAAAATAAATAAATACCTCTAAATATTAGTATTAATAAAACGTCTATGTTAATAACACCTACGTAAACAGTGCGAAATTAAAGATATCGAAGATCAACTTTTTTAAATGTCTTGTTAAATTCTTTCGGAGGATAAAGTAAACTTGTGGATTAGTCAACCCTGGAATTGACGATATTTATCGCTGCTTTCCGATCTCTAATTATTGCTTCATAAATAATCGAGATGTTAACGAAAATTATTATATGTCTATTGCCTTGATTCAGACAGTTTCAATTAATTGCCAAATTTCTTCAATAAATATTCGTTGTTGATAACGGCGAAAATCGTTTTAATAATATATCATTATCAAATTATTTTGAAAATTTACGTTTGATGTAATAAAATTATTATGTCAGCTGCTCGAAAAGAATTCATATGTCGCTTTCTCTATCAAGTTGCACCTTTCAAAACTAATATTAAAAGAATATTTAACAACAAATAAATGTAGAAATAAGAATCCTTTCAGTAATCTGAACAGAAGTAGTGTAATAAAATAAGCAAAATAGTCTAGTCTTCTAGTCGATCCACCATAGATAGATGCTTCAAGATATTTAGATTTATCACAAACAAGTATTTGGAATGTTTTGAAACAATATAATTACAATTATACCACCCATTGCCTCAAAAATTGTATCCTGATGATATGAGCATAGGAGACAATTTTTTCAAAATATAACATAGAAACATAGAAATGGATAACAACTTCCTGAGAGAAAAAACATTATCGACTGCTGGAATGTTTTCCAGTTAAAGGATTTTTCTTTTACATAATTTTATTTGTTTTATTTTACAATCTACTCGGGCAAATTTACAACCTACTCGGGCATTAGAAAATCTGCATGCAGTTCGTGAAATCAAGAATCAAAGGCGTAGACTGGTTAATGTTTTGTGTGAAATTCATGGGAATAAAACAGTTTGAGCAACATTTATTAGAGGAACTTTAACTGGCCAAAATTATATGAATATTCTCAGAAAAATATACAGGGTGTCTCACCAGGAACTGCATCGATCGATATAGGGAAAAGTACGCACCAAAAAATTTTGAAAATTTCGGGTAGCTCCCTAACGGCAGTGTAGCCAATTCAACTAAAATAATTAGAAGCATCTGGAAATTCCGGTTATACTGGAAGTCGATACCAACTTGCTTATTTTAAATGGAACACCCTATATATTTTAGGGTTTTCGAAAAAGAGCATGAAATTTTGAATCGAAAACATGTACCCTATGCCTAATCCGATCCGTTTCAGGGATATTTGACATTATAAAAAAATTTTGACAGCTGTAATGGTTTACAATAACCTTTAAAACTTTCTTCTTGTAAAAGATACTCATTTGCTTTTTGGTAAGAAGAAAGACCATAAGATGAGCTACGCTCTACAGTTTAAAGAAATTCAATAATCGTATAGCAAGTGTTCCATTTTTGACGTTACATTTTGTAAACATCAAACCGTGAACATTTGTTTAAGTCAAATGAAAATATCCCAGACTTGCTATTTCTACGTTTTCGTCATCAACAATAGGCTTCCACTTTTAAATTTTTGCCTTGATAGAGCCATAGTTTTTAAAATTATGCAGTATGCGTTTTACAGTGTTTAGTGACGGTGTCCGTTTTGGTGGATATCAAGTAGAAAGTATACTACAAGTTCTTGATATTACTTTATCACATTCTCCATAAATAATAAACAAATTCAAAAAGTCTTCGTGGGTGTAATTTAAACGCGGTGGCATTTTTTGACATAAGAGAATGACTGACATTATTGATTGTTTCTAAACATGGCTAATTTGATAAAATTTTTAATAAAAATTCTTGAATTTCTAAGAAAATCGCAAATATCTCAAAAAGTTGTAACTTAAACCCCCACATATAAAAAAAAGATTTAATTATACATAACTTGGTATAAAAAAATACAGGGTGTTCCATTTGACTTAAACAAGTTTTCGCGGTTTGAAATTTACAAAATGTAACGTCAAAAATGGAACACTTGGTATACTATTATTGAAATGTGGAGCATAGCTCACCTTATGGTCTTTCTGCATGGCAAAAAGCAAATAAGTATCTGTAACACAAAGAAAGTTATAAAGGTTATTGTAAACCATTACACTTGTCAAAATTTTTTTAAAATGTCAAATATCTGAAACGACTGGGTTTAGGCATAGGGTATCCATGTTTTTGCCTCAGAATTTTATGCTCTTTTCGAAAACCCTAAAATATATAGGGTATTCCATTTAAAATAAGCAATTTGGTATCGGCTTCCGGTATAACCGGAAGTGCCATTTGATTGTAATTATTTTAGTTGGATTGACCACACTGCCATAAGTAATTCTCTAAATGTTCCAAATTTCCTGGTGCGTACTTTTCCCCATACCGATCGATAGAATTCCTGGTGAGACACCCAGTATAAAACGGTTTCTTTCAATAAAAATCACAGTGCCTATTAATAAGATTGCGTCACATGCTTTTAATAAAATTTGTCCCGCTTGTTTCATATTTTACCGCAGATCTTATTATCTTGATTAATTTAGGGATTACAGGCTTGCTTCACATTTTCCTTTACCTGTTTTCACTTTTTCCCAAAATCGAGGTTAAAAGTGAAAAACAGTTTTTATTTATTTATTTTTTTGTTTAGATTATATTTAATTTAAAAAAAAACATGTACTTTTGAAAAGATTGAAAAGATCAAGTAACACTGCATCTAAAACATACATGGGAAATTTCAGTTTGTATTTATAAGTAACTGAAAAACTGGAAGTTTTATATTTTGTTTCACATTTACCTCATTTGACCTTATCGTTTTTGGAAAATCAAGAAAATTTGGATAGCTTCTCAATAATAAAAATAACCCTAGACATAGTGTTTATTACAGTAATTTTTGTAATATATTATTGCTTTGTTTTTGTTTTTGTTGTTGAGAGTCATTCCAATTAAAAAAAATTGAGCTTTCGAATGTACCGTTTCACAATTTAAATCTGCAACAAGGTTTTGGGGAACTTTCACCTGTTTATTGGGGAAGGAGTTTATTTAATACCTTTTAAAAAATGAAATGTATCTCAAAAATACTAATTTATTCCTAACAGAAAAATAAAAATTACAGATGTCTTAGTTTTTCATGTAAATTATTATTTAAAAATAAAACAACTGATAATTATTTTAATGACAACAACAAAGTGAATTAAAAACAGTAAATTGAGTTAACAGTACTATTAACGAAACTAAATCGCACTCACAAACATTAACATGCATTCATCCGTTTACAAAAAACGTTAACGATTCGATGGTAAAACAAAGTTTAAATGTAGAGAATTTGTTCACAGGATTTACTTAACCAAATAGCGTAATTACTGTATAGTCCGATTTTATAATTGACTAACTGGGATCACAGGACAATGCCAAACATTACTGATTAGAGGGAATTTTATTATAAAGGTCACAGAATATTGTGTCTAATTCGCCATGTTTTATCTGATACTTTTTACAAATCGTCCGAATATCGTAAACTGTTACACTGCGGGAAATCGACCAAATAAATGTTTTGCTAAAATGAACTGCATTATCACAAGTATTTTTTTTTTAAGACTACATTATCATTATCTAAGCATAAGAAAAACTGTTTTGCTAATGAGCTTTTGCAACCTTAAATCTTTGACTAATTATCCCAACAGCAGCACTTACTTAAACTAACTCAAATATTTTTTTGTTTTTTTTTATTAAGGATAACGAAGTGTTTTCTTATGGTGAATAAGTGCCTTTAGTTGAGATTGACTTTTTTAATGGTTAAAAAGCACATACCTACTGTTAATAAGCTATCTGTTAGTCATAAATCTGCGCTTGCTAATTCGATATTTTGTTTGTAGGCGACGCGACGCCTCTAGAAATATTTCAGTTGATATTTGTTGTTAGGAAGTAGGATTTGTTCTCCATATAACGTTTAGTGGAACAGTAACTACTTCATGCATTTATAACATAAAGCGTTATTCAGATATTCGCAATCCTATTATTTTTCCATAGTGAAAGGTTTTTGTGAAACTGTCTATAAGTCGAAACTAGAAGATTGGGGCCTTAAAGACTACATACGTCCAAGTATTCGAAGGTATAATGACTATTTTAATACATTTTAATATGATATTTGTCATTTTGTGTAGCTAACACTGCTTCTATGTACATACACATAATAAATCAATGATTTTAAAATATGTATTTATTATTTATTAGTCCTTTGTTTCCTTAAATGAATCATTTGGTTGCGTTTTCACCAGATATCCAGCTTAAATTTATAAATCGCTGTTAAAATTTTTCTGTTAGTAATATCGAAGAACGGAAACATTCGGTTCGTTCTAAATACTATATAGGTAGATTTAATATATTGTTACGTATTTGCTATCCACACAAACACTCGTAGATTTGTTGATTGAAAGTCCAGGTAACATTTACTCACTACGTTATTTACTAATTAACAATTAACAATAGATTAATAACTGTCTTAATTATAATCACAATTAAACACTTATAAGTCTCTTTCTTATTTCTTCTTTACTCGTTCACGTTTAACTTAAGACTGAGCCTCGGGTCTCGGCTCACCGTGCGTCTTATTTTATACATCCATTCACACAGTCTAGAACATTCGAGAATATAACAAAGAAGGTTTAGTGCCATATCCCCAAAAAAGAAACAATTATGCAGCTACGGACACGTGTTTCGGAGTTATTGCCCCTCATCAGCGTAGCGTAGCTAAGGAATTGGATCTACGATGGGATAGATCAGGAACAAGAACTAAAATAAGCTGGAAAGTACAGTACACAGTACTCAATTAGTGCCTTCATGTTCCCATGTTCCACATATGGGGCCTCGATGAGCACAGTCAACACACAGAGCTCTATGTGTACTGCTCATTTCCACCTGGCACATACAAACAAAACAAGATAAATTTACTGGGGGTTCAAAATAAAACAAAGAAGGTTTAGCGCCGTATCCCCAAAAAAGAAACAATTATGCAGCTACGGACACGTGTTTCGGACTTATTGCCCCTCATCAGCATGTCCGTAGCTGCATAATTGTTTCTTTTTTGGGGATATGGCACTAAACCTTCTTCGTTTTATTTTGAACCCCAATAAATCTATTCCAGAATATTCCCGGCTGTTATCGTACAATTCCAGTCTCATCTAATCAGCCTACACAGTCCAGTGGCGTAACAATATAAAATTACAGGCAATACTGATGCGTATTTTTTTTAATCTGGAAAATACAATTACTTAGTTTCATAAAATGAATCCAAATAAAATATTCGTATTTTCTTGGTTAAAAAAACGCATCAGTATTGCCTGTAATTTTATATTAAATCTATGATATTTAGAATGAACCAAATGTTTTCGTTTCTCAATATTACTAACCGAAAAATAATTAAAATATTTTAAAAACTATAGAGTTTTGCATAAGGGATATTATGGTTAAATCAGTTGCAAATAAGCTCGCTACTAACACGCCTTCAAAGAAATACGTCGACTTACCATTCACCCTCAGATGTGTGCTCGCAGAATACTCTGCGACTTGGAAAAATTCTTTCTATGGTAGCAATTTTTTCTAATTGCAGGAATAAAATTCTGCTAGATCCAGTATATATTTATACAACGCTTACAAAGTGAGATTATCAGGACAAAAAGGAGTATTTGCTGTCATTACTAGGTATTTATTATTTATACAGTGCAAGCTGTATAGTGATTAGAAAGACATCTATTAGCGGCAGGATTTTCTGATTGCAAGGTAGTACTGGTGTAAAAAATGCGAGTTTATTAACTGTAACAAAAAACATGTTAAGGTTAAAATAGGGCTCTGACTCCTCAAGTTATCAACCAACAGCAATAAATAAATATTTGGAAAATCTTTTTTTAATGGTCAATAAGTACGTCTTAGCAAAATCGTTTTTGTTGCGATTACAAAGCAGTCTATTTGGAGCCTATTTAATGCAATTATTTTTTTGGGGCTAGTCAATTTTTATTTATGGTTAGTAGAAATTTCTTTCAGTGTAGTGGATAAAATACTTGGGAGACATAAATTTTAAAGTCACCTCGAAGTTCCTCGGCCTTTCAAATTGAAAGAGAAAATTCACCAGTGGTATTGGTAAGATTTTTAAAGATATAGGTATGACAGCGGCTCATTCATCGAAAATAAACTACAACAATTTCTTGACAATCCAAAAGACAAAATTGAAACTAACAAAAAGTTAAGGATTTGCGAATTAGCTGTAAGAACTGTAATCAAAAGTAGGTTGGACAAACTAGACAATCAATTCAAACTAGATTAAAAGAACATATGGCTCATCTCAAATATGGCAGAACAGATAAGTCTAGTGTTGCCCAACATTCGTTTTAGAACAACCATAAAATAGACACTGGCAATTTAAGATTAATTAGGAATATAACAAAAACTAGTAGCTGGATGCATTTGAGAGCTTGTAAATTACAAAGTGTAAAAACAGTATGAATAGTATCACAGGGCCAATCCCATATAGCCCTCTCTATTGGTTAATAACTCACAGTAGACCGAACTATAACAATAGCTTAGGTATAAATTAGAATACAGTTAGTGTAAGGTTAGTTTTAACTATCTCCAGATGATACCAACTTGGTTGACGAAACGCGCGTTGAGTGCAGTATATGGCGTTTTACTACGTCAGTCAGTGTTAGCTTCACATCAAAGCTCCCAACCACCTTCAGGATTAGGTTATGTTTGTTTTTCATACTCCAAATTGAAAGGATCACGTGACTGATGAAGAAACTTTATCGACAGTGTTCCATATAAAATAAAAGCTGATATCACATCCGCAACAATCGGAAGTGGTGCAAAATTATTAATATCAAAATATTCATAGGTAAGCCAAAATAAAACAAAAACATACACCACCACAAAATTGTTGTTGTTTGTTTCCGTACTTTTAATTGATACTAATATATGAAAAAAATATATTGTCGTAGTTATCAGTAATATTTTCTGGTAATTGTGATTCAAAATGAACGATTCAACAGAGTGAACAAAATGAATCGAATGACACAAAATAATCGACCTGTCCATTCCTTGAAAAAAAAAACATTTATATCGCAAATGCTAAACAGCTGCAATGTAATGAGGGCTACCGCGCTTAACTTCATCACGAGAGGCGCTAGTTTAGGGTAAGGTACATGTCGCTGAACGTTAATGTTTATTATGACTTTTTAACGCGAGTTTTTAGTAATTTTTATAAAAATTAGCTGAAAAACATTTAACACAATGATCACAAGGGGAAAGTAGTAATTTACTTGCTCAGTATTGAAATTATTGTACCTATCAGAGGTGTCTTATGTCATTAAAGTTAGGTTATATTAAGCATGAGCATGATGAAAACAACGAATGTGCGTGATTATTACTTATGATTTTCTGTAGTAGACTCCTTTGGTTACGCATAATCGTCAGAATTAAAATATTCCTTACAAATACAAATACATGTTTCGAAGGAGTTAAGTTATCCCTGAGAATCGCTAGTAACCATTGTTTTAGGCGATTTTTGTCTCTCGGAAACATATGTCCGCCGTTTGTTTCCAAACAAAATGGAACTGCACAAAACTGAGGTATAATTAACAAGTTTTTTTATTTACTAATGCATGAAATAATTATTATAAAACCTTATAAACTTGTTCCGCGCCTAACAATAACTTTTGACAGCTACCTTACTCGCTAGTGACGTTAACTGGTGAACTTGAAAACGGTAGCCCTCAATCACCCAGCAAAGAAGAAGATCCAAGTCAAGGAAATTTTTATACCAAGCTTTCCATCCTGCAGTCTGTATTTTCTGGATGTTTGTTTCCATGATTGCAGAACATGAAAGCCTGCCTAGTGATAAAAATAGGAAATTACCCGCTATGTCATTCTGTCAGTTGGAATGAGTTAGCGACTTGCAAAGCAATACAGTGGATCCCTCTGCTAGGAGGTAGAATTTATGGAATCAGTTGAGTTTTTACTAAAGGCCAAGAAATTTAAAATTGAAATATTAATAGTATTTCAATGCGCATACTAAAAAATTCTATTAAGCAAATGGGAACTGAACGTAAAAATACTGATTGCATATTAATATTCTAAATATTTGAAACTGCAGCCCTCGAATTAGTAACATTGCGACGCTTTCCTGTTCAGTATATTTCCTTGGCCAAACATTACTAACTAACATAGATAACAACTGATAAATTTTCAGACATTGATTTATTGTTTATAAATAACTTACCAATAGTTATTTTTTGGCACTTCTTAAATTCCATACCTGTAACAACAAACACACATTTATATAAAAAGGGTAAGAGGCAGTGATTTATTTTTTAAATTTCTACGTTTCTAAGAATTATCTGTTCAATGCAAATACATTAATCAGTTTTCTCGAAAACTGCACATCGCGACATTTGAAAAGTATCATTTTTATACAAAATTGAACACTGTATAAGAATTTTGAAAAATATTGTTCAAATTAAATAATATTCTAGAAAATGATAAACAGATATTCAGGAAAAACGATATCCCATGAAGCCAGGTTGGTTATGAAATAATTTCTGAGTGACGTTATGAGCAATTTCTCCTATTTGTTTTTAGAGTGTGAACAAGCTGCCGAAGTTTGTTGCTGTATTTTTGATTCATCCTGTATATAATTTATTACAATGGATAACTTCTAATTATTTGTCCTCATTTTATTTGGGTATTAAGTAATAGTTCTATAAAATATTTAAATATTAAATAAACATCCATATATGATAAATGGATATAAAGACCTCTGTTATTTCTATGTATGTATATATTGATTTCAGAATGGCTTATTCTGATGCAAATGCGATGTTGTTTAATGGAAATCCCTAATTCACATGAAATTATTTCGGGAATATTTTAAACGGTTTTCCCCCTAAAGCGATAAAGCCATTTAAAACTGGAAAATTGTTATTGGAAAACATGGTGAAAGAGTGTATCTCTTTCATAATTGTAAAATGATTTAATTTACGCTTTCGAAATCAAAATACATGAAGAATGTCCATTGAATAATGTATAGATAAAGAGAACTACAATAATCGTATCGTTTTCGAGACACCCATGTAGCAAAGTAATTATTTAAAAACTTTTTTCATTATTTTAACGCAGCAATCATAAATGGGAAACGATGTAACTGAAAGTTACCTTATGGGGTGAATTCTGTTTTATTAATCCTACTAGATCTCCCTAATTCACCCAGAAACAGCAACTTTTTGAATAAAAACATAAATGTTCCTAGAAGATGATAGTAACAATAACAATAATAATATCCTTTATTTCTGAATTAATTACACAATAAATACAAGTAATTGTAGAGAGCGTCAAGTGTACAAAACATAATGGTCTAAAGTGTAAAATATTGTTACGCCAATGGATTGGTTCCGGGGTGTGCCTCGAGATAGCGTTACCAGTATCAAAACTAATTAAATAGCCATAAAACTCTAAATTTATAAAGTCGGAACTAAAATTGTTCAAGAAGAGCCGGGAATATTTAAGAAAATTCTAGACCATGCTTCATACAGGATGTAAAAGTTTAATTTTATTTAAGGTTTTCCACGCCACTCAGTTTCTTAAATTAGTTTCCCACAATCCCTTTCGCCATCCACGATGTATCAGATCTAAGTTTTGTGAAGAACAAAAAAAAATGTGACGAGAAATATTCAAATCAATTTATTATTCTTGCATGGCGCCTAATTATTATTAATAAACAACGGAAAAGTAACTTTTTAACATTTGAGATTAGATATAGGTACATTTGGTTTAAACAACGTAGAATGAGTGGAAAAGTATGAAAATCACATGCCACAACAAAAGGTTAAGTAACAGATAAGAGTTCATTATTCACCAAACTTATATGTATAGATCTTTATATCCGTTTAACGTCATGAAAATTGAAAACTGACCTTTTATCAACACTTTATGGATTTATTGTTTATATTATTTGATTGATACATGCGGTCAATAGAGATAACAAGCTATTAACTTGGCAATTTCCTCTCCTTATGTTGCAGTCTTACTATTAACTGCGTGGTAGAACATAATAAAAACAAACTGAAATTTACTGGCAAAATTGCCCTGGATTTCAAGAATACAAGAATATTGTATTAATATTTAGTAAAATATCTGATGTGGCTAGCACATAACTTTCTTATCCCAGTATATATCATCCTGATCTAAAAAAATCATTCTATTTAATTATTCGCTTACCTCAATTAAATTTTAATAGCGTACCTTGAAATGTTTCATTAAAATTTTTAAATAATTAATTATCAGCGTTATTCGATACTTTCAATAATAAATCATGTCATATATTTTAATAATTTTTTGTTGTAGACATTGACATTTTTGTTACCAAATTAGACCTTTCAAACGGCAAACTGTTAAATTTATCCTAATCCCAATTTAGGACGCCAAATGTGTAAAATATTTCATTTTACATCAGCTTTATTTAAGTACTTGGAAAATATATTTTATTTGCTTAATATAGTAGACATGATTTATAATCTTTCATCAAGAATATATTTTTTTGTAAAGTCAAATATAAAAAGTTTGGGTCCCGTGAAACCCCAGCTGGCCAATTTTGCTCATCACCGAATATTTCATTTTCTTTGGCCTTTAGAACAAGTGTATCAAATTTGAAAGCTTTATCTCAAAAACCGTGGATGCTATTGCGATACTACAGACATGAGGACAGATTTATTTCATAAAGTATTGTTTTTTCATTATAATTCTTCGAGATTCGTCCAGAAATGCAATAAAATTTAGTTTTTTTTTTTAGAAATTGTACCTTCTTTCTTGTTTCATTCATTATGTATCTTCTGGTGGCACCACATTCACCAAATTTAATGTGTCACCAAAAATGTTGTTGACAATCTTAACTGCCAAATTTGGAAAAGTCTCCCATTAATATTTTATTTATCGCGGATACACACACACACACACACACACACACACACACACACACACACACACACACACACATCAGGAACAACAAAAAAACTATATGTTGCCAACCGATCTAAAAAAAGTCGCAGCAAAAAGGAATTTTAAGAAGGCAAGCAAAACTTTAAAACTAGCACTTTTTGCTCATCTTGCGAAATTATGTAGTTCAACAGAAATACTATTAAAGACAAAGTTGATCTACTTTTCTCTTCTCTTCTGAACTGTGAGGACAAAGTTCTCCCAGAAATGACGCCGTTGGCACCTCGATGTATAGATCAAATTAATTGAGACATTGATTTAATATGTAGAGGGAGTAACACTAATTCAAGTATGTAGCAGAGGCAGAAGCGTGACCAAAATCGCCATCTTGATAAACCATTATGTTGTATTTGATTGATGTGAACAAACATGTGGTGGTAATTTCCTTGTAGCTAACACATTCATATTATAGCCGAAATAATGCGATTTTTTTAAAATTTCAAAATTTCAGGCAGAGATTTTTTATAAAGAGTAGGCCGAATGAGTTAATTGTAGGTTTTATTTCTTCCATGATATGTGCACTTGATTTCTGAGAAATATTAGCTGTTTGCATTCAACAGTCGAGACACTAGAGTCAGTTAAAATTCATGAAAAATCAGGAAAATACACGTATTTTCAGCACCGCGTTATTTTTCGGGGGTATGGATTGTGTGAATTTATATTCTTTGCACAAAAACTACTATCTCTCAGCTTTGAAATGCCATCTTAAACGTGTAGATATCTTTAACAGAACAAATTTTACAGCTAAAAATATTAAAGCATAAAAATGACGTTTTTTAAATGCTTCAATTCGGGCAGGCGGGAACTGACGAATGCGAAAATTAAATGACGATAGATTTCCTTCTTTGGAACCCTAAAAAAGATTTTCACAAAGTTTAAGCAAAATCTAAAATAGTGGAGCAACAAAAAAGTTTTTTAGACGATTTCATATGGAACGACAACTGTAATTCAATTTAAAATTGAAGATGATCACTTTTCGACACAAAATTGGTAATATCTCCCGAAACACCTCGTAGAAACTTACATAACCCTACATTTCTAGAAACAACTCATCGAGGGGTATCTAACTATAAGACAGTATGCAGAGTGCTTGGAATATCTTGTACGTAAATTATTATTTTTGTAGCTTGTATGATAATCCATAACTTATTTTCTTATTTATCTTAAAGAAATATCCTCCACCCACATAACGTTATGACACCCTATTTACATGTATGACGATGAAAATATTAATAAGTTTCTGATGAAAGAGAGTGCTAATCAAAATTATTTTAAAATATCCGCGCCGCCACTGATAAACTAATTTTAATATATGATGCTCTTTTTTAATAAAAAATTTAAATACGCAAAATATGCATTGGCAGTTCCCGAGGTTGTGATCAAGCCATTCCAAAAGCTGTGTTTTCTTTTTCTTATCGAACATGGTCAGACATTGCCATCCCACGCATAGATAAGAGAAGAATTTTAAGACGAAGATAATAATTATAAACATTAAACACAACCTAACACAACTTTAATTAAAAAGTGGCAATTAAATACGGTTCAGTTCGTTTGACTCCAAACATTACTAAGTTTCACAAAGATAATGCCACGAAAGTACAAAATGATCATGACGAAACCAAGTGATTAATGTTGTAACGTGAATGAACGTCTACAGGAACCTGTGATTTCAACTGCGTATATAGAATAATTTTTATGCGTATAAAATAAAGTGATAATAAATAATTAAACTGACATAGACATTACAGCATATCATTAAAAAAAGTCGCAGAACGTTGGGTTTCAATCACCTAAACGATAATTCTTTAGAACCTACATAGACCAGGTGACAGGTAAGACAAAGATTTTGTGGTTTCAAACGCTTTTTTAGTGGCGTGTCGTAACTTTTATAAACGGGGAAGCCGTTACAGAATAAAAACTAATTCACCGGCCATTACTGCCGCTCCGTTGTAACTTTGTGCGTCTGATTTTGAAGCATAATTAAATTCATCAACTATAGATTGTATAACGTAATGAAGAGTATTTGCTGTTATTTGCATAGAAACGATTAGAAATCCTAAAAAAGCGTTCTTTAATGTCACCTTTTTTGTAACATAACGTACAACCTTCGATAACTGGCAAATATTTCTAACGTTAGTAGTTTCATCTAGTATAATTGCAATAAACGAAGTATCCTCTATTTCGCCCCGTATTTTCCTTAATACAACTTCTACGCACAAAATTAAATCATTTTGTATAAGATTGCAAACGCCTTTAAATGCTGATGAATTTTCCAAATGGAATTGCAATGTTTCATCATATTTTGCCAGCAAATTAATGACATCCAGATAATTCCCCCTATTTGCAGGATTTTTTGATTCATCGTGACTCCGAAAACCAAGCTCAGGAAACACACCACATTGATACATTTTTTAAGGATCTAGCAATTTTTTCGTATTTCTTGATTATGTTGTTCACGGTTTATTTTCAATTGATTGTCCAAAGCATGCTCTATTCTTGATTTACCGAAAGTTTTTTCTTTAATAATGGACTGAATATGTGGTATAGACGACGAATGTCCTTTTATTAATTTGTGCTAATAATTTAAATCGGAAAATCTATTTTTGTTCTTTTCATTTGTGTAACGGTTCGATTTTTGTTGACGTGGTTTACGTATTATTATTATTATTTTTGTTTTCGGAATATCCGATGCCGGTCAGTCCTCCCGTGGCCTCCGACGCCTCACAGGAGTCGCGGCGGCGCATCAACTACAGCCACTCCCCACATCCCGCAGGGTTAGTGACCAGAATCATGTGCCCTAAGCAGACGGAGAAAACCAAGAATGACCGCCTTCTGCATTTGGCCTGCCAGCCACTCGGCTGATTTTTGGCAGGCCGGTATGATATTCAGTTCCGAGAGCAGCGTAGGCTTTATCCCTCCGAGTACACCGATTATTAGGACGACCATTTTGACCGAGTAGCCTGGGTACAGCACTTGGAGCTCATACCGGAGATCGCGATATTTGGTCCGTTTCTCCTCCTCCTTCAGGGTGATGTTTTTCTCCGCAGGTGCCGAGAACTCGATAACATACATCACCTTGAGTTGATGGTCGAGGAGGACTATGTCAGGCTTGTTGGCTTGGATTAGCCTGACAGTCGGGAACGAGTAGTTCCAGTAAATCCGACATTTCTCGTTCTCGACAACGGACTCAATATCTCCGGGGACGTAAGGCAGCACTGGTGTCTGGTCTACCCCGTACGAGTGCCTTAGATGGTAGTATAGCACTCGTAAAGCCGCGTTATGTCGGTGGATGTAGGCCGATATCGCGTATACGGGGCATGCAGATAGTAAGTGCATGAGCGATTCCGTCGCCAGATGGCAGGTCCTGCAGTTGATATCAGGAACCTCTACACGCCACACGCGGCTACGGTAGACCAAGGTGTTGATAACACCGTCTCGACAGGCCATAATGAATCCCTCGGTCTCTGACTTAAGCCCGGCCGACCTTAGAAAGGCGAATGTCAGCCTGGTCGATAAACCCAGCGTTTCCATGTTCTTATAGAAGACACCATGCTGGAGTTTATCGACGTGCTGCCGAAACAGATTTTCCTGTTCGGCAGCTCTAATTCGGGCTGTCTCGACAGGCCATAATGAATCCCTCGGTCTCTGACTTAAGCCCGGCCGACCTTAGAAAGGCGAATGTCAGCCTGGTCGATAAACCCAGCGTTTCCATGTTCTTATAGAAGACACCATGCTGGGGTTTATCGACGTGCTGCCGAAACAGATTTTCCTGTTCGGCAGCTCTAATTCGGGCTTTCAGACGATTTGACTGAAGTTCGGTGACTGACTCAACATCAGCACCTCGCCGGCCTCCTCGCCTGATGTCAAATGCGAGACCGAGTTCATCTGCGGCTCTTTTTGCTGCCTTGAACAATCCTGCTCCCACTCCTACAGTTTCGTGATGTTTTACGAACTGCAAGAAGGGATCTGAGCTCCTGAGGATGTTACATGCCATACTCAGTACTACTCTGCCATGCGTACACTCCAGGCTCAAGAGTTCTCGGCCCCCCCCCCGTTGACGTGGGAGGTACACACGAGGAACGGACGATCTAGGATGAATACTTCTGTGAATATTCATCATCTTGCGGATATCTCTGTCTAATTGGCGCAGCTCATCTACCGTCCATTTTACTACTCCGAAGGAGTAGAGCAGAACCGGAACGGCAAACATATTAGTTGCAGACACCTTGTTCTTCCCCGAAAGTTCGGAAGACCAAATCTTTCGAAGACGGTGTCTGTACTTGCTGCGGAGAGAATCCTTTATTTGTGTTACATCCTGGATGTGCCTTTGTTGCACACTCAGGTATGTATAGGTCTCTCCGGCATCCAGATGTCTTAGGATGCTTCCGTCTGCGAGCTGCGCATCTTCAGGGAATTCCCCGCATCGCCCTCTCTTGAAGTGGATGACTGCACATTTGTCTAACCCAAACTCCATACCAATTGACCGCGTATATTCTTCGACCACCCTAAGAGCGTTTTGTAGTTCGCGCTCTCCGGAGGCATAAAGTTTAAGGTCATTCATATAGAATAGATGGGTGACTTTATGCCTCCGGTCGCTGGGTGGCCCACATTGATATCCGCGGGTTTGGCGGAGCCCAACAGACAACGGCAGCAGTGAGATGCAAAAGAGGAGAGGACTCAGGGAGTCACCCTGGAAAACTCCTCTCCTAAATGCCACCTGCTCTGTCGTGACCCGCTGTGCACCTGATGTTATGGTGAAGCGGGTCTTTCAGAGCGGCAGCAGCTGTTCTATGCATCTCACTAGTGGTGCTGGTACCGCAAGACATTCGAGCAAGTACAACAATAGCTCATGTGATGTTGTATCAAATGCCTTGCGGTAATCAATCCAGGCCATCGATAGATTCCGCTTGTATTGCACGGAATCCTGTGCAATACAGCGGTCTATTATTATTATTATTATTATTTTCGGTTTCCCGATGCCGGTCAGTCCTCCCGTGGCCTCCGACGCCTCACGGGAGTCGCGTCGGCGCATCAACTACAGCCACTCTCCACATCCCGCAGGGTTAGTGACTGTAGATACCAGAATCGTGTGCCCTAAGCAGACGGAGAGAACCCAGAATGACCGCTTTCTGCATTTGGACTGCCAGCCACTCGGCTGAATTTTGGCAGGCCGGTATGATCTTCAGTTCCGAGAGCAGCGTAGGCTTTATCCCTCCGAGTACACCGATTATAAGGACGACCATTTTTACCGAGTAGCCTGGGTACAGCACTTGGAGCTCGTACCGGTGATCGCGATATTTGGTCCGTTTCTCCTCCTCCTTCAAGGTGATGTTTTTCTCCGCAGGTGCCGAGAACTCGATGACATACATCACCTTGAGTTGATGGTCGAGGAGGACTATGTCAGGCTTGTTGGCTTGAATTAGCCTGACAGTCGGGAACGAATAGTTCCAGTAAATCCGGCATTTCTCGATCTCGACAGAGTGGTATCCATGATTATGCCAGAGGAAGTTCTACCCAACTTTGATTGGTAGTTAAGCCGACATGTTTGTATGGCAATGGTAGATGGCTTTTTGAAGTAGTTTCCGTCGTTTCAGAACTATTTTTCGAAGTTTTGACTTTTTTTAATACAAAATTACAGTGTTATAGATTCAAAATGAAGAAATTCAGCCAAATGAAACAAAAGTTAGTACCTTTAGCATCCTATGTATTCTGCTCTTTCATGCATTTTCATGCCCTCTGTATCTACTATATCGATCTTAATGATAAAGATTTCTTACATGTTGCATATGTGGCTTTTGCAACGATATTTGCAAATTCCCTGATAGGTTTTACATGTTTTGTTGATGAAGAATCATTTTTGGATCTTCGATATCTTCTGGACTACACTCAAATAATGCTATCACTACCTTTTGTAACCACGGAGGTCTGGCAGAAACACAATGTAGATCCAAGTGAAGTTGCTATGGCACGTTCTATTCGGGTTATCAGCGTTCTTATTTAATGTCCTAATAGAATAGAGAAGAAGAACCCTACGTCTCCATTACGCTTAGCATGTAGGCTCTCTTGCCTACAGCTTACACCTGCACTATTTTTAACTTTGTTTTTAACGTTTCTCGTGATTATAATTGCACTACATTTTAAACAATAAATAATTTCAATACTCAAAGTCAATATAAACACTAATAATGCGGAGCAACCATCAAAAAAACACTTTAAAATAAATAAACTAAACTCACAAAATATTACATATTTACCGTATTAAAGTACGCTGTGAGAAAACAGCATACACTCGAACAATTCACTTCGGAGCTGTTCGAGTGGTATCGGCATCGTGAAGTTGGAATGCATTAGGCATTGCAACTTAACGCATTTTAAAACATTAATTTTGGCACATATCGAGCTCAAAAGCATCGTCGAGAAAAGAAATTGGGAGCAATGAGAAAATAAATAATAATATATTTTATAAATTAGGGAAGTGGTACCCATGTGAGTTCATAGTAATAAGATTATTGGTGGTGTAATAATAGGTCATTTTTTCTCACAAACTCTTTATTTAAGCTAAGAGTTTCGTGGTATTTATACTAAACTTGTTGCCTGAATATGTGGTAATACATTTAGTATATATATCACGAAACCTGTAGATTAAATAAAGAGTTGATGAGAAAGAGGACCTATTATTACATCACCAATAATCTTAATATATTTTATTATTTTATGACTCTTGTAAGGGAAGCTGTGCTTCTCTAGCTTCCATCGAGAGATGTCATTTCATTTACTTGTGGAGATTAATATGGATTTTTAACAGAGTAAACTCAGTGGCATATTAGTCAATAGAGCCGCTTTAAATCCGCAATATTTTGCACCCCTTTCGGTTATTAGACCGGGCACCAAGAAACGTTCCGTTTAAAAGATCCATAAGATTGATTCATTCGGATTGATGATTCAGAAAGATGTAAAGAATAAAATTCTAAAGGTTGCCAGACAAAACTTTCGGGAGTTTTTTTTTTCACAAAAAAACATACGGGAGCGCGCAACTCAAGCGTCTTGAAACCATTATAATATAATTAGTAATTAATATTTTTATATAACGTTTTTAAGGCATATCTTTTTAACGGTTTTCCACAACATTTTAAATATTTTTCATTTTGTGAAGCTCCTTTTTTATATTTTTTGCCCTCTCACCTGAAATTTGGCCATTCAAAAGTAGTTTTTCTTCATACATCAACTTTTATTATAGAATTTTCTGACAAATCAGTAATCAAAAATTTCCCATGTGTTTCTTACTTTATAGAGGACACTATTTGTTTGCAAATCTACATTTTAGATTTCAATATACGTAAAGAATGGATAACTGTTAATTCATAATAAAAAGGAATGAAGATTCATTAATAATGCTGACATAAACAACATTCTTTTATATTTTTTATGCAAAATATAAAAGAATACATAATAAATTGGCATTACATTTATCAGGCAATGCGGGTAATGTCAGGAGGTGAAATAGACAGAAAATATTAATTCATAACTTAAAGTTTTGGTTTTTCTATATTAGACGTTTAAAATTTAAAATCAGAGGTGTATATATAATATATGCCAAATTTATAGGTACATTATGCAAAGTGTTATCAAAATTTGCATTCATTTAGTTAAATCGCATTTCATTCAGTTAACTGGAAACAACATATTCCTTGATACAGCGATTCTTCGTATCTTTTATCCTTGCTCCTAGTTTGTAATGTAGGGACCCCTTTAATGCGGCCACCAGAACCACACCCTTGCCAAGCCTACTATCTACAAACCGACGAAAACACTCAATATGTCTGCATACCTTATGTTATGGACCTATTCAAAAAGCGCCGTAGACGCTTCTCTTTATTATTTTATTCCAAATATGTCTCTTCAATATCGAAAGGAATAACACGAAAAACATAATTGAAATTTAAATTGATTTCATAAATATGATAAATCTTTATTACGTCCCCAGCGACTGAGGATATATTTTAGTAAGCAGTGAACATAATTTTTCAATTATATAAATATGATATTCGTACTAAATAAAAACTCACATATGAAATTGAAAACTCTGGACAACTACTATTTTTAGATGTATTAATAATTAGAAACAGTGATAATAAGTTAGAATTTGACATATACAGAAAAGATACCAGTACTTTAAGATATATCCCTAAGGATTCTCACCATTGTGCTCAATACAAAATGGCGAGTTTTAACTTTCTAGTCCATCGTCTATTAAGCTTCCCCCTCAATAAGGAGAAGTTTGAAAAAGAAAACTGATTAAGAATATAGCTGCGAATAATGGATATTCTGTAAATTCAATTGATAAAATAATTAGGAATCGAAAGTTTAAAGAGTCGCTTCGAAATTCCTCGACCTTTCAAAATGAAAGAGAAAATCTGAAATTTGTATGGATTTCATTTGATCCTCGAATTATCCGTGGTATTGGTAAGATTTTTAAAGATGTAGGTATGGCAATGGTTCATTCATCGTGAAAAAAACTACAACTTTTAGCCAATCCAAAAGAAAAAGTTCAAACAAACGAAAAGTCGGGAATTTACGAAATTAGCTGTAAGGACTGTAATCAAAAGTATGTTAGACAAACTTGACGATCAATTCAAACTAGATTCAACGAGCATATGGCCCATCTCAAATATGGTAGAACAGATAAGTCTAGTGTTGCCCAACATGCGTTTGAAAAAAACCATCAAATAGATATTAGCAATTTAAGATTAATTAGGAATGAAAGAAATACTAGACAGCTGGATGCATCTGAAAGCTTGGAAATCAAAAAGTGTAAAAATAGTATGAATAGTGACAGAGGGCTAATTCCAGGTAGCCCGCTTTATTGGTTAGTGGGTCACATTGTTAGGATAAGATTAGTTTTAATCATCTCCAGATGATGCCAACTTGGTTGGCGAAACACGCGTTGAGTGCAGTATATAGTGTTTTGATGTTTCGTGGAAAACTACGTCAGTTATCTTCGCATCAAAGGTTCTAACCCAATCCAGGATTCGTACTAAAGTCATACAATACACGCATTTAACTTATTTTCAATGGTTTTCTACAGCAAATGTAGAAAAACTATTATTATTATATAATTCTTTACTGCTTTGTAAAATTTATCCAAAATCTATTATTTAGGAAAATTTTTTTACCATTTCATCAAAAGGTAGTTCTTTAGTTACGTAACTTAAAGAACGTTTACTGTATTTTAATTTTTATTTTGAGGTGTCACGTCTAGCCAAAAAAATTAGTTATATTGTTTTTCAAATAATTTATCATTTTTTGTCTACATGTGATACATCGCTGAAAATCTTAAATCAAACTCTTTCTATGAGTGAAAAATTCAATATGGCACCCATATCAAATAATGAACTTGATGATGGTCTTCAATAATCGAAACGGTGAAACTCAAATCTGACTAGACTGCTAAATTCTACAAAAAAAGTTGCTTTAAGAATGTTTTTACAGATTTAAAAAATATTGAAAAATAAAAAAAAAATTATATACATATATATACATATATACATATATATATATATATATATATATATATATATATATATATATATATATATATATATATATATATATATATATATGTTAAATTTGTTTTCCGGGTATACTCCCGCGTAGGTGATAGGCCCCGAGAGGGACCGTGGTTGTCTGAACGACGTTTCGGCAGAATCTCATCTGCCATCTTCAGGTTCTAACAGATAACTGCTTACTGCGGCTTCTGGTAACTCGAACGATAGGCCCCTCTCGGGGCCTATCACCTACGCGGGAGTATACCCGGAAAACGAATTTAACATTCACCACCCGCGAAAACCTGAAAAACAATATATATATATATATATATATATATATATATATATATATATATATATATATATATATATATATATATATATATATATATATATATATTGGTGAGAGGTATGAAACTTCTCATATGGTCTGAATGCTACTATCCGACCGACATCCTAGATGTGTCTGTGGCGGATAGCGACTTGCATCACAGCAAGTACCGAGAGCGGCGACCCCTAGCCCAGGTGGACTAAACTCATGTGTTATTAAATATGATTTGAAGGAAACAACTACTCAGCGGGCAAATACCCCGACCTGCATTGAATTACACCTTCAAATCATGATAGATCGATAGCCAATATCATTTGTCAATTCCTAACCAGACATAGATCGATTTCGAACTTATTTGTTCTCTTCAGTATGCCATAGGTTATGGAACAGACAAATGATAGTGGCCAACCTGCTAGTTATATACTAACTAAGGTGAAGTGAATATTGGTGAGAGGTATGAAACTTCTCATATGGTCTGAATGCTACTATCCGACCGACATCCTAGATGTCTCTGTGGCGGATAGCGACTTGCATCACAGCAAGTACCTAGAGCGGCGACCCCTAGCCCAGGTGGACTAAACTAATGTGTTATTAAATATGATTTGAAGGAAACAACTACTCAGCGGGCAAATACCCCGACCTGCATTGAATTACACCTTCAAATCATGATAGATCGATAGCCAATATCATTTGTCAATTCCTAACCAGACATAGATCGATTTCGAACTTATTTGTTCTCTTCAGTATGCCATAGGTTATGGAACAGACAAATGATAGTGGCCAACCTGCTAGTTATATACTAACTAAGGTGAAGTGAATATTGGTGAGAGGTATGAAACTTCTCATATGGTCTGAATGCTACTATCCGACCGACATCCTAGATGTCTCTGTGGCGGATAGCGACTTGCATCACAGCAAGAACCGAGAGCGGCGACCCCTAGCCCAGGTGGACTAAACTAATGTGTTATTAAATATGATTTGAAGGAAACAACTACTCAGCGGGCAAATACCCCGACCTGCATTGAATTACACCTTCAAATCATGATAGATCGATAGCCAATATCATTTGTCAATTCCTAACCAGACATAGATCGATTTCGAACTTATTTGTTCTCTTCAGTATGCCATAGGTTATGGAATAGACAAATGATAGTGGCTAACCTGCTAGTTATATACTAACTAAGGTGAAGTGAATATTGGTGAGAGGTATGAAACTTCTCATATGGTTTGAAGGTGTAATTCAATGCAGGTCGGGGTATTTGCCCGCTGAGTAGTTGTTTCCTTCAAATCATATTTAATAACTATATATATATATATATATATATATATATATATATATATATATATATATATATATAGTACTTTTAAATAGAAAATGAAAAGGCCTTTCAAATGAGGTATCACAAGTCCCTACTTCCTATTTAAAAATTTAGGGGTTGTAACTGCTACTCGAAGGGAGTTAAATTTAGGGATGAAATTTTTACGTTGCAGGATATCATTTTCGAATCCAAAATCGACGTGTCTCGGGATATTTTATAAATATGCATTATAATTGAGATACTGAATTTATTCCATTTGGCTGTTCCACGCTTATATATAAACTATGTTGCCATCATGAAAAAGTCATGTTTTGTCTGTACTATCAAATGCTTGAATATTGAACTCTTTTATTTATAAATTCGTGATATTTTGTTCAGACAAAATAAAGTAAACCTGTACTTTGAGAGATGCCACCAACAATTTATTGAGTTTCGTAGCTTATGTTACATTTTCAAAAGTTGCAATGTAATACAACACTGAAATCAGTGGCGGTTCGTGATAATTTTTTTCAGAATGGACTACAGCTTTGGCATTAATTTTCTGTCGATAATTTTAAACGAATAGTATTTATCAATTCAAAGATCATTTCATTAATGTCAAAAAAAACAGGAAAAAGAAACAGTAAGTGGTTAAATATAGTTAGTTAGGCATCAGGAAGCATAAAGCGCTTAATTGGAAGTATCCGGAAATCTGGAGAAGGCTTTTACGTCCTAATTCTGACCATCTAATTTTATACCAAGTTTCCCCCTAACGCAAAGTCTGCGTTCGACCGCTGGCTTGAAACATACACACAATAAGAACGTTTCTTGCCATTATTCTGTGTATCTGTGTAACGTCTATATTATATATATATATATATATATATATATATATATATATATATATATATATATATATATATATATATATATATATATATATATATATATATATATATATATATATATATATAATATAACTTATTTAAGTAAATGCTATTTCCCTTATGCTTTGATTAAGGCGCATTATGTTATGTAGATATCTATATAAGCATATTTGTATTATTATTGTTGTGTAACAGTAATTTTTTGGGAAATATATCTAATCTAATCTAATCTAATCTATATATATATATATATATATATATATATATATATATATATATATATATATATATATATATATATATATATATGGAGAAGATCTAAGGTGAATACTATATCATTGAAATTCTCGTGTTGGATTTCCTTCTAAGTCAATCTCTTTTGATTGTATCGTACTATGAGTAACAGAAGAGAATGCGATAATGTTTCATAGAATAGAAAATACTCTATTCTATGAAAAAAAATTATAGTTCCATTTGGTCGATTATGCCGAACCATCGTAGTCTAAAATACCAAAATTATCAAAATTATGACCTTTTCAGGCTCTGGCTGGAAAATTTGTCCACGATCATGCCATTCTGACTCCGAATTCATGTTCAGCGACCCAAAAAATATCGAAAAGCATGGGTCTGGTATGACGACTAGGAAACTTTTGTTTTTTTGTGGGCTTGTGTTATTAAACTAAAAAACACGAAATCCTCTGGATCCTATGAAATTTCTATGTTTATCATTAAAAATAATTTACAATTTATAATAAAACCCATAACTTACTTAGTAAATCTCTCCTTTCTGTCTGGAACTTTTCCGATATGTTTAAAAACGGGAAAAGTCATTCCAATATTTAAAAAAATGACCCATATTTGTTAGACAACTACAGACCAATAACGGTACCAAGTGGCTTCTCTAAAATTTTAGCCTTCTTAGATCGACTAATATTATTCATTAAAAAATTCGATGTTCTTACTGAAAATTAACATGGATTTCGTCTAGAAAAATCTACAGCTACAGCAATCCACAGCTTCTATGAGACATTAATAACATTCATCGGCGCAGGCGAGTGCCCTGTTGGTATCTTCTGCGTTCTCAGCAGGGTATTCGATTGTGTCGACCATGATATTCGTATAAACAAATTATATAATTATGGTATTAGAGGAACTTCTTTAAAACGGGTATCATCCTTTCTAAAACCACGTAAATAATACGTTAGTATAAATCACATAAATGAAAACGAGGTATATACTTATAATTCTAATTTAGCTGAAGTAACTATAGGCGTAGTTCCGGGATCTGCAATGGGACCAATTCTTTTTCTTTTGTATATTAATGATATTATAACATTATCCAGCGACGCATACTTTACTCTATATGCAGATGACACATCTCTAATAATCTCAGATAGATCAAATAACATCCTAAAAAATACGCGTCTTGTGCCTAACAAACAAACTTTTATTAAAATTCACTCCCGACTTTGTGAAACGGGTAGTTTTAAGAGTTCTACGGTCCTTGTAGGAACACCCGGGAGAGTAAGGACGGTTCAGATAGAGGAAGCTGTCCTTAATGAAATTGAACGAAATCCTGAAACTAATATAGGAAAAATTGCGGCTCAATTAAACGTTATCCCTGTATTACTAGTACGGACAATTTTAAAAGAACAGCAACTTTATCTCTATCACATACAACGTGTACAAGCTTTTTTGCCGAAGAATTTTCCTCAGAGAGTAGCTTTTTGCCCTTGGATACAAATTACATTAGTGATAAATCCAAGCTTTTTATACCAGGTGTTGTCTACCGACGAGGCATGTTTTTTCCGTGACGGAATAATAAATTTTTACAACAGTCACATGCGGGCTGAAGATAACCCACACAATTCCAAAAACAATTTCCAGTAAATGTGGGTCGGAATTGTTGGGGATTTTCTTATTGGATCCATTTTCTGCTTCCCAGGCTTACCTACAATTTATACAGAATTTATCCTCGAAACAGAGTATAATTTTATTTTTTTGCCAAATAACTTATAAACTGTCCAATATAACAAAACATCAAGAGAGCGATAAGTTTAAGAACGGCACAGTGAATTAGATTTTATATTCAATCTTAGTCATTGTCGTTGTAAAAAAAAGGCGGGAGAATAGCAAAAAAAATTAGGACCCTATAGATTGTTTCAAAAATTAATAACGTTGTATAATGGGTACTGTTAAAAATGTTATGCGCGCTGAATTTGAGTTAATTATTCTCAAAACTGTATAAGAGAAATTAAAAGAGTATATAAAAAAAAGATTTATCACCCTGTATCTCGAAAACCTAGATGTCTAGGACATACGTTTATATAAACTTTTTGTCCTAAAATCGTACAAAGATTTACCGCCTAAAATTTGTCCACGTACTTAATTAACACCCTGTATATCATTGTAACTGGAGAGGAGCAACGAATTCAAAATTCAAAGATAAATATTAAAAAAAAACAAGTTTGGTGTGTATCTTTGAAACGCGATGTTCGATTATTTTTTTGTCTAGTGCGTTTAGATGAAAAGAAAATTTCCTACAACTTTTGATTATACCATTATTTTCCAGGACAAGGAACAAAAAAAATTAAGAGAGGTACAATCTTTTGATAATAAAAGATCCCAAATCTTCGCTCTCTAATTCAGCAAATTATCAAATAAATAAATTTAGTTATTTTTATGTCGATATTGAAAAATAGATAAATAAAAACTGATGAAAATTTTGTGTTAAAGTTTTGTTTCGTATAAAAAATTTCTGTGTTTGTATTACTTTACCTAAAAAAGCGTCTAGGCAGGCTAAAATATACGTCATCTAGGGAACTAATATTAATCCGCATCCTGATATAAAAACAAAGCTAAGCAATCAGCCCTACGCCAGGAAAAGCAATCTCCGATGGCGAGAACAAATCCAATAACAACCTTCAGTGTTTCAGTTAAGTTCCGGTGTCCCTGTTCAGGGCCTGGATACTGGATCGGATCACTAACTATATATCGACGACATTCTTGGCTAGCCGCGGGGTATTAACGCAACTATAAAATTGATTTTACCGCATACATCGACGGCTCATAGGGTAGGGCGATGGACTTATCTCAGTAAACTTGTTAAACTCAGAATACTATTTTATTATAGACTGCAAAGAGATTTCAAAATAACACAATATATGACTATTTAAATGATTTTAAATCAATTTAAAAAATATGTGATCTCGTCCCAATTGAATTGGCTATGCTCGATGTCCAGAAAACAAATATTGAACGTCATTAGATCACATTAAACTAAGTAGATGCGTGCGTGGAATTTAATTTTAAATATACCTGTTTTATCTCCAAAAAATTAACCAATTTCACCGAATAATAACTTTTTTTATACTTGGCGGCTTTCATGGTTCTTAAAAATATGTTTTAATCAAATATCTATAACGATATGTGCCAGTAATAAAAATATGATGCTATTCTAAACAAAATGCGTAACATCCAAAAAAATGTAAAAACAATCAGCTGAGCTAACGTGCGATTAAAAATTATATATCAATTACACAGGCCTGCAAAATAAAACTTATGGTGGGGGATTTCTATATTTTAATGTAATTCTGTATGACTGTTTCATGCCGAATCCAAAAATGACTTGCATTTTGCTCTATCATGCAAGGTTTCTTCACAAAGTAAAAATACATGAACGGTTTTCTAATAAAATGTATTAAAATAATGCATTACAGTAAAATACTTCTCATTTTTAATTACAAAATTTAAATCAAAATATACAAGTACCTACAAGAAAATAATATTACAAAAAAAGTTGTTAACATTTTAACATGTCTCTTTCCGAATGAAAATGCTTTCTTTTACTTTCAAGTGAACGCTTAGTTGAAGCCTGTTTATGTGAAGTTTCACCTTCAGAAAATTCTCTCTTTAAACACCAACAATAGTCAGCCATCATGGCGACGTTCCATCTTCCTTGATATCTCATCTCCATCTGTTTAATGTCCTGGTGAAACCTTTCACCTTGTTGTGCACTCACCACCCCGAGATTTTCTGGAAAATAGTCAAGATGGGAATGAAGAACATGAAGTTTCAAACTCATATTGCACCCCAATGTTTTATAATTTTCCAACATATCGTTGACTATATTTTTGAAATCAGGATCTCTGTTATTACCTAAGAACTTTTGAACTACATTTTTGAAGCCAACCAATGCAGCATTTTCTTTATCATTCATTGTTGAGTCAAACACTCTGTCTTTCATTAACTCTCTAATTTGTGGCCCAACAAAAATACCTTCCTTAAGGTTGGCTTCTGATAAACTAGGAAACTTTAAACATAAATACTTGAAGCAGTTACAGTTTTTGTCGAGAGCTTTAACAAATTGCTTCATTAGCCCCAACTTAATGTGTAACGGAGGCAGAAGAACTTTTTTCGGATCGACCAAACTTTCTTGTACAATATTTTTTGAATCAGGTACTAAATTAATTCTACGTGGCCATTTTTTCTTTTGCCAATGGTCACCTCGTGCTCTACTGTCCCATTCGCATAAGAAACAGGGCATTTTAGTATAGCCAGACTGTTGGCCTAAGAGCATACCTAAGATTTTAAAATCTCCACATAACATCCAGTTGTGGTCTGCATATTTCACCTTTTCAAGTAGGAGTTTCAAATCTTCATATCTTTCTTTTAAATGAACAGAGTGTGCAACCGGGACTGATGCGTATATATTACCATTATGCAAAAATACACCCTTTAAACTCCTTTTAGATGAGTCTATGAACAACCTCCAGTCATTTGGTTGATAAATGGATGCTCCTAACTTGCTAACCAATCCTGGAACATTATGGCAGTAAACAAGAGATCCCTCTTGATCAAAGTATTCTAAAAATTCAATTTCACGTTTTCTATACCATGAGAATGTCGTTCCTGGAAGATATAAATTCTTTTCACTCAATCTAGATCCCAAAACTTCAGCAGACCCTTTTGAAAGTCCTAAGTCACGAATTAAATCGTTTAGTTCATTCTGAGTAAAAAGCTGAGGCTGAGTACTTCGTAATGAAAAGTCCTCATCTGAATCTTCAATTTCTAATTGCGAATCAGAATCAGACGACAAAAGAGTATAATTCTCTGGTACAGCAGGTACAGGTCCATCTGGCCCATGCGCTACTGGCCTTATTGCTGATGGAAGGTTCGGATAAAATATTTTTTTCTTATTTTTAGTATTAAAGCCACTTACGTCACACAAGCAAAAGTAACAATCTTCTGCATGATTGCTGCCACACCATTGGTATGCTGAAAGGTAAGGATTTCTTTTTATTTTGAGTCCACTTCCGTAACGATTCATCACATGTATGACAAGCTCTGTGTGGCGCCCATGTTTTGTCTTGGTCTCCAAGCTTTACACCAAAGTACGCATGGTAACTTCTTTTCACGAATTCCGTAATATTTCTTTGTCTTTTTTTTAACTGTATATGAACCACAAATGTAACAAAACACATCGGCGCTGTTTTTACAATGTCTTGAGGACATGACGAATTTTTAATAACTTTATCACGCTATTATATGCTGTAAGCACACGTTCAACCACAGTTAACTTACTGCTGACTGCTGTATGTGCTTTTCGAATACTATGTGTATATTCTGGTTCTAACTAGAAACGTCTAGATTAAAAGGCAGTGGTCTTTAACAATTTTATTTTAAAAAGATATGTATTAATTACTAATAATGTCGTTATGTAACTAATAATACTGCAGAGTTCAGAACGACTTACTTACTCTAAAAATGTAAAAAAATTGTAGACCTCTAAAACCATGCAGGTTATAGAAAAACTAGAGGCGCAAGGACTAGCACCTTTAGCAATTTTCACTATTTTTCATTCCATGTACCTCCATTTGTGTTATCTTGGATGTGTTTTATCTTGCATGTTTCGCTTAGTCCGGGTTATTTCCAAGTTGATTGCAACAAGCTGCCGCTTCTAGATGGTCATCCTTTCAAATCTCTGACTTATGTTAGCCCCATAATAGTAACTGGACTCCTAGTTGTTGGCAGATTGCACTTTACCTGTTTTGTACTGATGAAGGCTAATAGCCAGAAACCACTTTCGGCAGGTATATCTTCCCACACGGAAGTCTTCCGACTCCTTTGGAAATTTAAGAGGAATATGATTTTTAGTAGTAATTTTTACTATTTCTCATTCCATGTTCTTCTATTTGTATTGGCTGGATGTATTTTGTTCTGCTTTTTTTATAAATTTAATACGAATTTTTAACTGCTATGAAATAGTTTTAAATTAAGTCATGAAATGGTAATGAAATATCGGACCTGAAGGACCATGTGGCGAAATGAATAAAAAAATTGGTAAAATATAACTATTCGAACTCAGTAACTGTTTTCCTACTTTATTATTGTCTCGATGTTGTGGGCACGTAAAAAATGTCTTAAACGGCAGCAGGCTGTATTGTTTTAGTTACAGAAAATTAGCAAAATCTGAGGACTATTTTTGTTATACTTCACCACCCTCGTAGAATAGCCGGCTAATAGGTTTTTTTGTGCAATCAACTAGTTCGCAAATTAAGCAACAACAAATTTAATTTAAATCTATTTATGTCATGACGAGATAAATAATTAAATGTAATATTTATATTTAGATAAACACAAAATAACTAAAAATTGATTTAAATAAGAAAATCAGGAGAAAGGGAACACATCTCATTTGATTCTTCTACATTAAAACTTAATTTTCGTTAAGAAATAATGTATTTTGTCTTATTGTAAGTACTAAGAAAATAAGAATGGTAGATTGAGATTAATACTGAATGATAAATAATTCCTACTTAATATATTTCGAATCGGTTTTAAATATAAGTTTTTAAAATATATTTTTAACATTAATATATTTTTAACATTACTGATACAGGACGTTCAAAAGGAGGAGGTACATTACTGGCTGTTAAGAGTGAGTTTTTTTGCTGAACCTATTAACCTATCTCATATCTTGGACACTATTCCACTAATAGATATAGTTGGTTGTAAATGTGTAATCAATAATCACTTCACTGTATTCGTATACGTTGTGTACATACCGCCAGGGATTTCCGCAGAACTTTTTGAAATATTTCTCAATATATTTGAACAAACTGTTAGTATCGATAGTAATATACTAGTATTAGGGGATTTCAATATTACAAATTTCAATAACAACATCGCTGATTCAAAACGACAACTTATGCAAGCATTCATAGAATTCAGCAATACGGCACAGTTCAACAACGTTGAAAATATAAATGGGAGACTTTTAGATCTAGTAGTATCTAATTTACCGAATTGTACTGTCTCTCATGATAATGCACCTTTTGTGGGAGAGGATGCTCACCATCCAGCTCTAAGAATCACTTTTGTTCCGCGAATAATTAAATCTGTTAAATTTCCAATAAACCCGAACGAGCATAATTATAACTTTCGAAAAGCAAACTATCCTGCACTGTACGAATCATTACTCCAGGTTGACTGGACGTTTCTTGAAAATATACATGACATCAAAAATGCATGCGATGAATTCTATCTAAAACTATATTCAATTTTTGACGTACATGTTCCGAAATTTAAAGATAAAAAAAGAAAATTTCCTGTATGGTACACACCTGAAATAATAAAGAACGTGAAGCGGAGAGATAAGCACCGCAAAAAAATACAAAAAAATACAACGATGCAAATACATTAGAAGAGTATAAGCGCCTAAGATCACTAATTAAATTACAAACCAATGATGCGTACAAAAATTACATAGAAAATATCGAAAACACACTAACTGTTGACCCTAAACAATTCTGGTCCTACATAAACAATAAAAAAGGCACTACTAGAATACCCGGTAGAATGTATTACAATGAAAAGGAAATTGATAACCCGCAAGACATTGTAGATAATTTTGGTCAATTCTTTAGTAGCGTTTATCTACCACCGACTGACACCATGCTATCCTCTGATATTATAAGTAACCAACCATCCATAAATATTGACCAGTTATCGGAAACGGACATCAGGCAAGGTATCAAAAAGCTAAAAAACAAATTGACAGCGGGACATGATCAAATTCCCAGTTTTTTAATTAAAGACTGCGCTAATGTGTTTATCACCCCACTCCGAACTCTATTTAATATTGCATTGCGAACATCTACCTTTCCCGAATGTTGGAAGCTGGCAAAAGTATGTCCCATTTACAAGAGCGGAAATGTAGCAGATGTAAAAAACTATAGAGGGATCTCAATCCTATCCAATTTTGCCAAGGTCTTTGAGGCCTCAGTATATGCCATAATTTATTCTGGAGTAAAGAATTCAATTTCCACTCACCAACATGGCTTTATGGAGAAACGTTCTACAGTAACAAACCTAGCTTGTTTAACTCAGTTTGTCTCTGAATCACTGGACAACAGAGGTCAGGTAGACGTAGTGTACACTGACTTTTCAAAAGCCTTTGACCGTATAGACCACAAGTTATTAATTGAAAAATTAAATTATATTGGTTTGAGTAATTTAATATTAAATTTCTTTATATCATATTTGGAAAACAGGTTCCAATATGTTCAATATAATGGTTTTAAGTCAAATACTTACCTTGCAACATCAGGGGTGCCCCAAGGTTCAAACTTGGGGCCACTTTTGTTTATTATATTTATAAATGATTTATGTGATATGTTAGATTGCGAAAAACTTTTTATTTGCAGACGATTTAAAAATATTTAGTGAAATCAGCAGCATCGAGGACTGCCTAACTTTACAACAGCAAATACGCAAACTCGAATTATGGTGTACATCTAACAAATTAGATATGAACGTATCAAAATGCAAGGTAGTAACGTACACGCGTAAGATAAGTTTTATAGAGTTCTTGTATACCTTCAATGACACAGAATTGTCAAGAGTTCAGTCAACTAAGGACCTAGGAGTATTATTCAACTCTAAACTGGACTTCATAGAACATATTGACTCGTCCACAAATTCGGCATTAAAATTACTAGGCTTTATAATAAGAAATTGTAAGCAATTCTCTAATGTAGATGCACTTAAAACGTTGTATTTCTCAATGGTACGATCAAAACTTGAATATGGTACGATAATTTGGAATCCAATTTATAACGTTCACTCGCAAGCAGTAGAGAAAGTTCAACGAAAATTTATGAAGTATTTAGTTTTCAGAATTGATACGAACTATCCAGAGCAGGGATATCCAAACACTCTGTTACTTTCAAGACTACACATGAAATCATTAGAGAATAGAAGAATACTAATTACTTTAGTATTTTTATATAAACTACTTAACCATTTAATTAATTGTCCAACGCTATTATCGAAAATTAATTTCAGAATCCCGAGATCAGGAGCACGTCAAGATGTTCTATTTTATTGTCCCACTAGCCGTACTAACATTCTTAAAAAGTCTCCCATTTACTCCATGATGGAACTATATAACAAGCTAAGCAGTCAATGTGATATATTTAGCACACGTTTAAGTCAGTACATCAAGACCGTTACAACAGTTTATTGAAATCCTCAGTATTATTTTGAAACTATTGTTATGTCTTTAATAATAGTTTTAATCTCTAATAATAATCTTAAGTTTTTAATAATCGTTTAAGTCTAATAAGTTAGGTCTTTAATAATAATTTGCAATTTACGCTATACTGATGTTATTTTTATTTTTTTAGTATGTATTAGTTGCTGCATAGACAGAACTCATTCCTAGTATAGTTTTTAGTATTAATATTATCATGTGTGATGTATATTGTCCTGTAATTGGATTAGTCTGTTGGGCAATAAATCTATTATTATTATTATTATTATTATTATTATTATTATTAAATAGTTCAAATTATGGCGGATGCGCTAGTCATACGCAAGTTTATGCTGAAATCACAGTAAACAATGAACTTATAACTAGTAAATATTGCAGGATGTTCCAGAAGTAAATCATATAAGCCACCAGTGAATAAAACAATTTTTAGGTAAAAATGGTGAATTGATTTTGTTTTAGATACAAACTGGTACGTAAAACTCATTTTTAAAAAGGTACCTCAAGATCCAAGGAAGGAAGAAAACAGCTAGACATGAATTTATCATTTAATAATATAAATCGAGTAACAGTGCACGTTGTGCATAATGTATTATATTTGAATGTTGAAAACAGTTTTTAAAACATTTTTTTAACACGCTTTTATTAGCTTCACCTGTATGTTTGCTTGCTTGCTTGTTTGTTTGTTTGTTTGTTTGTAACCGACTCTTTGGACTCGATTTTGACCCACTTTAAATGGACAGATTTAATTGAAACTTTGTACACTTACGAAGAACCGGTAACAATACAATAATTTGATAAGTTTATATCATTACCCTGATCAGGATCGTCAGTCCTTTCCTCACGTATTCTCTGCGTGAAAGCAAAGGCTTAATATGTAAGCACATTCCATGATGGTCAGTTAGCTCGGTGGTCAAGCGGGCTAAGGCAGTCGACGCGAAACGACAGACTCCTCGGGCGTGAGTTCAAATCCCACGGCTGAAATAAATTTTTTTTTTTTTTTCAGAAATATTTGTTGGATCGTAATATGTTATAATATCAGCATCAATAAGCAATATAAATATAGTTTAAAAAACTACAAAACACGCTTTCATAGCACATCAAACTAAAAAGTGAAAAATAAATATAGTTTAAAAAAACTAAAAAACACGCTTTTAAAGAACATCAAACTAAAAAGTGAAAAATAATTATTAATATAAACTGAAAACAATAATGAACGAAAAATACTAGTATTATTGTGAAAAAAGCGTGGGGCGCTTTGTGTCATATTTTTCGTATATCGAGCAACCCACGCTTTTTTCACAATAATACTAGTATTTTTCGTTCATTATTGTTTTCAGTTTATATTAATAATTATTTTTCACTTTTTAGTTTGATGTGCTTTAAAAGCGTGTTTTTTAGTTTTTTTAAACCATATTTATTATAATTATTATTTGTTTAGATTTAACAAGAAATTTGGAAGTGTCTCGTTCTCAAGAATCTTAAGTTTAAAGGATTATGTGAAATAGAACATAGTAACAAATTAATAACTATTATTATTAATGAAAATGAAAAGTCAAAATAACAGAAGGGCAGACTGGGTTACCAAGGGTATTAAAATATCATCACGCAAATTAAAACAGCATTATAACTACATGATGTTCACTAAAAATGAAAGTGATAGAGAATTTTACAGAATATATAAAAAAATTTATAAACGTGTATTAAAACAAGCAAAAATTCTACACAATGATAGATTAATAAAAAATGCTACGAACAAAAGTAAGACCCTGCTAATAATAAACAAATCTGTTAAAAACAAGGAAACTGGTAACAACAGCATAACAAAGGGATTAAAAATTGACAATGTATTGGAGGTTGATAGTGTGAAAATTGCTAATCATATTAATTCATATTTTATAGATATCCCAAACACACTCAATACCAAACTTCAAAATACATCTGACAATCCTAAATTTGATTTTAAAGCTAAATATATTTATCCAACATTATTAAAGCACACAAATTCATCAGGTTTTGATAATATAAGCGCTAATTTGATAAAAAAGATTATAGATTTTATTATTGGTCCTCTAGTCTACCTTATAAATTATTCTATTTCCGAAGGTATTTTTCCCACTGAATTAAAAACTGCAAAAATTATTCCACTACACAAAAAAGACGACCCTACATTAGTAAAAAATTACCGACCCGTTGCATTGTTACCTACCATCTCCAAAATTATAGAAAAAGTCATTCTTAACAGAATTGTTTCTTTCATCACAAAACATAACCTATTGTCTAATTATCAACATGGTTTTCGGAAAGAAAAATCCACAGAAACTGCAGTTTTAAACTTCTTAACTAAACTTTATCAAGATATGAACGAGCATAAAAAATTTATAGGTTTATTTATGTATCTAAGTAAGGCCTTCGACCTAATAAATCATGATATTCTACTAGTTAAACTACGTGAATATGGTTTAAGGGGTAAAATATATGACTGGTTAAAATCTTATAATTCAGAAAGAAATCAGATAGTCGAAATAAACCCTATTAGATCCACAAGTAAACGGATCCGTTATGGTGTGCCACAAGGGTCTGTATTGGGCCCATTACTTTTTTTATTATATGTAAATGATCTACCAAATTTTATTTCTCATGGACAAAATGTTTTTATGTTCGCAGATGATACGTCATATTTATGCACTTCTAATTCGGTAAATGAAGCTGTCTACGATATTAGTAATGATATACGAAACTTTTCTACGTGGTTCAATAGTAATAGACTATTTCTAAATAATTCTAAAACGGTTTTCATAAACTTTACACCTAGAAAGTCTATTATAACGGAGAGCATCTTGATAAGAATAAATGGTAAATCCATAGAACAAGTTGACACGACAAAATTCCTTGGCATTTATCTAGACAATGCTCTTAATTGGGGAACCCATATAAACTCTTTAGCAAACAAATTATCAACAGTATGTTACGCAATATATCGTCTAAGAAATGTTACCAGCCAACAAACAATTATTATAACGTATTATTACGCCCAATTTTACTCCAGAATTTCCTATGGTATATTGTTCTGGGGTGCAACAAACAAAGCAGAAAGAATTTTTATGTTACAAAAGCCCTCTTTATAATAGGTATTCCAAAATATATATCATGTAAATCATTATTTAGATCCCTTAAACTGCTAACTTTATGTTGTATATACCTCTTAAAAATTTTGATTTATGTTCACACAAACTTATTTTTTTAATAATAACTGTAACCATCTCTATAACACCCGAAACAAAGATGATCTTTTAATACCTTTGCACTACTTGTCAACATTTAAACTAAGTCCACAATATATGGGTATAAAGCTTTATAACAAGTTACCTGCACAGTTGAAGCAAATGAATGCTTATAATTTTAAAAACGAGCTTAAACGAATTTTGTTGAATAACTGCTATTATTATCTAGAATAGTTTCTGAACGATGATTTAAAATGTTTCTTATAATGGTAATAGTAATATATAAATTATTTTGTATGTTTTTTTTTTTAATATCAATTTTTATATGTTTGTTTTTATAATTATTTATCTTTTATATCATATTACTTATTATACTAGATCGAATCTTTATGTGTATTTTTATTTATTTAAATTTATGTTCACTGGAGTCAGCAAATTATTTTGTACACTCGATCTTATAGTATTTTGTCGTGTCTCATACTATCCTGTATAGTCTCTTTGGACAATAAATCATTATTATTATTTTTTTTTTTTTTTTTCGGAATATCCGATGCCGGTCAGTCCTCCCGTGGCCTCCGACGCCTCACGGGAGTCGCGACGGCGCATCAACTACAGCCACTTCCCACATCCCGCAGGGTTAGTGACTGTAGATACCAGAATCGTGTGCCCTAAGCAGACGGAGAGAACCCAGAATGACCGCCTTCTGCATTTGACCTGCCAGCCACTCGGCTGGTTTTTGGCAGGCCGGTATGATCTTCAGTTCCGAGAGCAGCGTAGGCTTTATCCCTCCGAGTACACCGATAATAAGGACGACCATTTTGACCGAGTAGCCTGGGTACAGCACTTGGAGCTCGTACCGGAGATCGCGATATTTGGTCCGTTTCTCCTCCTCCTTCAAGGTGATGTTTTTCTCCGCAGGTGCCGAGAACTCGATAACATACATCACCTTGAGTTGATGGTCGAGGAGGACTATGTCAGGCTTGTTGGCTTGGATTAGCCTGACAGTCGGGAACGAGTAGTTCCAGTAAATCCGGCATTTCTCGTTCTCGACAACGGACTCAATATCTCCGGGGACGTAAGGCAGCACTGGTGTCTGGTCTACCCCGTACGAGTGCCGTAGATGGTAGTATAGCACTCGTAAAGCCGCGTTATGTCGGTGGATGTAGGCCGAAATCGCATATATGGGGCATGCAGAAAGTAAGTGCATGAGCGATTCCGGCGCCTGATGGCAGGTCCTGCAGTTGATATCAGGAACCTCTACACGCCACACGCGGCTACGGTAGACCAAGGTGTTGATAACACCATCTTGGCAGGCCATAATGAATCCCTCGGTCTCCGACTTAAGCCCTGCTGACCTTAGAAAGGCGAAGGTCAGCCTGGTCGATAAACCCAGTGTTTCTATGTTCTTATAGAAGACACCATGCTGGGGTTTATCGACGTGCTGCCGAAACAGATTTTCCTGTTCGGCAGCTCTTATTCGGGCTTTCAGACGATTTGGCTGAAGTTCGGTGACTGACTCAACATCAGCACCTCGCCGGCCTCCTCGCCTGATGTCAAATGCGAGACCGAGTTCATCTGCGGCTCTTTTTGCTGCCTTGAATAATCCTGCTCCCACTCCTACAGTTTCGTGATGTTTTACGAACCGCAAGAGGGGATCTGAGCTCCTGAGTATGTTACATGCCATACTCAGTACTACTCTGCCATGCGTACACTCCAGGCTCAAGAGTCCTCGGCCCCCCCCGATGACGTGGGAGGTACACACGAGGAACGGACGATCTAGGATGAATACTTCTGTGAATATTCATCATCTTGCGGGTATCTCTATCTAATTGGCGCAGCTCATCTACCCTCCACTTTACTACTCCGAAGGAGTAGAGCAGAATCGGAACGGCAAGCATATTAGTTGCAGACACCTTGTTCTTCCCCGAAAGTTCGGAAGACCAAATCTTTCGGAGGCGGTGTCTGTACTTGCCGCGGAGAGAATCCTTTATTTGTGTCACATCTTGGATGTGCCTTTGTTGCACACCCAGGTATGTATAGGTCTCTCCGGCATCCAGATGTCTTAGGATGCTTCCGTCTGCGAGCTGCGCATCATCAGAGAATTCCCCGCATCGTCCTCTCTTGAGGTGGACGACTGCACATTTGTCCAACCCGAACTCCATACCAATTGCCCGCGTATATTCTTCGACCACCCTAAGAGCGTTTTGTAGTTCGCGCTCTCCGGAGGCATAAAGTTTAAGATCATCCATATAAAATAGATGGGTGACCTTATGCCTCCGGTCGCTGGGTGGTCCAGATTGATATCCGCGGGTTTGGCGGAGCCCAACAGACAACGGCAGCAGTGAGATGCAGAAGAGGAGAGGACTCAGGGAGTCACCCTGGAAAACTCCTCTCCTAAATGCCACCTGCTCTGTCGTGACTCGCTGTGCACCTGATGTTATGGTGAAGCGGGTCTTCCAGAGCGGCAGCAGCTGTTCTATGCATCTCACTAGTGGTGCTGGTACCGCAAGACATTCGAGTAAGTGCAACAATAGCTGATGCGACGTTGTATCAAATGCCTTGCGGTAGTCAATCCAGGCCATCGATAGATTCCGCTTGTATTGCACAGAATCCTGTGTAATACAGCGGTCTATCAGCAGGCTGTCCTTACAACCTGCCATGCCCTTCTTGGCACCACGCTGTTCGTGTATCTGCTGGAAGACCGGATCAACAGACCTCAGTGTCCTAGCATACAAGATACGTGTAAATATCTTGTAGCAGGAGTTGAGGCAAGTGATCGGCCTATAATTCCTCGGGTCGGAAAGATCCCCCTTTTTGGGGATAAGCACAGTACGTCCCTCGACGAACCAGTCCGGAATCTGCTGCCCCTCGTTCAACCATGAGTTGAAAACTCGCGCCAGACGACGGTGAGTGGAAGGAAATTTCTTCCACCACCAGTTGTTAATGCCGTCTGGGCCCGGGGCAGCGAAGTTCTTGGTACCAACAAGTGCTTGTTGGACTTCCTCCGTACTGATTGCCGGGCACACTTCTTCTGGCTCTTCAAGATGTCTGTGACACAGAGCCTCGAAGTGTGCAATTGATGGAGTGTCGCTATTGAATGGACGCGTCGTTTCGTAGATTCCTTTCCAGAAGGTTTCGACATCTTCTACAGTCAGCGGATTCTCGACAACACGCTGTGGCTCTTGAAAGAGGCGGGAAGGATTCGTACGGAACAAATTGTTTTGTTCCATACTCCTCACCCGCCTCTTCAATGTTTTCTTTATCGCCATGAGCGCTCGGATCCTATCTAGACAGTGCTGCTTGATGGTAAGCATCACTGTCAGATTTAGAGTATGGTGTTGACGTCTTAATCCGGCTGCTATGCGCCGGATTCTGGGAGTAAATACTCTACCAGTCGTCTTATATTCCACCACACTCTGGATCCGAGAAGCGTGTTGTCTGGCCGACTGTATCTTGGCCTCGATTTTTTTGTACACGCCGCTTGGCTTTCTCGACCCCGTGATTGGTTGACCTCTCACGGGGGACGAGTTGCTTCGCGGCGTTGTACATGGCACAGTTGATTTGCCAGATGTCTGCGTCTTCCGGAATTTCCTCATCGATGACAGCGTCCATTCTAGCCAGGTCTTGTGGCTTTAGGTTAGCCCTGGTGTTAAGGCTAACCCTTGTCCTTAAGTCTACATCGGCGAACTCTAATGGATGTTCCCCATCAGCTGGTAATTGCCGCGGTGGAACTGCGGCTGGCAGTTCTTCCAGCTGACGGGGTGCCCTTACGTAACCTGTCCTGAGCAAGAAGGATACTTGATCTCTCAGGTGTTGTTGAGAGAAGGCGCGATGCTCTGGATGCATTTCGCACCAAAGTGCATGCAATCGCGCCATGTATCCTCTTCGCTCAGGTTCGCTACTCTCGCGGCAGGTCAGCAAGTCATCCTTTAGTTCCCTCGTCCACTTAAAGCGTCCATGTACAATTGCGGTGTTGTCATCGTTTGGACCGTCCGGTAAGGCCCTTCCCATCTGTCCTTGACCTCCATCCGACTGAGGTCGATTGTGAGGGGCCCTTCTTAGGTTGTAAGGAACCCATAGCAGTAAGAGTACCAGGGTGGTTAGCCCTGGTACTCCCGGCCGGCATTAGTCAGACAGAGTTGCCTCTGCCTGTCCAGGGTGCACCAACGTGGAGGTTGCCGGTCCTTTGCACCCCTCATTATTATTATTATTATTATTATTATTATTATTATTATTATTATATATATATTATTATTATTATTATATATATATATATATATTATACCTGTAATAATTACATAATAAATAAATAATCATTGCTACATCATTTTTCTTGGTTCTAGCACTTTAAAATAATGACAAATTTTAAATGTCATAAATCAGATTAAATTTTGATTAATCACATTACAATTTGTAACAAGGAGATGACCAAATATGGTAGCATTTGGCAAAATTGTTTCAGATATCATATTAACAATTGCTTTCCTGTTGAATTACATTACTTAGATTGCATAAATACATAAAACAAAGTTATTGTAGATCAGTAATTTGAAGAGGATTGGGTGAATGTAAATTTCTATTTGCAAAAATATTTTTACAAATTCTTTTATTAATATCTGAAACAACATAAACACCATAAATTACATAACATTAATTTATTTTATTTTGTGCCTACAAATTTTAATTTTATTTGTATGACCACATAACTGTACTTTTTTGTTATTTTTGTGCACTAATATGTTCTGAAACCAAATTCAGACTTTGTGGAAATTAGTTCTACGTTAAAGTGATTTTCTTCATAAGACTACTCTACTATGCATAGTAGGTAATGTTGGTAGAGAGGTTGGTAATTTTTTCACCAGCGAGAAACGGCAAGTCAATAATTTAGGATAAATGGGAGTGTGTGTCGATGAATACGTTCAGTATAAGGATGCGCATTTTTCAGGTGTCACTTCGATCATTTACAATAAACAGTTGATGTAAGCAAACAATATCGTGTTCATTCTACCCTTGTTCTTCTAGCAGGAACGGATTTAGGTAACTGCAACGATATTTAAATTGCTACAAGATATAAGTAGACTTCTTAAAGACCATTTTAGACAAGTAAATGTTTCTCCAGAAAGAATCAAAGTACCAAGAAAATACAAAAATAGTACATTTCAAAACTAGAAACAGCCACAGATGATTGCCGATATGCCATGGATATATACAGGATATTTTCAGCATGAATTACCCTAAAAAAAAATATTGTATAAAAAGGACTTTCTGCAGATTGCCAAACAAGATTTGTCTTGGAATTGTCCCCATCTAAAATGGCTATAATAAGAATATTTTCATAATAGGATAGGACAGAAGCTAGAGTTACTATTAATTGCACTCCAAGGCAAGTATCACCATATGTATATTAAATTACAGATTTTATGTAACAATGAAATGTCACTGATACCTTGCGAGATATACTTAACTTACTATAAAGCTCTTATATCAGAATAGACGAGGTCTTTGCTTTAAACTTGTCTCAAAGAAATTAACACTATCCTTTTAATATTTCTGTTTTAAAGATAACGCAACCTCTTAGATCACTACGCAAAGCAATTACTTCCTCACCCCTCAAAGTGAGGAAGCTATATATTTGTGAAATTTGGTACACACATTCTTAGAGGTCAAGGAAGAGATAGAGTTCATTGATGAGAAAAATCGATTGACCTCTTTGAAACGTCAAAATGTGACATTTTTGAAACGTCAAAAATTACTTTTATTACAAACTCCACTACACATCGAGTTTTACTATGGTGAGGAAGTTCTGATTCCCAAATAATTGGCAGCGGTTTATTATACTCTTATTAACTGTTATATTTATTTATTTATGTGTTTTTCATGCATGTACTTACTTTTTTACTATTTTGTTATTTTTATACACTTTTCTTTTCATTGTTGAATTGGCTTGTGCAAATATTTTGTTGTATAAAGCACCAATAAATATCTATCTATTTATCTATCTATCTATATATCTATATATTTATCTATCTATTGATCCTTTTGTTAACAATACAACACATGCATGAAAACAGTATATGTATTTGGCAAAATTAATATTATGACCTCCTTACACTTCCCTTATCATAGAACCAGTATTATGTCAACAACTAACAACATAAAGAAAAGTTCTCTTAAAGGTGTATCTAGGACGGTTCTACTATAATAGTCAAGTAAATCAAATCCTTTACTACTGTAGTGTGAGATCTTTGTTGAATTCTGTATTTGATTTTATAAGTCAATAGGTATATACCGGGTAGCGATTTAGTGAGAGATCGGTCTGTGACTTCATTAATATTATAAGTTAGAAATCTGAAAATTACACATAATAAGTATTTTTTGTTGTTGGACAATTTTAAATTATTTTTGACCATACAGTGTGCTCCATTGTTACTGTACATTCCTCAACTTTCTTATTTCAAATGGAATGGTATAGTTCATAAATTTGGATTCCTCATAAAATTTCCTTTTCCTTGAAAGATATTTGGCATTTTCCGAAAATTATGACAAATGCACCGATTTTGAAAAATCATTAACATTTTTTGAAATTTTCACTTTAGTTTAGAAATGCCAGTATTGCATCAAAATAGTACATAAATTTTAAATTTTTTTACAGGTCCGATTTTTGTCGTCAATTTTATCAAATTTCAATCTCAATTTTCTAAATTCTTTAAATGTATATTTTTATTTTTTATGAAGCAGAATTCAATTCCCTTCTGATTACATAGTTTGCAAGATATTTACAAATTAATATAATAATATGTTCAATTCGTTTTCTTTATTAATTACAATTTTTCGATGCACCGTTTTTGGGAAAATTATTGATGCTGTATTTTAGAAACGTAATTTAAAAAGCATTTCTTTTTGTATTTCTTCTATCCGGAAATCTTTCTATATTCAATCTGGATGCTAACAAATAATTTTTTCGACGCCTAGAATAAAAATTATATGTACATATTCGCGACTTTTGAACAATTCATATTTTTGTCTGATACTGGATTTCTGACACTTAAAACAACTACAATAAATTAATTTTAACAGTATCAATTAAGCAAAGCGAAGCAAAGGAAGTAAATTTATTTACTTTGCTTTCATAGCGTGTTATAAATTTTAGTACGACAATAAAAATGATTTTAAATTTCCTTCTTTTGCTTTCACTAAAAAAAATTAAACTGGTATTATTTAAAAAATGTGTAAATATCATGAAAACGGTTTGATTTAGGTATGGGGCAGAACTGGGTACAAATACAAAAAATGGATTCGAATTACGGATCTGAATCATCAAAAACGATTCAAATCACGGATATTAGATTCGGATCCTTTTTTATGTAAAAAAATGTTTCGAATCGCAGGATTCGTATCCTTTTTTCGGATCATGGATCTAAATCCTCAGATTAACTTCGGAATATTGTTACAGTTGCAGTTATTATTTTTTGCTTTAATATTATGGAGATTAGATTAGTGTTTTGCTTAATTATGTAATATGTACATAGGTGTGTAAGTATTGATTAATTAAATAAAAAAAAATGAATAAATTGCACTTTATTATAGCAAAATTAAAAAATAAAATAAAAACAGTAATAATAATCAAATAAAAAAATAATTTTTTGTTTGCTTTTGAAGAACCAAAATTCGGAAATTATTTGAATACCGCTTTTGAATACTTAAAAAGTATAATTAATGGCTCCGTGGTCTAGAGGTAACGTACTTGCCTCGAAACCTCGGGGTCCCGGGTTCGATTCCCGGTTGAGGAACTGGGATTTTTCTGTGAGAGAGATTAATCGTAGTATACTCGGATATTGGGTGTGTGTCCATTGTCTCTAAATGTGTAGCCCTCTCCCACACAAAGTCATTTCAGACCTTCAGGGATAAAGGGGATTGTAATTTCATGTGGTGTTATTATTATTATATTATTATTCGAATCCTAGATTCAAATACTGAGCGATTCAAATCATACTCAGCTCTGATATGGGGATATCGGATATTAATGGAAAGGGAATTGAAGTTTGCTCCATGGAAATTAAATATATACAGGGTGTGCTGTTTAAAAAAATTAAAAATTGAGTTTGAAGTTTAATAAATTGACACCGAAAATCGGATATCATGTAATGAAATGTGAAAATTTAGTAACTATTTTGAGGCAATGGCAGCATTTTTTAGCTTAAATATGAAATTCATAAAAAAAAGTTTGGCTTCATAAATTATTCTTATCTTTCAAAATCGATACATCTGTCATAATTTTCGAAAAAAAGTTAAATATCCCTCAAATTAATAATAGAAAGTAGATTTGTTTCCATATGACTCAAAAGGAAATTTTGTGAGAAACCTAAATTTATAATAGAAAATATCCGTTTCATTTGAGATAAGAAAGTTGAGATATGCACCGTAAAAATAGAGCACCTTGTATAGTTGAAAATAATTTTATATTGCTCAGTGACAAAAACTACTTACTGCCAATAATTTTCAAATTTTTAACATTATTATTAATGAAGCCACAGTCCGATCTCACATTAAATCGCCCAGTATAAAAGAAAAATTTGAATAAAAAAAATGGTGGTAGTAATTTTGCAAACATACTCTGCTAAGTATTTCTGGCACTTCACCATTTACCTTTTACGCTAATTTCAGGTAAGCGTCAGTCCAACTTAGTTGAACAAGTGATTTCCATTAACTAGCCAGAGTGGTTATAATTAGAGTGGAGCAACTAACAGGCTGGGTGGCACTGCTGTTACTCTGTGATAACTGGGCTAACCAAGTTACTGGAACGTAGATTAGAGTATACTTTGTCCAGTTTATCTCCACACTAATCGTTCTAATTCTGATTGATGTCTAATTGAATAAAGCTCTCTTTCCAGACAGATACTAAGATGCCCATCACTTCATTCTTCCATTCTATTATTGTTTTCCACTCCCAAGGGCCAGACTTAAATGCTTTCGATAACCTTTAATTTACCACATATACTCGTATGCGCCTTGGCCGGATTTTTTATGTCTCTGGTGGAAATATTCTCAGTGAAACCAGAAAAAAAGCACATTGTAATTTTTTATGTAATTGTAGGATATCGCACGAATTGTGTATATCTGGAAATTAAACCTTATGTTTTACTCAGTCAGCATGGTTTCATGGAGAAACGATCAAATATAATGAATCTCGCAATAATAGAACAATTCACATGGATCAAACAAAGCGTTGTACAGACTTTTCAAACACCTTACACAAAATTAATCCAAAATTAATTATCTTGTTTATCCTTTCAATGTTTCGTGCGGTTTCAGTAGATTGAAGGCTGTTGTTGTGTTTTTATAAAAGCAGTTCTACTTCTACATTATTTTCAGTTCAGTCTATTTGTTTTGTTATTGAAAAATAGTGAACTATGTATGTTTGTCCCACATCTCTGGAGTATCCAACATTAAATCTATTAGTTCGTCCTTCATGTTGAGTTTTTGAGTTTGTTTTAATGAAAATATGCTTAATATAAAGTAGGGGCGCTGGTAGGCGTCTAGCACTGGAGCGCGGCGGGCTCTGTCAGCCCGCTGGGTCAGTCTGTTCCTGCTTAGTCCTTTTATTTAATTTGCACCTGGGGAACAGCATACACTTTGTTAGTTACAATGGTCTTAAATCAAGAACTAAAATTGTAACTTCCAAGGTACCGCAAGGTTCAATATTGAGCCCACTCTTATTTAGTCTATATATTAATGCTAATGGAATTGTTAAATTGTGATAATGCTATTACAGATTCTTGTTTTATTTAATTTTGTAATTATGTTTTGTGTACGCTACATATTAACTATCAAATTTACTTCTGTATAGGTATAAGTTGTCCTGTTTTCCTATTTATTTCTGTCAGGGTAATAAAAATATTTTCATTTCATTTTTATTTATTTTCATTTTTTACGTTCGGTATTGTTCTGTGGTGGGAAATTTTTCATAACTTGAATAACATAGAACACAATTCGTTGTAGTATTTAACTATCAGTACCAGCATAAATAACACTAACTTCATCTAATCCCAGACTCAATATAAACTTTTAAAATAAAGTGGTCAGAATGCCTGTTGATACACTGTTATTCACGTTTATAACGAAATTGCAAGCCATTTCATTCCAGTTTGTTGTTGTCCACGATGAATTAAGTTTCTGCCAGTCTAGTCGAGATGGCGCCACTGATTTCTACTGAAACAGCTGGTTTTACAGATTTTTGGCACTAAATATCTATCTATCTTTATTGCTCATACTCTACTCTCAAATGTTTGTCTCTTTCCAAACTATAACCGAGTTTAGGTGGGAGAACAGAACGGAGCTTCTTTCTTCTTACTGGTGTAGCGTTCTGATGGAAACCATATCTAGTTCAGCGGTCTGGTAAAATTTATATGTTTTCTGGTATTATCATTTGATTTTATGATCATCATTATTTAAAAAGTTGCTATATTGATTTAAAGTACCTATGAGGTAATTTCCATAATAATATTGTACCGTAATTATCTTAATTTACGCCTTGGGCGAATTTGCTTTTCGGTGATCTGTTCACCTTGGTTGTTCTTTGGAACAGCCATTATTAATATTGATTAGTATCGATTTATCGTGCCTTGTTGACAATTTATCTAATATCCCTCTGATATTGTAATAAGTTCGTATTTTTTTAGTACAAAAATATCTTAACATTTAATGAATACCTATTTCACTTTGTTTATTATCGTAGCTACACCTAGTTTATTTGTTGGACTAATATATTTTTCGGTTTAACGTAACTTTTATTAATACTTAAGTTAGTTGAAGTCTTCAACTTCCTAAAATATTATAGGATACCGATCCTAATTTGTTTAGTTTGCAATTTACTCTGTAAATTTGTGTTAACTCATATTTTCTCTACGTAGCTGTACAAATCAAATGTCACAGCTTTTAACTTTGTTTTGCCTATAATACTGATCTCATAAAACTCTCCCCTTTTTATGTTAATACCTGGACCAAGAGAAGAGGATAACTGGTGGATCGAACTCATCATTATATACTGGGTGGAGCAGGAATATGATATTTTATACAACTGGCATTTTTTCTCAAGGGTAACTGCAGTACTGACAGTGGTAAGTTAAATTGACAGCGAACCCATTAAGAGCTTAGCCGTTGGTGGATTCTTCGCTGGACTAACCCATTGGAAGTTACGTAAGATCTTCGTCCCCAGTAAACATTTAGAGTTGGTCAGAAGAAATTTGTAAGAGATCAGGCATTTAATTTTTTTTGTTTTTTTCTCTTTCCATATCATTTTTTGTGTGGTTAGTTGTTGGTCTTCAACCACAAGTAAATGTTTTGACTAAAAGAGGCTATCTGAGCCAATTTAAATATTGTGTACATATACCAGTCTTTATTATATATTTTTATTAAATAATATCTTTTTATTCAACTTCCTTCCCAACCGAATTCAAGTATTAACGTTATCTTTACCTTTTAAAGTAAAATTTTAATTATTTGGTACTTGCAAAAGTCCTGGCGCCCAGCCTAGATTTTGGTGAGAATTCAAATCAATCTAAGCCCTTATTCACGACCTGCTCATTGAGCTACCGGTCAATAAGTACAACCCCCAGCTTATTATGTTATGCCAGTAATTGGACGGGGGGTGTTGCACGTTTTTGGAGAATACGCTTTATTGCACAGTCAGAATACTATTTCGGGTACCAAAGTATCAAACGGTGTTATTTATTTCCCTAAAAATCAATTTTGAAACAAATCAGTATTTAATTTCCCTTAATATATGTTCTAATATATAACATTAAATTGCGTTATTGCTAATCGTTTATTCAGCCAGAAAAGAATAATTAGGTTGAGATCTAATCTAAACTGTCCGTTGACATCCAACTTGTATAGAAATACCACATTTCATACATGAAAGTTAAATCTTTCTTGATTTTCTATCGTTACTCTGGCGTGAGGATTTATGTCAAACCAGTAATGTTCATTATGTCTATTAAAAATTCCTGCCTTGGTTATATCAGACTCCGTTTAAATCAGATTTAAATGAAAATTTTCATTTTCCCCACACAAAACGGAAATATTCATTTTGTAGCATTGCTTTTTTCAGTTATGTATTTCTATTTTCAATTAAATTTTCTCTACTGAGAAGATACATTTCTGTACTGTATTTAAAACCTGATGGATGTAAATCACTTATTTATTTGGTTATAGAATGTGCCCAAAGTGAATGAGACACAGTAGTTTCTTCTCATAAAATTATAAGGACTTTTTTAAGAATAGAGCATTTAATTACCTTTTGTTTGATACAAACACTATTATAATCGATGATATTTTACACAAGTTGTTGGCTGTTAAAGTAGAAATTATTTCTTCAATAAAAAACAGAAAGAACTGTATTTCCTATTTTTATTTCCAGAGGACTTCCAGCCAGGTACATGAATAATTTATCCTACGTTTCGTCCGAGTTTTCGGACTTTTTCAAGGTTAAAAGCTAAAAATAATGGTTTTACATAAGTGATTGCTCAGATTGCGATAGGTGTTACATTGGACAAACCCAACAATATTTAAATAAACGTATAAATCAACATAAATTATCAATTAGAAATTCCATAGCAACTCCTAATTCATGTAGCACAGCATTAACTGAACACGCCACAAATAATTCACACAGTTTTAACTTTCCGGATACAACCATACTGCATAAAGAAAGAAATACCAAAAAACGTATGTTTTTGGAAATGGCCGAAATACAAAACAACAAAAAAACAGTAAATTATCAAACAGATATAGAAAATCTAAGTAGCATATATCGCAATCTTATTCAATAGTAACAATTTTTATACATCCTGTATATGTGCTGACTGCAAAACCTCTTCTCAACGGCTATCCAATATCATGAGAATGTTTACAATAACTCTGTCACTCGGACCATAAATATACTATCAGCTGTTATAATTACCTACCCTTAATAAAAAGAAACACATCAACGACGACACCAAATACTGATCATTCTCTGCCTAACTTGTCGAACTACACGTACATCACATACCTATCAAATAAAAAAAATGATGAAAAACAAAATAAACCCAACCCATACAATGAAATTAAAATAGGAAATTTATATTAGGTAACAAAACACTTTTTTAGATATGCATTCTGTCACTAATCTAATTTACGACTTATGTAAAACCATTATTTTTAGCTTTTAACCTTGAAAAAGTCCGAAAACTCGGACGAAACGTAGGATAAATTGTTCATGTACCTGGCTGGAAGTCCTCTGGAAATAAAAATAGGAAATAAAGTTTTTCTGTTTTTTATTGGAGAAATAACTATTATAATCAGGAACTTTTTGCAAAAAATTAGGAAAAAATTAATTTTATGTACACCATATTCTTATTAATTTCATGTTGTTTAATATAATTGTACTAGCTATTTATTTGTAGTTGATCTAACAAATATAACACAGTTGGCGCTATTTGCGCTACAATTCTTCGCACTGAAAAACAGTGTTTATATTAGTATCGTTGATAGTACATTATTATCTCATTATTTTAAGTCTTGTATCACATCTGCCATGAAAACAAAAGTTGTGGTTACCAAAATGAAAATAATTTGTTTTGTGCTCTTATACTATTGGATTCTAGTTATTAACAGCAGCTAAAAATTGTGGTACAATTTACAAATACTGAAAAAAGGGAAATGCTTCTGATTTCTGATGAAGAAATGCACGCGTAGCGGCTGTAAGCAGAAAATTTCCTAATGGGCGTTGTCTGGACCGAGAAATATTTAAAAACCTATTGCACAATAATTTAGACAACTTTGAAGCCTTCACAAAGCCCAAAAAATAAGAAAAAGACGAACCACTAATGATACTGACACAGCCTCTGTTCTTGCTTGTGTAGAAGAACATCCTCACATATCTGTGGCAGGCATTAATCAAGACACAAATGTTTCTGGTATGTCTGTGTGAAGAAAATAAATTCCGCGACTGTAAAATGATACTTATGCAGGGACTGAGGATTACAATCTCAAGCTAAATTTTATAGCACTAATGTCAGATAAACATAACAACATCTTAAATAAAATATTATGGAGTGACGTACCTTTCGTAATATTGGAAAAGATAATAGGCATAATAATTGTCATTACTGGAGTGACAGAAATTCCAAATGGATAAAAGATCATAGTTTCCAAAGTAAGTTTAGTGTCAAAGTCTGTTGCGTTATTATTAACGTCATGATTATTTGTCCTCACTTTTTCGACGGACTACTAAATAAGAAAAATACAGGATATTTCAAAATGATTCTTCTGTTTTCAAATAAACATAAATCCGTACTTATCAACTATGTATTAACTTGGCATACACCACCAAAGATGAAATCTCCGAGTTTTAGAAGGAAAATGGCTCCGCTGTCGCTATTGTTCAGCACCAGAGAGCTGTGGGAAAATGCAAGGTGGGACGGGTTATTTCTTAACGCAACCCCTAAAAGAGAAAGTCGCACTACATAAGAACCGGTGATCTAGAGGGCCATGGAGCACTAAATCATGAGCTCTACTGTAACCAATCCAGCGACAAGAAACACTTCGTTGAGGGAATGAAGAACATTCAAATGCCAATGAGGCGGTGTCTCACTTTGGTTTTTTCTCTAACGCGAAGCAACAGTGACAGTGGAGCCATTTCCTGGTGACTTTCTAAAACTCGAATATTTCCTCTTTCATATGGTGTATGCCAAGTTAATACACAGCTGATAGGTATGGAATTATGCTCATTTGAAATCGAATGAATCATTTTTCTCACAGACATTACCCTTTATTGGAGAATACGAAACAATTTGCCGTAAAAACATACATATGATTTCAACAGGAAGTGGCTTCCTTCATAATGAAAACATTGTAACAGAATATCTAAACCACACATATGGGCATCGATGGATAGGCAGGTTTGGCCCTATATACTGGCCAGCACGGTCTCCTGATTTAGCTTCACCACTTTGTGGTCACAGTATTCAATGGTGAAATCGACACTGACTCTCAAGAATGGCGTAGATATAAGTAAATTCTCCAAGTTGAATGCATTTTTAAAAAGACAAAGTAAGGGTTATACCCCTAAAAAAGCTAGGGTTTTAATGAAGCACCAAGTTGAACAGTTTTTGGATGCTGCTCCTAACATACATTATTTAATGATGAAGGTATGTTTAAAATTAAAGAATGAAGTAAGCAAATTTTGTGATTTTTTATTTATATGTTGCCTTAATAATGGGAATTGCGGGCGCATGTCGTTGTGATGAACTAATTCATTTAAAAACTGATGACATTGAAGATGTTAAGTCTGCTTTACTGATAAAAGTTCCTCATACTAAGACCGGTAAGGGTCGGTCATTTACGGTTCTTGGAGAAAAATATTTGAGTATTTACAGAAAATACGCTGCTCTTCGGCCAAAAGGTTTTAAAGAAAGTCGTTTTTTTATATAAAGTATCAAAATGCAAGATGTCAACGGTCAGTAGTCGGTATTCATAAAATTAGTAGTGTTGCAAAAGAAGTGGCAAAATATTTAAATTTACCAAATGCAAAAGAATATACTGGACACTGCTTACGTCGAACTTCTGCCACTTTTCTTGTAGATTCTGGTGGTGATGTCACTTATCTTAAAAGACATGGGGGTTGGAGGTCGAACACTGTTGCAGAGGGGTATATAGAAGAATCTATAGAAAATAAAAAAAGTACAGCAAGAAAAATATTTCGACTCGATGAACCTAGCACTAGCACCAATGGGCCTAGTACGTGTAATAGTATCAATCCCTTGAATCTCGATAATACAGCTGCTTGCAATAATGTAGAAAATCAAGGAAAAATTAATCAAGAAATGTGTTCCCACGATACCACTAATAGTGTAACAGTTTCAGATATTGCTACCAACACCGTTAAAAATGTTAACAGTGTCGATTCTTCTGGTTTGTTTAATTTTTATTCAACTTGCTCAAACTGCACTTTCAATATTACTATCAATAAATAAAAATAATTGAATGAATTTATATATCTAGCCTAATCAATAAGTTTTGTACTTCATTTCATTGTTTAATAATTTTGGATTGTAAGAATTTCATATTTTAATTTAAATAAAATGCTTAATTTTTACCTAAATATACTGTTAATAATAGGATTAAAAATACTTTTAATCCTAGGATTAAAAGTGTTGACATTTTTATATTAGTAACAAAAACATCAATTTTTGTATCAGATTTTACCATTAAAAATGATGACTTTTGTGACGTTTGAAGAAAAAGTACATATTCTAATTCCCAGCCCGTTCGATTGCCAATTCTGGCTAAGGACAACAAGCACTTAACCTGATTAAGTCAAATTGCCTTCGTATATTTATAAATCCATTTTTACTTAAAGTGTCAAATATCTATTTAAATCGAAGCAAAACTTTACAAGAAAACTCTGTTATTATTCCAAGGCAGAGAATATAAAATATTTGCTATTCTATCCTCCAGGGTCATAAATATCAATCAAATGCCTTTTGAAATTCAACCTGTATGTTTTCTATCCAGCTATCGGCTGTTCTCATCATGATTGATTGAATATATGCTGCATCCTAGACGAACAGTGAAATTCGCTTCACTTTATTTTTTCCATCCTATTATCGTTTCCGTTCTAGATTGACCCCTCTGTCTCAAACCGCACTCGATTCCCGTTAATTTACCCCACACATGTGTTCTAATACACTTAACCAATTTTCTTTTGAAGCGGACGTTCCATGTAGATTAATGGAAAACTGATCAGACATGAACATCGCATAGTACGGAGGAGTTTAGAAATTAATTATCTTGACAGGTTTATAACTTTTCTATACCATTGCAACTTGTTATTCTTCAGATACAATATGCGCCAATTACGAATGTTTAGATGCTATTTGCGTAGGTTAAAATAATAAAGGCATGCACAATGACACAATTTCATTGATAAGTAAGCCTGGCCAAGGTCATTAATCCTACAGAGACGTACTGGGTATGCATCATATCATAATACTTGAATAAGTACAATAATAAAAACAAAAATATTTTATATATTGTGATGGATGTTTTCGTACTATTTCGTTCGCTTTAAATTCTTTTTTATGTATTTCCTTATATTTTGTAAACTTAGTGCTGCACATTATTATTAAACTATTAAATAACGTTCACACATGTACACTGTATATCTAAGTGATAACTAATAATAAATAAATAAATAAATAAAATAAATGTAAATAAATTTTATTAATACTGGTACACTTTATAAAAACATGTACAAAAGTCACCTTCTTAAGCAGATTTATGAAGTAGCTTGGTTGTCGTTATCACAAACTGGAGCACTTCTATAATAACTGTGTAGCATCAGATATGTTTCTACAATTGTCTCAGTAAGCGATGTTCGCTGTGGTGAAAAAATATGTTTGTATTTCGAAGAAGACCGTTCGACATCTATGGAAGTAATACAGGCATAAGTAAAACACTCTGTGAACTCACTTAACGCAGCTGTTGATGCACCATCACAAATTTGTCTTAATTTGGTAAAATCAGGATCTCTCCGTAATACACTCTCGAATTTTTCAATAACGGGCTTATTTTTTGCGTCATTCATAGTCTGTAGCTGTGTATTTACGACGTCCACTATTTGCAGCGATTCCACTAACGACAACGAAGTATTTTGTAATTTTTCTATTGCGTCGTGTAGTCCTCTATAATTGTTATAAATAGTTTTTAAATCTGTTTCAAGGGAAACATCTTGAAAGCTTGTCTGGCTTTCCTTAATAGCTGCAGCCTCGTTAGGGTTGAACTGTAGTATCACAGCTTTTATTTGTTGAAAATATTCACCATAATAAAAAAGATACCTTCAACTACGTTCTGCAACATGTAAGAATCGGCTCTGGTGGTTCCGGAATACCAGGACATAGTGTGTGAAATGCTCGAAGCCGTTTAGGAAATTTGAGAAATACTTTTTTTGTATTTGCTATTAGTGCATCTACCTCTGAAAAACATATTCGAATCGTTTCTGTTACAAGATGGAACGCATTCACTTTACACCTAACTTGTAAAAACCTAAAATCATCTCTTTGAAGAAAACGGCCCACCAAATGCATTGTCGCAGCACCGTCGGTCACAAACATCAACACTTGACTTGTTGATAGTTCAAATTTTTCGAAAGTCTCCAACACCACCCGCGTAATTGTTTCACCAGTACACGCAGTTAGTCTTTTGCTAGCTAGTAAAAGTGAAAATGTTGGTTTAACAAGATCGAGTACACATACTATAACATTTAAAATAGAATTTTTTTTTACAGTATGTCGTCTCGTCAACACATAACCATAGCCGTGTATTTTTTAATGCACATTTAATCCTATTTACAATGTCTTCACGAACATTTGGTACATATCTACGTAACGATGAACGACTTGGTAAATTCACCTGGGGATTGTATTTATTCCAGAACTTCTGAAATGCTGGTTTATCCAATATGAGCAGGGGAACATCACAGGCAATCAGCATTAACAGTAATTCAAACATAAACTAAGGTTCCAAAGATGACACGCCATTTTTTTAATTTTCATGCCGGTTACTATTGACATGAATTTTGCAGCCGTATTTATTCCAGCACATTAAGTCTTGATCACAAACTTTACAAATTATTTTACATCCATCATAGAAAAAATACGGAAATTCACCGATAAATTTATTCACTTTATCAGCGTACGGTCGTTTTCTACTCTTTACGCTCAACATTATTTATTATTTATTAGTACTCTATGCATCGACCGACAGATAACAAGTGTCGTGTCATCGTCATCGTAAACAAGCGCGCGATGGCATTCGTAATGCGCCCGACCCTGAATCTACCATCGCTTGGCCAGGCTTATTAGTGTACCAACAACATAAATATTGAACATGTGTCTTTGAACGATTATATTGATGAGTACTTTTGTTTTATTTATTTTCAATTTTGAGAATGGTTTTAATTAAAAATAACTCACGTCAGGATGTAAGCTGTCAGCCCACAGCTTACATCCGCAAAATTTTTAAGTTTGTTTTATAACGTTTCTCGCGATTATAATTGCACTATATTTTAAATTTAAATACATTGCAACTTTGTAACTTAACGCATTTTAAAACATTTGTTTTGACACATATTGAGTTCATAAGTGCCGTCGAAAAAAAGAGGTTGGGAGCAATAAGGAAATAAATAATATATAATATTGGATATTCCCCTTGAGGCTGCAGCGTATGCCCATTCGCAGACCGGTTTCTGGTTCTTGCCATCTTCAGTGTAAAGCAGGTATACGCTACGACGACAAAGAGGATTTCAATATCACAAGTCTCTCCGTGAAAGTAGAGTACCGATGAGTCGACGGTAACTCCATCTATAAGTGTCAATCGTAATGTAATGTGTATTGGAAATACACTCCGATACAGCGATCTTTACAAATAGAGGTATCCTAATTAATTTTATTTGTATTTTAAGTGCTTTTTTTCATTAATTAATTTTTAATATTAATCTAGTAACATATATTCAGGTTAATTTTTGATACAGGTAATATTTGCAATGTTATAGTTATTATTCAGTTTTGTTCACCCACCCCGTATAACATAATTCTTTTTGTTTACTGATTTTTAGATTAATTCTTCTGAGCTATTGTTTTTAAGTATTTCAATTCCATTCTTAAAACCGATGAGCCAGTATAGAATTGGACTCACTATAAAGCAGTTTTATAATTATCTTTAATGCCGAAACAATTATATTCTAAATGCATTAAGGTACGTACTTCGGTTCGAAAAACGTTTAAAAGCATGTGTAAAATCCATTTTATTCTTGTTGCAAACTGAGTTTTATTAAATCCTGAATACAGCAACCGCAATTCAATGCTGAGTACATTTAGTTTCAGGATAATTCCAAAGGCAGTTACAGTCAACTCGGTAATATATTTTATGAATTTAAATTCTGTAAACGCTTTAAAATATTATGTATTCAAAAGTTGGACGGCTGTTTTTGAATGGGCATTATAAAAATGAATTTCTTGTTAGGCTTTATTTTTTTACAATAAAATAACAAACGTCTTTTTTCTTCTTTACGCACAGACGTTCTTAATACTGCCATTACATGGACATCCTATACTGTTTTTAAATTAATTTCTTGTCGACACTTTCATTAAAACTGCAATATAATGTCAATAAACTCCAAAAACTACTTTATTATTCATCGGCCTTTCTAATAACTACTTGTAAAACAACAAGTAGATTATAACATTACCAACAATAAAATGAGAGTTTTTGTAACAACAGCTGCCAATTACTTGGGGAACAGAACTTCCTCACCGTAGTAAAACTCGACGTGTGGTGGAGTTTATAATAAAAGTAATTTTTGACGTTTCAAAAAAAGTCACATTTTTTGACATTTCAAAAAATCACATTTTTTGACGTTTCTAAAAGTCACATTTTGTCGTTTCAAAAAAGCCACTGTGACGTTTCAAGAAAGTCACATTTTTTGACGGTTCAAAAAAAGTCACATTTTTTGAAGTTTAAAAAAAAGTCACATTTTGACGTTTCAAAAAAAGTCACTTTGAAGTTTCAAGAAAGTCACATTTTTTAACGTTTCAAAAAAGTCAAATTTTTGAACGTTTAAAAAAATTTTTTTTCACGAATACATAACTTCCTCACGTTGACGGGTGAGCAAGTAATATATTAAAAAAGAATGATGTCGTATACCCCAAAATGGAAACAGCGATGCAAATACGGATATTGATATTTCGAAATTATTGTTGCTCATTAGCACTACATAGCTTAAAGAAAATTGTGGAAAGATTAGTATATTGTACTCCATCCGCGCCATCTGTTGCCGCATTTAGAACCTCAATCAGAGCAGTTGATGCCCGATGAGAAAAATAAATCCGGACTATTTTTTGAAACAGCTCTTTAGTGATATGAGAGCAACCTATATTTTGCTCTCTCTATCTCGTTTGAATAGCAAAATGTAATGTCTAGTATAATGTATTGCAATTGGACTTACTGATTGTGAATTTGAAGTCAATATGTCCAAGTAAAATCGATTGAATGAAATATAATGAAGTCATGTTTTGCATTCACTCACTGTTGAAATTAAAACGACTACTTGTTTTCTATAAAATATTACCATAATATTTCGATAAAAAAGACGTAGTCTAGAAAATAGTTTTTTTCGAAAAAAAAAATTTTTCAAAAATTGAATTGATTGTACACATACAATCAAAATTGCAAAATTTTTAATGGAAAACTTTTTTTTATGTATTACGAAGTAAAAATGATCTATTTTGAAATTTTGAAAATTTGTATTGCATTTCTGGATGAATCTCGACGAATTATGACGATACACAAAATTTCAGACAGAAAAAAATTTTCTGTGTGTCTGTATGACTGTGTTCGCGATAGCAGCTACAGTTTTTGAGATAAAGCTTTCAAATTTGGTACACAGATTCTAGAGGTCAGGGATGAGATTCATTTCGTTGATGAGCAGAATCGGTCTAAAGAAAATATTAGTGACGTTCCACCAATGTGACTTTTTTGAAACGTCAAAATGTGACTTTTCTGAAACGTCAAAAAATGTAACTTCTTGGAAACGTCAAAATGACTTTTTTGAAACGTCAAAATGTGATTTTTTTTGAAACGTAAAAAAATGTGACTCTTTTGAAACGTCAAAAATTACTTTTATTATAAAATCCACCACACGACTTGTTTTACTACGGTGAAGAAGTTCTGATCCCTAAGTAATTGGCAGCGGTTTTTTTATCTATCATCATTCAATAATAGAAAAATGGTGAATTTAGTTCGAATAACTTTATAGTGGTATATACATCAACAGAGTATTTGTCACTTAATAGGGGTGACAAAAAATCAAAATTATTTGCCTTCAAAGTTACATTTACCATAAACTAGCAGATGCGACCAACGTTATAGTTGTTGTTACTTGCAAAATGGTGACGGGAATTACAACAATTTAATTATGTAGTTATGTTTACCAAAAAGTAGCAAATGCAATGATTGACGTCATTTTCTTAATATCTTTAAACTGGCGTCTATTAGGATGCTATGAAAAGGTTACTGAAAAGTTTCCACGTACTTGACAACCTTTACTTTTAAGTTGGCAGAGCTGGCTGATCCGATCTATACTCCGTTCATTTCATATGAGCACATTAAAAATTGTTTATCTGGACTCGCAGTGTTAAAAATTATCCTAAATGTAAGAAACTGTTACTTAATTACAAAATTTATTAAAATGACGTATTCTTGAAGTAACAAAAATGAGAAAAACGCAGTTTTATTTTCAAAGAAAAATTAATTTTCAAAAATTATTTATAAAAAATTTTTTTCTTAATGCTGTGTAAAATCACAAAAATTTACAATTTCAATATTTTGATATCATTAATAATAAAAACTCCACAGGGGTGTCTACATAACTTACCCTGTATATCAAAATGAAAGTAATTCACCCAGTAGCATTCCATAAGTAAAAAAAAGTATGAGCTATCAAAGTAAATTTGAGAACATAAAATATTTAGTTTCAAATTATGATTAAAACTGTTCATCCTATTGTGTTACAGTAATGGACCAGTTATTGGCGGAACAAAAAAGACTGTATAAAATTACCGACAACCATTTTTCATTACTGCGAAGCTCATACGAACACAAACAATAAAAACTGAATAAAGAGGCTACAATTATTATTCTTTTTGTCTTAACACAAAGTCTAATTTGAAACATTAGCAAGTATTTTATGGACAAGGACACAATTTCCTTGTTCCGTATAAAGCTTGCATTAGTAAAATGAAGAATTTCCCTGAGTATTAAAAGTATGCGGCAGCCTTCAACAAGCGACGTAAGTGTGTAGGACAAAAGAGATGCCTCATGCAAAAGCCTCCTGCCTTGGCTTTGATATCTAAAACAATGGACAGATAATACACACAACTATACGGCATTCTCATTCTGAATAATTTTCAGAGAGTCTCACTCATATCTTCGCAATGGACGTTATGCCCTTAGAGAACTAGAATATTTTGTTTCTGTTAGCAGTGGCGGAACATACGAAAATCATGAATTACTTAGTGCTGTATGTAAAAAAGGTGGTATTTTAGTAGTAATACAAGTTACATAGTCAACAGTAATATATTTTTACTAATGATTTTTTAACCGGAAGCACTAATAACTTCTATATTTTAAATATCACCGTGTATATTTTTATATATTATCCGATAAATTTTTGAATTACCTTTACAACGGTTTTTCAAAATCAAAATCGAATCAGAAATGACCTTGAAAAATGGAATATTATGTGACTACTAGGTGGTCATGAAAGTCATATTATTAAAGTTTATAATACCCAGTAAACAGGTAGGTATTAACCGAAAGGTATTTTAAATCTTTTTCATCCAAACAAATGATTTTCTTGCCAATTTAATTCATTTATGGCATTTTCTTTTATATAAATGTTTTTTAAAAATTAAAAGGCGAAAATTCATTTTTTAAAAATGGTACCCTGTATATATCTACGGTAGATCTTTAAATTAGCCCAATTTCAAAATTTAAAATCGGTCGACAAATGAACTTGAAACTGCAGTTACTTGATTAGGCGTTTTATTCTTTGCTTAGACATTTCAAAGCATACTAATATTTTCTATTAATTACTGATAAAAATGCTAAATCTTCATTGTGTCATCTCGAATTTTAAATGCAGTTTAAAGTCCATTTATGGACCAATTTCAAATTTTAAAATTTTGATGAAAAGCTAATTTAAAGCTCTATCAAAAGCATGTAAAAAAATGTACCATTTTTAAAAAAAATAGTTTTGGCCGTTTGTTTTTTACAAAATATTTATTTAAAAAAAGAAATGCCATAAGTTAATTAAATTGTCAAAAATGTCCTTTGTTTTGGATGAAAAATGTTTAGAAATACCTTTCGGTTAATATCTAGCTGTTTACTAGGTATTATAAACTTTTAATAATATCTCTAATAGCACACAACGTCCTAGGGACGTCCATTGTAAGTCCATTTTATGTACAGACGTCCATAGACATAAAATGGACATCCAAAGGACGTCCGTATCCGACCAGTAAATGTACAAACTGCCAAGGACATAAAATGGATGTCCGATGGATGTCCATGTTTGGACATTTAATTTACCAACTTCAAAGGATTTAAAATGGACGTCTAACGGACGTTGCTGTTTGAAAACAATTTGAAATTGTGTAGAAAATTTTCATTTTGCGAATAGATGAACACTCACGTTTTATAGATTTTTTGCAGGGATAGCGTGATTTGATTGATTTAACTAAGTAAATTCTTTTCAAATTATTTCCACTAGGTGGTGATATTCTGGTTCTAGTCCCTAAAAAAATACGTTTAGGTTTGTTATGTTTCCTTGTGAGTTGGTATATGGGCGTGTCCTATGTATTCATAATGATAACAATAAATTCAAAAATTAAATCTATTACATAAAAAGTGAAAAAGTAAAAACATCTATAAATCATATCTGGATGATAAAAATAACATAATAACAGTATTGTATTGTATTAAAGTATTAAGCATGCTTCGTGTGTTATGCACGTAAAATGAATAATATTAATATATGATGTGAAAGCTACAAATGCAATTCAAAATTCGCGCGAGTGGAAACGTACATGTTCCATGTTGCCAAGTGGAAAAATAATAAATTCTTAACAATTGATTTCAACATTCAACAGATAATATCTAAACAACTAAATAAAATCGTGTGTATCAGGTTTTTCGTCATTTGCTATTATTTCTTTTTATACAAAGAGATGTTACAGTTACAATTATTATCATCTTATGAACAAAAATGATGCCGTGGCGGGAAATGAAGGTATTTGATTTGGCAACAATGCTAAGTAAGCGTCCTTCTGGAAAAAGTGATGGATGATTTTGGCACTTTATTTGCTAGATTTTGCTTCGCTTTTGGTGTAGTTTGTGTAGTCATTTTGATTTTGTGAAATATAATATAAAATATTACCGCAAGTACATTCTTTAACGCTAGGTTAACTCGACATCTAAAAGACTACTAAGTTACTAACGTTTTGAAGTCGACAGCATAATAGAAGTAGACAACAATACAAATCTAAATGTGATTTATTCTGAGGCATTATAATGTTATTTGTAGCATTCTCTTAATATTTCTTGGGGCTTGCTACCCACGAATAATTCTAAGCTTGATTATCTAAAAAATACAGTTACCCGGTGTGATACTGCAAAAATAAGTCTTTTGTGTGGTTCTAGTTGTTAAAAGACACCCTCTGAATAATTCTTTGCTGCAGTCACAAGCGCGGTGGCTTATTTTTCCAATATCATAACTGGATAAGTGTATTTTCTTTTAGATAATCGATAAGTTTGGAAAAAATGATTTATGTGATAGTGAGACCCAAGAAAGAAAAATAAACTAATATGGGTATTATGGGGTATTAAAAAGATATCCAAATAATGTCCCATTATAGACGTCCTTCGGATGTTCCGTATGGACGTCCGAATATGGTTCAAAGTTGTGACATTTGGACATCCCAAGGACGTCCATAAGATGTCCTTTGGACTAAAAAAGGCTGTCCATGGGACGTCCTGAATTATCTATAATGTCCGCTGAGGACGTCCATCGGATGTCCATAGGACTACGTTGTGCTATTAGGGATGACTTTCATGACCATCTATTAATCACATACAATCCCATTTTCCAAAGTTATTTCTGATTCGATTTTGATTTTGAAAAACCATTGTAAAGGTAATTCAAACCTCTATGGTATCAGATTAGAACATATACAGGGTGCTATTTAAAATAAAAAAGTCACTAGTATTTTCAGTAGCATACTTTCAGGTCCGGTTAAGTCAAAAAATGTATTTCATGACTAATATCTTGTAACCAAATTTCACATTTTTGTTTTGAAAAATAAAGAAAAAAGTGGGAGATACCTGGTCCCGTGGTCACCCGGTATACATATATAGAATAACAAATTGTAGGAAAGTAAATTTTCTTTAAGTAAGATTTCTTACAAATTTTTATATGGTACTATTTGGTCCAGATATTCATACAGCCGTGGGGACACGTTTTTTAGATTTGAAACCATTTTAGGATGAGCGACCCAAAAAATCAGAGGTTACAAAATAGGGATCACACCGAAGTATAAACAATTACAATTTAAAATATAACCGAAACGATAGCCACTATTTTGAAAGCTCTCTTGAGTTTCTACATAGGACACCCAGTATATGAACGGATTTGAAATTCATCAATCTTAGATAATTTATGTAATGGTCATAAGTAAGGTGGAATTTCCTAAATTAGTTGTATACTAGTTGCGGTGGGACTCAAGTTGCGGTTAGTGGTCATTTTATAATCCAAGGAAACTGAAGGTGATGCGTCCAAAAGCCTTTCTGGGAAATAGTAATTACCTATAAGACACAAATCTCCATAAATGTTTTTTTCTAAAACAATTTTTTAGTTTCAAGAAATTGCGGATCACAGAAATATATAAACAATAATAGACAATAAAATGTTAAAGTTTTGATTATTGTAAATTAATGTGTCATCAGCGAAAAGATTAGATTTAGACTTGCAGTACGCCAATATGCGCGGATCAAATTTGATTCGATTGTGATAATCTACAAATTGGGATATATCTTTAAGACAGTTTATAGAGAATTTATAAAAGGATAATTTATTTATCAAAATATTATGGAACACAGTCAAAGACTTTGCTCAAATCTAGAACGTGTATATACAAATATTCGCTTTCCTCGAAACCCTTTGTTTATTATTTATGTTTTGTTTTTTTTTGTCCTAAAACCAAACTGAGAGGTATTAAAGCCATACGCTTTGTTAAGTGCCACCTATCTTTAAACCTTCCTTATTATTAATTTACGATACATCAAGCAAATTTAGGTTTTCCTTAACCTATTGTGTGGAAACCACTGGAACTTCTCATCTCTGATTTTGACAGAAAAGTATTAAGTTACAAAAATGTTAACCTCAATTACCTAGGGTTATGATATATGAATTGCAATGTGATAATAAACGATTATTGTTTAATTAAATTGTAGGTAATATAAAAATAATAAAAGAATATCTAATATCTGTTATTATTTCTTATTTCACACAAGTAAAAGGTTTTGTTATTTTCTGTAGTCTACATAAAAATAGTATCTGAAATTCAGTTTCAAATATTCTAGAACTGTGATGATTTTTTTAAATTAGGATGATGTACACTGCTATAAGAAAGTTATATGCTGTGGATACATTAGATATTTTATAATATGGTGCAACGTCAATAAGCAAAACTTTTATATAAAATAGTAATTTGCTAAGTTATAATCTTTTCCATAACTTCTTAGGCCGAAAATATCTGGGGTTTAATTTGTGGAGAGATTTGACACTGTTGAAGGAACATTTTACTTTGGTGCAATACACTAAACTTAGTCACTTTATGGTCCACCTTATTGTTAAAGTAACTCTGTGCAACCGGACCTAAATAGAATTTAATTTTCAAAATAAAATGTAATTTAGAATTTTGATATAATATCAAAACTTTTGGCAAAAACCAGAATATTGATGATTGGTCAATAATTAGCGAAATTATAATCTTTTTTTACGTAGAGGGAAAACTTTTGACCGTTATGAATCTTGAAAAAAATAATTGCTTTTTTTACTTTTTACATTCTTTAGATACTAATTCAATCAATCAATCATTCATTTTGTTAAAGACAATTACAAATTGTATAACAATAGTCAATTTGGTTGTACAATATACCATTTTAAAGGTGGTACCTACAAATAATATAAAATTACACACGTAAACATAACAGATCATATGTAATACAAAAATAGAGTAAAATAATAACATGTAAATATAATATACATATAAATATGAAAATAAAATTTCAAATGTCAATGGAGTAAAGGTAAGAAACTCGGACACAGAGTAAAAATTGATGTAAATTAGGATAATCGTGCTTCAAATCAGCAGACAATTTATTAAAAATTTTTAGTCCTAAATAGTTTGGTGATATATTTGTAATTGAAGATTTGGAAAAAGGTACATGAATGTCGTTTTTATGTCTAGGATTTAAATTATGTATATCTTTATTCTCATTAAACTTACATCTATTCTTTAATACGTACACACACACATTTCAAATGTAAATGAAGAAGCTAAAGTTAAAATTTAACATTGTACAAAGCCGTTTCTACATGTGTGACTGGACAAGTTTGCCATGTTACGCAGAATACATTCCTGTGATATGAAAACTGCCTGTGATAGAGTGGAATCACCCCAGAAACTGATGCCATACCGTAGTCGCGACTCTACCTCTGCATAATACAAATTAATTAGTTGCTGCCTATTTAAAATTTCTTTCATATTTTTAAATAAGAAGTTGAACAAACTGATCCTGCAAATAAGATTTTTGCAGTGGACTTTCCAATTAAAACATTCATCTAAATTAATTCCTAAAAAAACATACACTGTTTGTAGTAGCACTATTGATGACATAATTATTTAATTTCACTAATACAGAATCGCAATTTTTTTGCCTATTATGAAATCTGATAATTTGTGTTTTGCTTGCGTTAAAATGTAAGTAATTCCCATTAAATCAGCTACACATTTTCTAAAATTTTATTTATTTCCGAGTTCAAATTATAGGGCGACTCATTTTAAATGATTAAAGATAAATCGTCAGCATACATAATAAAGAAGGTTTTACCTATTACAAATTCCAATGAATTTGTATATATAATAAAAAACACAAGGCCCAAAACTGAACCCTGCGGTACTCCCATTTCAACTAGACTAGAACTAGAGCTGACCTTTATTGCTAGATTTTGACTGGTATGTTGTATGGACACATATTGTTTACGAGATTTTAGAAAACAACGTATCCAGTTTAATGGAAAATCTCGTATGCCGCAGTCATAAAGTTTATTAAGTAACTTGTCATGATTTACGCAGTCGAATGCCCTGCTGAGGTCACAAAATACCCCAGCAGGACACTCGCCCGCGTCGATACATCTAATAATTTCACCGTAAAATTAGTGAGTGGCAGTAATAGTGGACATACCAGAACGGAAACCATGTTGATTTTTTGAAAAAAATTTTGAATTTATTTAAAAATGACATTAGACGATCTAAGTAAGCATATTCAAATATTTTTGAGAAACCAGTAGGGACGGTAACTGGTCTATAGTTTTCTATACTCATCGGATCCTTTTTTTTTAATTGGTATTACTTTACCCTCTTTTAATAATGTTGGGAAAACACCGCTCTGAAAAGATAAATTCACCAGGTATGTGACAGGTTGTATTATTAAGTATAAGACACGTTTAACTAGAAACATTGGAACATCATCTGGGCATGCCGACTTTTTATTTTTCAATTTATTTCTTAGTAGCTTTAATAGTTCATCTTCAATTAAAGTACATGTAGTGTCCGTTACTCTGGCTGGCCACCCTATCACAGATCCTTAAAACATGACAATATTGTACATAGGTGGCTATAATGCATATTATTATAAATATCTAGATTAAAGTCACCACACACGATAATATTTATATTTGGTTTATACAACATATTTAAAATGTCAGTAATATTATTAAATAAATATAGTTTAAAAAAACTAAAAAACACGCTTTTAAAGCACATCAAACTAAAAAGTGAAAAATAATTATTAATATAAACTGAAAACAATAATGAACGAAAAATACTAGTATTATTGTGAAAAAAGCGTGGGTTGCTCGATATACGAAAAATATGGCACAAAGCGCCCCACGCTTTTTCACAATAATACTAATATTTTTCGTTCATTATTGTTTTCAGTTTATATTAATAATTATTTTTCAATTTTTAGTTTGATGTGCTATGAAAGCGTGTTTTGTAGTTTTTTTAAACTATATTTATATTGCTTATTGATGCTGATATTATAATATATTACGATCCAACAGATATTTCTGAAAAAAAATATATTTTTTATTTCAGCCATGGGAATTGAACTGACGCCCAAGGAGTCCGTCGTTTCGCGTCGACTAAGACTTGCCGCTCTGCCAACAACCGACCTGACAATCACCGAATATACTTACAATATTAAGCGTTTTGCTCTCTCGCAGAGGATACGTGAGGAAAGGACTGGCGATCCTGATCAGGATAATGATATAAACTTCAAATTAATGTATTGTTACCGGTTCTTCGTAAGTGTACAAAGTTTCAATTAAATCTGTCCGTTTAAAGTGGGTCAAAATCGAGTCCAAAGAGTCGGTTACAAACAAACAAGCAAACAAACAAGCAAACAAACATACAAGTGAAGCTAATAAAAGCGTGTTAAAAACAAATCTAAATCTCCAGAAGGAGCTCTATAACAATTAATAATAATTGTATTTACTCTGTTGCTTTTCACAGATGTGGCACAGTATTCCAAATGATGTTCAATACAAGGAACAGTTAAGTTTTTTTTTTTGTTTTTAAATTTCCCTTACACCATATGTCCACCCCTCCACATTTTTTTAAGGTCTGCAGTAGGAGCTGATTAATTTATAGCTATTTATGTAAATATTACCAACTAATTCTGTTTTGAGTCCGATTTCAACTAAACACAAAATGTCCAAATTAGGGTAGGTACAAATGTCCTCAAATAGTAAGTTAACCTTATCTAAGCTTAATGTATTTATATTTAATAAAAGTAAGTTAGGTTTAAAAACTAGTTTATTGGTGTCAATTCCTTTCTGCGCAGGTGTAAAAAACGACTAATGCAAGCTCCATAAGGCCATAATTCTGGATTCATTGCGGCTATAAAATTTCCTTCCAATATGGACACTTTAAAAGAGACATACAGCTCGGTATATTTTACTTCGGCAAAGTGAGATTTTAGCATCGCTGTCAATTTGGCACACGTTGTATTTGGATCCACCCGGTATACATGTAAGTCTATTAATCGTGGTACCCCTTTCACCATCAGTGACTCTTTTTTATTACATACTACTGTCAACTGGCGTTTCTTGTTTTAATTGTAATTACATAAAGAACCTAAATATAGGATACTTCTGAAAAAGCAAATTCCCCATTACCTACTAAGTTTGCATTTGATTTAAAATGAGAACAATTTTCGTTTTTCGTTCACGACCAGGATAAGTTTAAGAGAAATCAACAGATTTACATTAATTACTTTTATTGTTATTATTATTTTTAAAAAATTTAAATACCGTTGTGTAAAAATTGCCAACAGACAATTTTCATGTGGAAAGTATTATTTGAGAAAAAACTTCTATTGTTTTTAAATTATGTTGGAGATTTTTACGTGACATGAATATCCCATTATATATTCTTCGTCGGAGATAGAACATGTTTTAACAATTCATCAGATGGACCTACATCTTGCTGAATATTGTGAGTCACTGACACTTTAAGGAACGTAGGGTGACGCAGCATAGTCTCCATGACAACTGATCTACCACAGGCGTCATCTGTATGCTCGTCTACGTAAATGCCGATCTTTACCTGTCCTTGTACTGCAGGACTAGCCATTGTCCTTGCTGAAAAATTACCGCTATTATCTGAAACACGTCGGACGGAATTGCCTTTAAATTAAGTTTTGCGCCTTAGCAACAGAACACTAAGGCATAAAATAAACAAAGTATATACTACATATACAGAATAAAAACTTTCCGTGAAACAGACACGTTGGATGTAAAAAGTGATATTGGATTTTATTTTTATATGCTTATTGGCTTGATATAAAAATTATATTTATTGAAAATCTCACATCGGCCTCTAGAGTGGTATTAATATATAAACTAACTAAATGGTTTAAACAAATTAGATTTTTTAGGAATATTTAAATAAAAACTTTAAATAATTACAAACTGTAATGAATAATAATAATAATAATAATACCTTTATTGGAAGAATTAAATATACAGTTCCACGGACAAACTTTAGCATCGGCTACTCTATGAATGAACCTCACCAAAAAATATACATCAATATTACTATTGAAACTTCACCACTTTTTAACGTCGCGTCGGCCTATATCCACTACCAAGGCCGATCAAAGAATCATAAAACTAGTATACTAGTAGATCATGCAATAAGAGATGTTAATTGTCATATGTATATTAACTAGTGTTGGAACATATTATATCAAAAATAATTTAGGTGGCCAATTCAAATTATAAACAAAATTTAACAGTGTACATTTAGAATGTTCGTTCGTTACTTACTAGTTTCAATGAACTATGTCATGTGATAAACAATTTATCATAAGTGTACTGCCAGTACATTTACACTCTGGAACACGATTATTTGAAGATACATATATCGTCTGATGTTGTTAACATACCTGGTCATAGACTTTTCCGGAGAGATCGTGCAAGAGGATTGGAACCATTTTGATTATTTCATTAAAGAAATGTCACTTATCAAACATAATAGTTGTCATTTTCATAGCTCACTTTAATAAAGTTAACTTTTCCATATTTACAGTAACTAGTTTAACTAAGATATTCGACGTTTAAAAACTCAAAAACGGTATATGGTAGGGGAAACATATGGTATATTTTTAAAATCAGGAACAAAGGATCATTCCAAAAATTTAACAATATACAGGTTTAAAAAAACAGTATTATTTTTTTGTATCCCCTGAAATCTGCACGCTACTGTACTTTTGATATCATTTTAACAAAATTCAGTCATAACCACACAACTTTTATTTAAAACTTTTTTTCCATAGGTAATAATAACGATGATAAGGGGTGGGTAATTTATAATGAATAATTTCGGGAAAAAAATAAATATGAATTTTGCTATAAAAAGCTAACGGATTGAATACTGGCCAATGGAATAAAAAATATATAATAGTATCCTATGAAATTATTACGCAGATTAAAAACAAAAAAGAAAGAATTACTTATAAAAATTGTACGTTTAATAACTCTACATTTGTTATAAAAAATAGTAATACTGAATAAGGAAAACCTAAACCAACAAATTGAGATTGAGTTAATTAACATTAAAATAAGTTTATAATATAGTTTAATATTTTTTTTAATTTTGAAGTTTTTTCTTTAGCCGGTCGTAGAAAAAATATACTGTACAACTCGAGTGGATTATCCATATCACACTCGAACTTCTTTCTCGTGCGATATGGATATCATATTCACTTTTGTTGCACAAACTACTATTTTTGCATCTGTTTTTGGAAAATCTAACAACTGTGCGAAGAAGGAAGGAAGTTAACGTGGGTTTAAATACATTAGAGTACAAAACAGTATGAATTAATGGGTACACGTCCACATAAAGCATGCAAGGTTGAACATGCAAAAATTGCAAATGGCAGAAGAATGCAAACCATGGACACGTGTTTCTTACTAATTGGTCTTCATTAGCACGGTGTAGCTGAGTTAAAATAATGGACAAAACTCAAAAAAAATACTAAAGGAAAACCACTGACAGGGAGCCATTCGCACCTTTGTGGCTTCCACTTGGATGACTTTTGTATGAGAGCGTCAATCAAGCACCGCACACGCGGGCAACTATAGCAACCTGCGTGGGATTCTAGACCCAGGATAATATATAAGAACAGAGAAGGAAGTTAACGCGGGTTTAAATACATTACAGTACAAAACAATATGAATTAACTCAGCTACACTGTGCTGATGAAGACCATTTAGTCAGAAACACGTGTCCACGGTTTGCATTCTTCTGTCATTTGCAATTTTCAATCAGAAATAAAAAAGATACAGGGGTGTCTCCACGAGAAGTGAAACACACTGTACATTCCTTGTTTGGATCAAATGATAAAAGACCGCATACAAAAAGTAAAAAAATACATGTTGCCGTTTCATTTGCAACCTAAGAAAATTTGATTATATTTCCGGCTCTTTTGTTAATCTTAACTGGTTAAATATGGAAAAAATAGACACCACTGTCATATTTTTATTCAAAACCACCATAAACAATTTAAATATCAGATTTCCTAATACACTTATAGTACCTTTACATAGTACTGTCTCCTCTGTGGTACGATTGTGTTCATCCGATCATTTAGTTTCAATGCAGTAAAAATTTACAACAGTACACCAGATAACTTTAAAGACCTTTCCGTTCATCAGTTCAAGAAGAAAATTAAGGTACATCTCTCAAATTAACAATATTGGTTATATGATTGTTGTGTATTATTGTTAAAATTTTTTTATATGTGTGGTCTGTCTTCACTTTCTTGTTACATATTAAATTGAAATTTAGTTTATGTTTGGGTATTTGTTTAAAAATTTTCAAAACTAGACCAATCTTTTGTGTATTCTAGTATATTTTTATCTTATATGTTTTAGGTTACTTTATAGTAAAATTGAAACCGCTTAATATTTTTGAAGTATTTTTTTGAGGATTAATAAAACATTTAAAAACCTCTTCAATAACTCTTCAGATATTGTGCGTTAAAAAAATTGGGTCAAAATATTAAGTCGGCCCTGTAATCAGAGTTTTAGTGAAATAACTTTGCCAGCACATTAAATCTAGCTCAATTGAAATGCTGAATTCATCGATTTTTACCACAATTCGACATTTGTAATTGATCATATTTTCTGATTCACATGCATCATTCGTATATCAATAAATATTATTTAATAAACTACCTACTTAAATAACTTCATTTTTTAAAAAATGTTCTATAATTTCTTATTTAAACGACGTGCACGAGGTAATGCATAAAAATGAAGCAAAAGTGCTAGTGTTATCATTATTTACAACCAGTTTTTATTTATACGCCACTTTGTGATCAAAATGAGATTGTTAAACATTCTTTGTAAACTCCTTAGAATGCCGTTGAAACAGAATGGCGAAAGCCGACTATTCGGGAACTGAATTTGCTGAAAATGAGATTAGATTATATGATAGAGGGGGAGCCTGGAATGCTGGCTTGTGTATATAAAGTTGTGTGGCAGAACTTCACCGAATATTTTACATAATATATTCTTGTCATAAGATTGTGTTAATATAAACACTGTTTTCAGAAATTTCAACTTTAGCCAGTTTTAACTTACTAATTCCAGTCAGTAAATAAAAGATCTGATTGTAGTTTTATTCTATAAAGTGTTCAAAGTAATGGACACTTTTTATTGACTGCATCTACAAAGTATCTTTAAAAGCTGAGTGAAATACATCTTTCTAATAAAATAATTTTTAATACAAAGCCTACTTTAAAAGCTACGGGAAAAGAACAAAATCATCTGTAACTTTTTCTGCTTTAAATGTCACTAGCTGCAAAATGAAAAATTTACAAAAAATTTGTCTCTTCTAAACGAAAAAATTATAACACAGTTTATAAGGAGTAACTAAATGAAAATTACTATAACTCTAACTTCGTATTTCTTTATATTTATTTTCTATGACTGAAAAAAATATCATGTATTAAGGTTTGGAAAAGTAATACAAAAAACACAATATACAGGATCTAGTAATTTTAATTTAATAAAATTTAATAATAATTGTATATTTTACACTAATACTAACGATAACTCTTCAGACATTGAAACAAATTTAGATGAAAACAAATGAAAGATCCCAAGTGAAAACAAGAGATTACCTTATCAGATTGTTTTTAAATGGATTTTTATTCGAATTTTCTTTTCTCTATAGTAAAAGTGGTTGAAATTTAACATGATCACCGACAGATTATTTACATTTTTATAAGTACATGAATCATTTTCAAATTAATTAATTGTAATCTGGATTGATTTTGACATTTTATGGATTCTATCGTGCTATAACTGCAGTCTAATTTTGGCACAAAAAACATTAAAACATAATAAAAAGTGAGGCTTTTTCCACTCCGTCACATTTAATTAATGATAAAAAAATTGGTATTCCATAGTCAACATTTAAACTGTGATTAACTTGTGTCATATCATTAGTATCCAGATAAAATATTTAAATATTTTATTTTTAATAAAGTTTTGATGTTTACTGAAGAAGATGTTACATGTCGAAAATGTCAATAAGATAACGTCATACGGGGTAATAAAAAGTGTTTGCTTTGTATTGCGTAGAATTTCAAAAATACATTCTTTGGTCTCCTACAAATTTATTAATTACACTGGTTAATAAAAATTTTGTCCCAAGCAAGAAATGCCCGTTTCCTATGTAATTTTGCACGTTTTTTTGCATTTTAATAAAAAATAAAAGAAGCAGTTTAAATTATCGTATGTATTGTTCAAAATGACCCCCACCGACTTCCATACAGTAGTATAACCTATCTTGAAATTCTATACGAACATTTGTGAACACATCTAGAGTCAATAAACGGCATTCTCGAACAATTCTTTCACGTAACTCTTCCAGATATTCGGGTTTTGTTGCAAATACCTTCGATTTCAAATGCCCCCAAATAAGAAATCCAAGGGAGTTAAATCGGGTGACCTAGCGGGCCACTCTACAGGACCTCTCCTTCCAGTCCATTGCTCAGGAAACCGATTATCAAAAAATTGATGGACTACCATAACAAAATGTGGGGTGCCCCATCCTGTTGAAAAACAGTTCGCCCTCTAAAAGATTATCATCTTCTTCGAGGCTTTGGGTAATCATTGGGACGATGTTATTTTCTAACAGATCGAGGTTCCTTTCGCCATTTAAATTGTCAGGAATAAAAAACGGCCCGACAATGTGATCCCCTAAGATGAAAGCCCAAATATTCAACTTCTGAGGCCTTTGGGTATGAGTTTCCATGAACAAATGTGGATTGGTTTCACTCCAATACCTACAATTGTGCCCGTTTACCTCCACATTTAACTGAAAAGTCGATTCATCAGAAAAACGTATTGTACAGTAGATTGGCATTACCGTTTAATTGTTCACTAAAAATCTCATAGAATTCAAGCCAACGCGCGACAGTCGGGATCATCTTCGTTTAATTCGTGTACCAATTTAAATTTATATGGATGAAATTTGTGGGCCTTTACAATTCGATGAACACTGCTTTGTGATACACCGGAAGCCTCAGCTACTTTTCTGAGTATTATCCATCTGCAAATGACCCAGAACTGCCACTTCCACTGCTTCACTCCTAATAGGTCACTGAGGTTCATGCTTTTTGTTTCCTACAGAACCTGTTTCCATAAATTTTGTCAATAATTGTAAAACATACTGAGAATCAACCCTTCTATCTGGGTGATTTCTATTGAATATGCGCTCCGTAGCTCTAGCACAATTATCGTTTTTAAAATAAATGCTCTGGCTAATGGGAACCACCCAAGGCCATCATAAACAGAAAATAAATAAATAAATAAATAAATGCTGACAATTTCTATTCTCTCCTGAAGGGTATAAACCATTTTGAGAACTTGCTCTGGTAAAATGTATCTCGATTTAAAATTGGTTGTGAACAAATTAATGTTCAAGGACTATCGAATAGTTATTAGTCTTTTATTATTCTAAAACTAAACGGACAAAGAAAGTGTTTTTTGTCGAAAAAACTCGTGTTGATTTGAGAGCACTAAAAAATGTAGCTTTTTATAAATTCCAATACTCAGTGCCGTGTATTTTAGATTTTTTTAAACGATTTCGATTGTGTGTAATCATCAAAAATAAAATTATTTTCCTTAAGAACGAATCGATAAAAGTTAAAAAAAATACACAGTTATGTAGGGAATTGAAAGACCTTTTAAAAGATATATCACTCGACCCCCCTTGCCATTTGAATTTTTTGAGGGGGTGGCCGTGTAGGGTAGAGGGATGATGATAGGTATACAAGTATTACATTAAAATATGTCCCCCCTATCGTGCGTCTTCAGTATAGCCGTCTTATTAGTCCTATAAACATTATCAGCTGATTGTAAATTGACATAAAATCAACAATGTTAAAAAAGTTTTAGCCAACGCGCCGCTGTAAAAACATTAGTTTGAGTAGATATTTCTCTAATTAAAAACTAATCGTTACATAAATTAATTAACCAGCGTTAATTTAACGTGATGTATCTAAATCGCAGTGATAATTGTTCATTTTCATATTTATCACGGACTTAGCTGCTATGATGACAATTTCGTAATTTCAACCTTCCTAGATATATTAATGAAATTATTAAAGCACTTCGCACTGAGTTTTACAATTTCAGTAAATTCCCTTCCAACTGCATATTTTAATTTACTTCACTCCTGAAATACTCGAAAAGAATTTCTAAATTTTATTTTAGTTTCTTACAATTAATGGACTAGGGTTTCCTTAATAATAAAAAGACTTGTTAATTCACCAGCGCTAGAAAAGAAATTTACGAGAAACATTTTTCTTTACGTCCTTTATTTGGAACTGAAAATATCCGGCGCACTGAATAGAGCAAAACTACAAAGCGAATTAACAAGAACAAGTCAATGCGATAAGAGAATTGGAGAACAGAAAGTTCAAATCTAAAAGCATCACCAGAAGGTCTCGTGTGAACTCCTCGCACGATCATTACAAATTTTATTCTTAGAAGTGATCTTTTCGAGATGGCTTTACCGAAACGACATATAATATGACAGCAGAATGACGTGGGGCATAGAAAGGAGCAGATTTAAACGGGTGGAGTGGTTGAATTAACTATGAACTCACTATATTTGTCTGAAAAACTAAATCGATAATTCACCCAAATAAAAATTACACAGTTCTATTGTCGACAGAAAATTTCGCAGCTGAATATTAACTTCAATACATATATTAACGAGGCCTTTAAGCGCGGGTTTTCCATGACATTTTTTTATCAAATTGTGCTCAGGTATAATAGACTCTTTTAGTGTGACGTCACATAATTATGAAATCTACGTACTACTGTCGTGACACACGGATTGCCTGTCAATCGGCTGGCACAAACAACTTAAACAAATTATAACAAACGGTGCTGCCATTTTTCTTTTATTTCTTTTAATTTGGTATCCCTTGCAAAAATTAAACATTTTATTTACATTCACTTTTATTAATATGATCACCCTCTGAAGCAAATCATATACACATAATTGGAAATAAATACAAAAACGTATTTTTAAATCGATAATACATCAAATGAACTTGAATATGCGAAAGTTAGGTTATAAAACGTGACGACTGAAATATTTCAACAAAATTGAAAGGATGATGAAGTTAGCAGCAATATTAACTTTTGACTATACTTCTATTGGAGGATATTTCATCAGTTTTCAAATTAATCAATTATATTAATATAATAAAAGACGCTGTGTTCAACCCTCGGAAATGTCGCTTTTATAGCCATACTTAATAAGGGCCAAGTTCCAGTCTGATATGTATGCTGTCATGACAGTAATACGTAGTTTGCTTAATTATGTGACTTCACAACTAATAGAGTTCATTGTCGAAGGTTATCTTTTATGAGATTTTACTCTGTGTCATAAATGTATATCGTTTATGACACTTTTTTTATTAATAATAAATATAGTTTAAAAAAACTAAAAAACACGCTTTTAAAGCACATCAAACTAAAAAGTGAAAAATAATTATTAATATAAACTGAAAACAATTATGAACGAAAAATACTAGCATTATTGTGAAAAAAGCGTGGGTTGCTCGATATACGAAAAATATGGCACAAAGCGCCCCACGCTTTTTTCACAATAATACTAGTATTTTTCGTTAATTATTGTTTTCAGTTTATAGTTTATTTTTCACTTTTTAGTTTGATGTGCTTTAAAAGCGTGTTTTTTAGTTTTTTAAACTATATTTATTTTTCACTTTTTAGTTTGATGTGCTATGAAAGCGTATTTTGTAGTTTTTTTAAACTATATTTATATTGCTTATTGATGCTGATATTATAACATATTACGATCCAACAGATATTTCTGAAAAAAAAAATATTTTTTTTATTTCAGCCATGGGATTTGAACTCACGCCCGAGGAGTCTGTCGTTTCGCGTCGACTAAGACTTGCCCGCTCTGCCAACGACCGAGCTGAAAATCATGGAATATACTTACAATATTAAGCCTCTTGCTCTCACGCAGAGTATACGTGAGGAAAGGACTGGCGATCCTGATCAGGATAATGATATAAACTTATCAAATTATTGTATTGTTACCGGTTCTTCGTAAGTGTACAAAGTTTCAATTAAATATGTCCGTTTAAAGTGGGTCAAAATCGAGTCCAAAGAGGCGGTTACAAACAAACAAACAAACAAGCAAGCAAGCAAGCAAACATACAGGTGAAGCTAATAAAAACGTGTTAAAAAGATTAAAATTTCCGAAAAACGTGCTTATTTAAACAATTTCTAAAGATTTCCAAATAATCGTTTTCCTAAACAGTGGATAGGAAGAAGCAACGATGCTCCAGTTTCTTGGTTCGCCTAATCCCCCGATTTAAAACCCTGTATTTTTTCTTTTGAGGAGCATTGAAATCAAAAGTTTATAAATGCCCTATAAATAATGAAGAACAACTTTAGAATTTAATTCAAGAAGCAGCTAAAGAAATTTGCCAGCAATCAGGAACTTTTGATCGTATTTTTCAGTCATTTCTACAAAGAGCTGAGGTGTGTATCCATATGATTAAAAGACATTTCAAACACCTTCTGCAATTGCTTCTCTTACTTTAATAAGTTTCGTTATGTTTCTGATTTGATTCATTATATTAGGCACTATTTAGTCTCATTACTTTGACAAGCAATACCGACTTAAATCAGGTAATCGTGATGGCCATATTGTTTAGCTCTTACTTCGCAATCTAAATTTATAAATGTTGTTTAAAACTGACTGATAATGCGACTAAATAGTGTTGGTGTGTTATATCATACATAAACTACATTCTTATTCTTTTTAAATTTCGTGAGGCAACCTGAAGCAGTGGTTAAGGCGATCTTGAATTACTTTTTCCAGTATATAGTTCTGGCAAAATAAATGGACTACTTATCGACGAGACGCCTACAATTGCCATTCTATATTCTCATTAAATTGCCTGTTGATTTTCGTCTGCGTAATTATTACTTAAATTGACGATTTGTTCCTATTATTGCCTGATCTGTGAATAAAACGAGGTTCTTATAGCAGTAACTGGAAAAAGACTTGGTGAGGCAGTCTTCCAAATACATTGACGGTACTTATCGGACATAGTAAAAGCACAACAATCTTTTATTTAAGATTCTTCAGATTGTGACGCATTTTATTGGTTTGCAATACAATCCAATGTCTTGTATCAAAAGCGCTAAAACCTCTTTTTTTCATTCGAGAGTTCCATCTCTTTTTGGCAGACTTCGATCATGAGTTGCTAGATTTAATTCCATATTCTAATAAACAAATCTATGTTCTGCTTTTCTTTTTGATTTCGAAATATACTTGTTTTTCTAAGATGATCATCAACATTAACACAACCAACAGCGTCAATTTGGGTATGCTTTCTCTTAAATATGCGTGGCTTGAAGACAATCTCTAAGAGCTTTGGCTAACGTTAGGCGAATTTACCTGTCCCAGTTACAAGTAAGCTGTTCAGTAATAACTAGTGCAACTTAGTTGAACTCAAATTCCCTGCTACACGATTGGTTATACCAGCAAATTGTTTGATTACTGCTGGAGTTTATTAAATGCATATCCCTTGGTTCATAAAAATTATAAACCATTTTTGTTACTCAAAACCATTGAAATGACTAGGTAAAGCATAAACAAATAACTTTATTCCATATTTCATACAAAACTGCAATAGAAATTCCTGCTTTCGCACTTCACGGTAACTTATAAATTCGCGTCATGTTTAAAAATAACCATAAGAGAGATCAAGTAGATGCAGCGAGACTTTAAGAGAGAATTATGAGCAGAGAGAGAATTAAGGATAAAAGGGAACGATATATAAAATGCACGGAGAGTGGATAAACGCTGAAATCTGCGACTTGAATTTTAGGTTATCAAGAACGTTTCTAATACGATATGTTTTCAAGGGGTTGCTGTGTTCTGATTTTATATAATAGAGAAATATTTACTGTCTCTCTTAAAATATTTGAATTGTAAAAGTAAAAAAAGCGAAAATATCATAAATGGGGGAATGGATTTAAATAATTAGATCGATTCCCAGCTCTAGTAGGTGGCAATGTCGAAGATAATGTGTTTCTTACCTCTCAGTTATTTTTGAAAAACGTAGATACGTTTCCTTTGTTTATTTTTTAATAGTTACATATTTCATTTTTATCTAGCAGTGACTAGATTCTTTTGGTGAATTTTACGACAATTTTCGAAATTATGACGATACACAAAATTTCAGACAGAAAATTTTCTGTCTGTGTATCTGTGTTCGCGATAGCAGCTACAGTTTTTGAGATAAAGCTTTCAAATTTGGTATACACGTTCTATAGCTCAAGGAAGAGATTGAGTTCGCTGATGAGCAAAATCGATCTAAAAAAAATATTAGTGACATTCCACCATTGTGACTTCTTGAAACGTCAAAAAATGTGACTTTTTTTAAAACGTCAAAAATTCCTTTTATTATAAACTCCACCACACGTCGAGTTTTTACTACGGTGAGGAAGTTCTGATCCCCAAGTAATTGGCAGCGGTATTTTTATTGAAAAATATATAATAATCATTTTTTTATATTGTGATGATAAAATTTTGAAGTTATTACAGTTGTTGAATTTTAAGTGTTTGTTTGATTCTTTGGCTCCTGTACAGTATATACAAGAATATTAATTTTTTTCCTCTATCTATTTAGCTTTAGCATATTTTTTTAAGCTAACTTTTAATGTTTTTTTACATAAAAATATCTGGCGCCCCAGTAAATTGTTGGTGACAATCTAACTCAATTTTACATCAGATTTCTACCTACGAATTCACGATCCGCTCTTCTGAGCTGCTGGAGCTACATATAACCGATATTTTTCACAAGGCCAATATTTGTGGAAGTGTCGTTATAATCATTAAAATGTGTAACATGTAAAAGCCTTTAACTAATTTAAATGAACTGGTAGAGGGTTCTTGTTATTAAGTGCACTTACCAAATTGTATTAATGTCTAATAAATTGTGTATTTATTCAAACTTTTTACTAAAAATTAGTAACATACTAATGGTATTATATGAAGGAATACAAAAGGGATATTCATTTCAAGTATAAGAATCATGAATATTGACTATTTTAATTCGTAAATTCTTCATATTTTACGTTTCAGCCATTTCAGGAAAGACAGCCAGCCATTTGAACGTATCAAACAAAGTGAATTGTTAAAGAAATATATACCATAATATTGTTCAAATTTGATTGAAGGAGCGCCGCCGGTGATTCATAATTAAGAAATAAATCAATATTTTCAAGATAATTACTCTTAGTCAATAATTCAAGATTAAGAAATATACCCACATTATCAAAATAATAGTTCTTTCTTTCTTCAAAATTAGCATAAATCAAGAAAAGACCACAACGTTTTACAAAACATAAGCATAGGTGTTAAATAAAAATTAAGTGTATTACATCATCAAAATTAACCAAGTATTTTAAAATTATTACGTTAGCATTGGAATTAATTAGATAGATAAGAAATTACATAATTCAGAAAATTCAAAATAATTATCAATATAATAGAAACTACATCATTTCTTATAGAAATTCCATCCTAATATAAATAAAGAGATATACAGACTCTTCGCTACAGTGTATTTAAAATAATTATATCAGCGTTAGAACCTTCAAATTTAAAAAGATGCTTTACACTACTGAAACATCTACAACTCCATGATTACCTGCAAACTAAAGAAATATATCTAAATACAGTTTTGTCAGTTGAAAATTGAACAAGGTCTTTCTATATCACGCATCATAAATGCTTGTATAAGTCCTGGTATCCCTACTCTCGCAATTTTGTGAGATAGAAGTAATAAACGTGTTCACAACGCAGATATACGGAACCTAACATTTAACATCCCTTTCGAAAGACAGTTACTCGAGCAGGTTGGCCTTCCTTCATCGATTTGGCCTTATACGGGTTAAAACCAGAGTTTTCTGGGTGGCAGATTCGGAAAGGAGTCTAAAATTGATTATGTGAATTAATGGCGAATGCGCCAGTAATAATCGCAAAACTACTGCAATGGACTTTATTAGTTGTGACGTCAAATAATTATGCAACCTACTGTCATGACACACTGGCTACCTACACATCATACTAGAACTTGACCCTTAATGCACATGTCTATAAAGGCAACATTTTCAAGGGTTTTACACAGCATAGAATATTATTTTATTTACACACACATGTTTGATTCTGTACAATGTTCATTGCATTAAAAAAACTCTATTATTGAAAATTAATTGAAATTATTTAAAGACCTTTATTTTTAATGTTTTATGTGGTAAATGTAGAGAAAACAGGAAAACTACATAAGACCAGAATAAAGTATATTACAAAATACCACATGTAAAAAATTTATCAAACAAACTCAGGAAATTGTTAAATGACGAAACAAGACAAGTAACATCCAAAAGTGAAAACAATTTAAAAAAACACTGCTTCAATAAAATTAAAACAAAAACTCTGAAAGAATTACAGTGTGACGTCATTTACGAGATACCATGTAATGAGTGTGATCAGGTATATATTGGACAAACAGGTAGATATCTAGAATCTAGAAAACTAGAATCTCGGAACATGTTAGAGATTGCGTAAATATTCACAATCCAAATAAAATAATTAAAAACCCTACAAGTTTGGCGCAACACTCAAAAAATTTTTTACACTCGTTTAATTTCGATAGAACTGATATTCTGGGTAAACAAAGGTATTTAAAAAAAAAAACTTCGACACGAAATGGTTGAAATTCAAAAACAGAACAAATGTGTCAACAAAAGTTCTGACGTAGAAAAACTTAACCTCATCTTATTTTAATTGAATAACAAAAATAAAAAAAAACCATTCGTAACAAAAAGCTAGAGATAAGTTTTTCATCCTACTATTAGATATTTATACATCACAAGTCTAGTCATTGTTTGTTCATTCACTGTACGTGGCTGATATCTTATTTTTATTGTCGTATATCTATTTGTTCATATGTTTAGTTGTTTAATGTTTTACAAAATGTGAGTACATACTGAATGTTTTAATTTTTAATCTGTTACAGTTTCTAAGTATATTTTTTAATTAGGTATTAAGTTTTATTGAATGCAATAACTGTTACATTTATTATGTGTTGTATATATGCACAGACAGATGCATATTACCAAAAAATTTAACCTCATTCTCCATTATTAATATTATTGCATTCGATTTTATTTTTTATATATATATATATATATATATATATATATATATATATATATATATATATATATATATATATATATATATATATATATATATATTATGCGTTGTTTACCAATATAGAACTACCTATACTCTATTTTATCTGCAGAGTCCTGAGGATGTATTTAAATAAAGACAAAACGTCGACATATTTTTGAAACTGGTTTTCTTCTTTAATTGATCACACCCCAATAATTCACCACATAAAACATTAATAAATTAATATTAAAAACGGATTTAGTATCCGCCAATAGGAATTACGATCTGTGAAAATCAAATTGCACATGCCAATTAGTTTGTGGCTAACCTCAAGTTGTTGACATAGTTTGTAACCTCTTTTCTCTTACTACTTCACCCCTCAAAGTGAGGAAGTTATGAATTCGTGAAAAAAATTTGAAAATTCTTATTGCATTTCTGGACCAATCTCGACGAATTATGACAATACACAAAATTTCAGACAGAAAAAAATTATGTGTCTGTGTGTCTGTCTGTCTGCTTCGCGATAGTAGCTACAGTTTTTGAGGTAAAGCTTTCAAATTTGGTACACACATTCTAGAGGTCAAGGAAGAGATTGAGTTCGCAGATGAGCAAAATCAGTCCCAATTTTTGAAACGTCAAAAAAACGTGACTTTTTTGAAACGTCAAAGTGACTTTTTTAAAACGTCAAAATGTGACTTTTTGAAACGTCAAAGTGACTTTTTTGAAACGTCAAAATGTGACTTTTGAAACGTCAAACAATTTGACTTTTTTTGAAAAGTCAAAAAATGTGACTTTTTTTGAAACGTCAAAAATTACTTTTTATTATAAACTCCACCACACGCCGAGTTTTACTACGGTTAGGAAGTTCTGATCTCCAAGTAATTGGCAGCGGTTTTTATAAACTTTGATTGTGTTTGGATTTTCGGAATATAACATCTTACAGGTAGATAATTAAGAAAATTTTAACCTCACCGGTTTTTTTGTAGTTCATTGTTTTATCAGTATATCAATATACATATAAAATAAAATGTAGAAGCCAGTTGTATGAGTGACATATTTGACTTCTGCGAAGAAAGTAAAGTCATTCGGATGACAGAAAATTCTTCTTTTAATTTGATGTCCTTTGGAAAATTAACCATTTTGCATCCACTTTTATTAATGTGATCACACTCTGGAGCAGATCATAAAACTGAAAATATGAGTGTAAACCAAATTTCATAACAAACTTATAAAAGTGAAATAGAAAATGTAATAATAATTCTGAAAGGTTACACTGCAAATATTCTCTCAGTTTTTGTTATAATCGCTATAAATTGTAAGCTTGCAAATAAATGAAAGAACTTGCAAGATTATTAATGACAATTCCGAATTAATTTAGATAAATATGTAGTTACAGACAGTACAGTAATAATTACTAAGGAGTGATAAAATGGTAAATATAAGACTAGGTAATAACAAGTTATTGTTAAATAGAATGCCCCACAAATGTTCATCCCCAGATGATGCCGAACTTAATTGGCGAAACGCGCGTCGATTTGTAGTATTGAATGTTTTAGTGTTTGACGAAACTACTTGAGTTTTAGGGCCACAAATTCTGTAAATGCATTAAACTTTTCACAGAATTCATCCATTCCTGTTCCTGGAATGCCTTGAGAGTACAAATATAGTTTAGGTCTAATCTAAGATGTCAGATAAGTGACCCGAATGTAACTCTATCACCTTACATCTTATAGGCCGGTCAGTGGCAAAGATAAGGGTAAAGTATATGTCAAATTCTATAGCCGATGTAATCGTGTTACAATAGAGAGGATGCAATATATTTTGTTTTTCAAAATGTATTATTATATCTCTAACAGTTTCGAGAGTTATGTAAATGCACAAACTACTTTGAGCCTATGTATATTTATTACTAATTGTAATAGGGAAATATTTTTATTTGGTACATTTCAGTACAAAATATTTATTTCAGTATGTTTTTCTCCACTTAAAAAGTTGTTCAGTCATCAGTCAGTTAGTTGCAACGCAAAATTTATGTTCAAGTTATGAAAAACGAAAAAATGTTCATTTTCCTGTAAATTTAAATATTGGTTATCTTGTGAATTATCCTCATTTTAAAAAATCTGACTATTATTGAAAACACTGACGTAGTTTTCCACGAAACACCAAAACACTATATGCTGCATTTGACGCGCGTTTCGCCAACCAAGTTGGCATCATCTGGAGATGATTAAATCTAAACTTATGCTAACAATCTACCCTCTTCATACCTAAACTATTGTCACGGTTCTCCGAACCGTCACAGTTCGGTGTGCACCATGACCCACTAACCAATAAAGCGGGCTATTTGGGATAGGCCCTCTGTCTCTATTCATACTATTTTTACACTCTTTGATTTCCAAGGTCTCAAATGCATCCAGCTGTCTAGTATTTGTTACATTCCTAATTAATCTTAAATTGCTAATATCTATTTTATGGTTGTTCTCAAACGTATGTTGGGCTACACTAGACTTATCTGTTCTACCATATTTGAGATGGGCCATGTGCTCTTTGAAACTAGTTTGAATTGATCGTCTAGTTTGTCCAACATATTTTTAATTACAGTCCTTACAGCTAATTTCGTCAATCCCCGACTTTTCCTTTGTTTCAATTTTGTCTTTTGGATTGCCTAAAAATTGTTGTAGTTTGTTTCCCGATGAATGAATCACTGTCATACCTACATCTTTAAAAATGTTACCAATACCACGAGTGAATCAAAGATCAAATAGCATCGATACAAATTTTGAAGTCTTGTTAGTCTCAAAGAACTGCTTAATTTGAAATGTCTTGTAACCAAATTCATAAAATTCAACTGATAGATATCAGACGTTTACTTCTTTTAATGAAGACTGGATTAATCATTTTTAATTGTTATCAGATACTGTTGTCACCCAAAAGTGACAAGGGATGGGTAAACACTTGTAAGAAAATCTGGTCGGGCACCAAAATATATCAGAAAATGTGTTCGGGCGCCAAAATATGTAACGGTGTTTGCTTCCGGGTAGCTGGTTTGGAGAATTGGTCCAGGATTCATGTTAGTTGTAAATAAGAGAGCTTAAAGTATAAACAATAGAGTTTATATTATTAAAGCAACACACAAAAGGACACATAGCCTACTCTAATATCGTCTATTGTAACAGATATAGCAAAACTATTAAATTTTATTCGAAAACCGTACAACCTAGGAAAAAATTAAAGAATAATTCTTAAAATATCTGAGGATTCTAAAAATGGTGGAATATTGCCATTAAGACAATTGTAAATACACCCAGTAAGTACGCCATTGGTAAATCTATCAACGTGAAAATTGATACGTTTGTAGAGAGCAATTCAACAAACATTTCCTCCACGAAAAAATTTATTCTTTCTTCCCTTTCACAAGATAATCGGAGAAAACGAAGAGTATGTTCATTGAGAATATTTTGCTTAAAATAACCTTCTCTATGCACCTGCTCATTAAAATGGAAACACCCTGTATACACAGGCGAAATTAATTTACTGGGAGGAGTGTAATTTCGGTGAATAACGGTGCGACGCGACGGTAGGATCAGCTCAACACGCTATAGAGTAAATACCCTGGTGTCTCAGTATGATAAATTCCTCCAGCTCAACGCGCTGAAGAGAACATATTCAGGGCTCGATGCGATGATTAGTTTCCATCCAGCTCAACACGCTGTATGTCCAGAGTAATAAACCATCACCCAACTCTGGCAACGGCGGTTGGTACAGTAACTACTTACTAACGGCGGGTCCAGCTCAACGCGCTGAAGGCCCACAGCAATAAACAACCACTGCCAATACCAGGAGGCCCAGCTCAGTGCGCTAAAGAGCCTAAGATGCTACAAAACATTCGGCCGGGCGGCGCCGTCGTCGGATTCTGAGTTCTGACTAATGGGCCTTTTCACAGATTTTTTTTATTGCTTTATGTGATAGCGTTTTATAAAAAAAACTTGCCGTATTTTTTTTCCTTTTTTTGAGCACGATTTCTATCGAAAAAAAATAACAAAAGTGTGGAAATAAAGCGCGCGCTTTTACGTGACGTCACGCAACCCACCTTAGTGACGTCAAAGGGACTACGACCTTGAACATGACACATCGGTGTATTGCAAAGTTGGTTCTCTGCTTTTTGACAGTTGATGTCGAAATTGACTTGGACAGCCGTTTCTTTTTAGTTTGAATTGTTGTGTGTGGAACCGTGGAGCATGTTTAAAAAGTGCTTTGTACCAACATGTACAAATAACAACATGAATTGTCCAATCAAAATTTTCGTTTACGTTCCACCAGATGAAAATATACGACAAGCATGGTTTAAAATAGCCAAAGTAGAGAAGCAGTTGACGAAAACCAGAAACGTTTACTGTTGTGAAGATCATTTTGATGTAAGAAAAGTAGTTGCAATTTGAAATTGATGTTAAATTATTGAAATTTTACAGTTAAAAGAAGATTCAGAAAACTGATGTTACTATAAAACCATTGGTTCCAAAACTTATTGCAACAATTGCATGTTAAAATAATGGTAGTTCCATTATATTTATAAATAAATTACACGAAAATAAGATTACTAATGACTTACCGTTTTGTTTTAATATTCCTGACTTCTGCTGATAAATAATCCAAATTTGACATGTAAAACTCGTCCACCATAATAAAGTCAACTGTCGGCAGATTTTCTGCATTTTCTTTAGAAAATCCTGGCTCCATTTTCTTCCAATAATGTGCAGAATCAAAGCAAAACACGATTCGTAAATGAACACACAGAACATAACCACAAAACTAACCGTAAATAATGTAAAATGTGTCAGATGTGGTGTGATGTTAGTAGTATTAGGCGCTCTAGCAAATGCTACCAACATGATTCCGGTTTGTGTGACGGCACTCAGCTTCAAGGTCAAATGAGTATTCAAATTGCCATAATAAATGTTTATTTTTTTTATTAAACAATGGGAGACTTATATTTCACACTGAGTTGCACAAGGTGAATATCTATCAGTCAGCTTTCAGATAAACATATTTGTTTTGAGATTTAAGAAGTAGTGAAAAGGCCCGGTGCCAAGCTCAACGCGTTTAAGATTATCCAACCATCCAGCTCAGCGTGCTGTAGGTAGCTGTTAGGATAAGACTGAATGATTTTCTCTGCTGTGGCAATTTAATTTATACCAAAATTGTGGCCTTGGTAACAAGTCATATTCTATGGTTGCAAGATGTGCACAGCAGCACAAACCAAACGGGAATTATAGAAACGGTATAAATGAAGATATGCGTGATTTACACGGCGGCGCGGCGGCAAGAAGCACAGGTCAAATGGGAATTTCCGAAGTTGTTTATTTAATGTACCAAAAACAGTTAAGTTTCTAGACGATTGTGGAAAGAAATATTAAAAATCTATGCCTTCGATTACATATAAAATCGTTTGTCATCTTTACAGATATAAACGAAAAGTGAGGAAGATAAAAATGTGAATAATTCTTACATAATATAAATTTGTTCGCCTTTGATTTTTTTTGCAGCAATTTCAGAATAATTGCATTCTGCATTCTGCATTTTATTATTTTTTCTTTTTTGTATTAAAAGTTACAGGAGATTGCCCATATAGAAATGTTGTTCATGGTTTGTCTATATAATTTCAGAGTTTAATTATTCTGGCTTTTTCCGAAACAAATTCCTTTCCCGCTTATGTATACAATCGATCTCTGCATGTAAATTAGGATATGGCGATTAACTCATACTACAGTCAACTGCACATGTCGTACAGAGCATCAAGGTGCTTGTGGTATACCGGATATTATTATAGCACAGGTGGCAAGAGCTAATTGAAAGAGTTATTAAAAGTTGAAGACGCAGAACAACGGGAAAACTTGATTATCTGGAAATACACGTGTTATTATTTCATTTAACTTATTTTATCACCATTTATCATCCCTGGCCATTTATCATACTTATAATTATTATTATTCCTCTTTTACAATATGCCTCTCTGCTTTGCATCCGAATTTTCAGTACATCACCTGCACTAGAGTTACCTCAATGGAGACTCTATCTCGTTAGCCTTTACTTAAACGGTAGTAGGCGCCGTCTCTCTCAACCGACAAACATTTCGTGACGCAATCAATTAAGCGAGCACGTGACCACTTCGTCTCTGGGCCCATTATTCACAGGGCATTAGCAAATGAGTCTCTAAAGCCGTACAGCATCTGCTCCAACACAGAATTAGCCAGTATTACCATTTTAAGAAAACAACGTAAACTAAAGGTTAATAAAATGTAGAGAATTGTTCCCCCAACGGAGGTTTTAAATGCGGCCTGTGAACCATAGATCAATGTGAAATACTATGACATTATTACTGATTTTTGAATGCTTGGGTCTATTTACAGATGAAAAAATAATTACTTGACTCATTTATTATGAGCTTTGGTTATAGAGAAACAGAGATATTAAGATTAGTAAAAAATATATCTCAGCTTATACTGTTGGTTATACTTATCGTAATGATTTTTTAAAATAGTCTATTAAGAGATTGTCTTAAGATTTATTCTTAAATAATTAATTGTACAAACTACTTTACTTACTTCCGCTTGGATTTTAGATGGTGGCATCTTCAGCATTTCTATCATCTGAATTCAAAGAGGGAACACTTGACATGTCACAATCTGCAATCAATAATAAGATATGTTAAATGTGTATCATAATAATTATTTAAATGCAAAATTTAAAAAATATTTCCAAATTTTATACTGCGTAAAAAGCAGTTCACAAACAAGTGCCAGTTTAACTAGGACAATTCTAAGTTGAGTTTGACGTAACGGCTGACCATCAATATCATCACAGAGTAAACGTGGGAGGCCTTGTAAATCTTATGAACTATTATTCGAAAAAAAGCTGAAAAATGAAAGCTACTAAATTATTTCGTGAAATCGAACAGGATTACATTTACATTTATATGTACAAAGATTGCATTATGTTGGAGGGAAGTTAAAAAAAAGTGAAATTAATATGATTTGCATCATCAGAAACTAAGACAATTGTGCCCCAAATGATGCTCGAACAGAATACTTCAGTTCACCTTCTACAAAATACGAAGCATTGAGTATTCAAAATATGATCACCGCACAGTTTCAATATCTTACAAAGAGTTTGGATGAAACTGAGAGAGGTTGTTTTCTTCTGACAATCAATATAAGTACAAGGGTCACGTTGCAGGTCTTTCTAAATCACACTATGTTTCATATTTTAATGATTCTGTTGATGTGACTGATCTGATGTAGTTAACGTTGTACATAAAGTGGGGATGTGACGGATCCTCAGGGCAAAGTAAATACAACAGACGTTTCTAGAATAAAGTCAAGTAATATCAGATGGAAAGTTATTCTTTGCGTGTGTCGTTCCTTTCAAACTTGAAGATGAAGTGAAAAATGATATGGCAAAATCCTACCTTATTTTCTGTACGCTATTATCGGTCAGTTTCGATGAATTGCATAAGCAGCAGGGAAAATGAAAGTTGTTGTACGGACAATAAATTGAAGTCTAAATCATAGAATTAAGCCCTTTTTTATAAAAAAACTAGCTATAGCATTTCACGCAGTGGCGAGGGGTATGTGAAACTTCTCATATGGTCCAAATGCTATTATCCCACCGACATCATAGATATCTCTATGGCGGATAGCGACTTGCGTAGCAAGTACCGAGAGCGGCGCCCTCTAGCCCAGATGGACTAAACTACTGTTATTAAATATGATTTGAACGAAGCAACTACTCAGCGGGCAAATACCCCGACCTGCATTGGATTATACCTTCAAATCATGATAGATCGGTAGCCAATATCATTTGTCAATTCCTAACCAGACATAGACTTGTTTCGACCTTATTAGTTCTCCTCAGTATGCCATAGGTTATGGAACAGAGCCAGAACAGGCCACTATCATTTGTCTGCTCCATAACCTATGGCATACTGAGGAGAACTAATAAGTTCGAAACCAGTCTATGTCTGGTTAGAAATTGACAAATGATATTGGCTACCGATCTATCATGATTTGAAGGTATAATCTAATGCAGGTCGGGGTATTTGCCCGCTGAGTAGTTGTTTCGTTCAAATCATATTTAATTATGGCATTTCAGTAAAATATGAATTAGTTTTGATTACGATAGAAAAAATTTCTCAAATATTGACTGCTACTTCTATCTATACATATTTTCTGTTTTTCTGAGTTTTAACCTAAAATAGTTGGTCACTTTATCACTCTGATTTTTAACAATGATGTGATTTTATACAAAACACCATATATTGCACTCGACACGCGTTTCGCCAACCAAGTTGGCATCATCTGGAGATGATTAAAACTAACCTTATGCTAACAATGTATCCAACTTGGTAGGCGAAACGTGAGTCAAATGAAGGGTATGGTGTTTTGGTGTTTTGTACAAAACAACTTCATTGTTAAAAATCCGATTGATAAAGTGACCAATTATTTTAGGTTAAAAATCAGAAAAACTGTAAATGCGTATAGGTAGAAGTAACACTAAGAAATTCTTTTATTATCATCAATTCTCACCAATAGTAGTATTGCAGTCCTATTTTGCACATTTCCCATTTGATTATAGCTCCTAGTATCAAGAACCTTTCGAACAATGAGGAATATGTCATCAAAATATTTACCAAAAATGATAATATCTGATTACGTTACATAATATTCTAATAATTTCCCTTTTGGTTAAAAAGTAAAAGCGAATTTATCGCAAAATTATCCTGAAAATAATTTCACGGAAATAAATAGAAGTCGCTTCAGCAAATTTTCGTTTACAAGTATCTAAACTTGGTCATAAAACAGCAATTTGGGACGCCGTTAAGTGTTTATTTAAAGAAGTTGCAGATGTACAGGGCAGGCAAAAGTTGATTTAAATGAGCTAAAAGTGTATAGAAACCTTTTATAGCACTTTTAGAGCGTACTCATTTCTGCTTCCATTAATGTAGAGGTCATTAAGTGACATTTCAGTTTTTATAAATTTAAAAGCCCAACATAAATTATTTTCCTGGAAATTTTAATGCGAATTTACCAGATATCCTAATACTGGGGACATCTGAGGACATTTGCTAAGGTCAGATCAATTAAAATGAATTATTTTATGATAATTTAATGAAGATTTAATAGAAATTGTTGATTTCAGAGTTAGAGGCACCAGTGGCGGTCGGTCCATGGAAGCAAGGGAAGCAGTGCTTCCCCTTGGATTATTAAAAAAAAACACATAAATAGAACCTAATTATTATTTATCACATATATTAATCATTAAAATTTACTTTTACCCAATTTCAATAGATACGGCCCTGCTTTTCAGCAGCTAAGATAATGTTGCACGTAAAACCGTAACGATGACGCACTCGATTAATCGAGCCAACACGAACTCGCGCAACTTCGATATATGTAAGCAGAGGCAACTGTCTCTGGTAAGTAGGTAACTTATTGAAATGCATCCCATCCACACTTCATAATCTTGATATCTGAGCTGTATAGCATCGTAATACGTTTTATTTTATAGATTTTAATCTCGATTTTAATATCGATTTTAATATTATACTTAATATTAATCTTCCTAGTATTATTCTCAGCTTTTGTGCTATATTTGTAAAAACTTTTTTGGTGTTTCTAAACCTGTGGTGCGGCGACAAGTGATTTTTAAAACGTTGAATATTAGTGCGCGTGTACGCAAATTTAGAATTACTTATTTAATTTGGAAGCTGGTTCTAGCACTGTGGAAAATATTATTTGCGTTTGTGTGGTGTGCAATTTATTGAAAAGGGGATTTTCAACATATTCGTTTCAAGATAAACTGGATATTATTAGAAATGGGAAACCAACACCTGATTTAAAATTCTTAAAAACGAAAGTTAAATCATGCTATAGGTACTTTAATATTGAAGTGTACAGTGCTAATCAGTGGTTAAGGGGGTTGTGAAAATTTGTGTAAATTGTTTTGTTGGCCATGTGTACTGTTCACAAATGAAAAAGGTGTTCAGATTTAAACAACATTCACAAAGTGACAAAAAGGCATGGTAAGTGTGAAACTCATTTGGGAGCGGTGCTTGGAAAATCACGAATTGAGCATTCATTAGATCAGCAGTTGAAAGAAAGTGTTAAAAGGACTTATTGATATTGTTTGTTTTCTCGGCGAAAATGAACTTAGTTTTAGAGGTCATACTGAATCTCGAAGCGTTGCTAATAGGGGCAATTTTATCAATTTAGTTGATTTATTAGCAAAATACGATACAATTTTAAGTAACCATCTGGAACACTCCACGATATTTCGCGGTACATCAAATCATATTCAAAATGATTTGATTCAGTCGATAAGCAATATTGTTTTAGAAAAGATCAAGCAAGAAATAAAAAAATCTCCTTTTGTTGCAGTTATGTTAGATGAAACAACCGATATTACGAATATTAGCCAGTTGTCAATCGTAGTACGATACATAAATCCAAATGGGAAATTCCAAGAGCGCTTTTTTAGGATTTTTAGACGTAGCAACGCCATGACCGGCCGCAGCTTTATATACTATAGTTTGTCAGATAGTCGATGATCTACAGTGTAGTGCCAAACTTATCGCCCAAAGTTATGATGGGGCCGCTGTAATGGCTGGTGAATTGGGGGGCCTGCAGGCCAAAGTAAAAGAGACTTTTCAGAATGCAATATTTGCACATTGTTTTGCGCGTCGATTAAATTTAGTTCTAGCTCAATCTGCAGCGTGTCTTAAAGAGTGCAAAGTGTTTTTTTCAAGTATTAGTGGAATGGCTGCCTTTTTTTCAAACTCATCAAAACGGACACGAGAATAAAAACTTTTCAAGAAATTTAACCAGTGAAGAGCTTTCAAAATTGTCCCTGTTAACAATAGAAAGTGACTTTGTGAAGATGTCCAAAAATTCAAACTTTTACGACGAAGTTATTTCCGACATCGCAAAAAAGGAGAGGCGGATTAAACTGCATTGTAAATAGGTAGGTATGTGCATGTTAACTACTTAACAAACTCTCTATTTCGCTGCGGGTTCAGTCCTCGCCACCGGCGCTGGCAATGTCGGTGGATATGGTTGTGTGTCTGCGTTTTTTTCATAAGTGTAACCCTCGCCCGTGCAGCTTCGGCTTTGGAATCGGGGGTTGTCTAATTTTTTGTGGTGTTTTTATGTTTTATGTTTATTGAGGAGTGGCGGTCCTACAAGTGTACTTTTTTCTAGTTATTATAACTTTGCAGCTTTCGACATTTGTTTTAAAATGAGTATACGGAAGCCACGTCCCTTTTCTTAAAATAATTTTTGCCTCGCTTCGCTCGGGGGCCTCGCGCTACCCATCACTCTATATCACAAACTGCTTCCCCTGTATCAAAACTCACCGCACGCCCCTGAGAGGCACACATAATCAGTAATATTTATACTTGTTTGTTGCCAACTTCAATCTTATTTGTCTTATTTATAAAAAAAAATTATTCAAGATTTATATTACTTTTATTAATAACTATTTTCAAATATCTTTTTATCTTTTTATAGATAGGGCATATCAACTATGTCTTTAAAAAGATATGTTTTTTTCCTATAATAGAATTATTATACGTACTGATTTTAATAAAAACAAAAAGAAGAGAAAATTAAATAGTTGTTTTCAAATTTTTATAAATAATATTATGTTCTTCAATAACCAAACATTAAAATTGGGACATAAAGTAACAAGAAACAAGAGAAAATCAGTAATTACTGGATCCGCCATAATTTCTTTGACAGTCATCAACAATTTTTATCCGGCTTAAAAAACTGATTGTTGCACTGCTAAGGTAATTCGTCTATAGCTTTTTGTACCAAAGATCATTGAAATTGTTTATGTGATGGATTAATTACCATACTTTGTTTCAATCATATCCAAAACGAGTTGTATAGGTGAAAGATCTGGGAGTGTGGAGGCCCTGAAAATACCACTGCATAATAATACAGATTTATTGGGGTCAAAATAAAATAAGAAGGTTTAGTGCCATATCCCAAAAAAAAAACAACTATGCAGCTTTATTTTGGTTCTTGTTCCTGATCTATCCCATCCTAGATCCAATTCTTTAGCTACGCTACGCTGATGAGGGGCAATACGTGTCCGTAGCTGCATAATTGTTTTTTTGGGGATATGGCACTGTACCACTGCATGTTCTTCATTCAACATGCTTTGTCTTGTTGAAAAATAGGATTACTTAACCTCCATAAAAAAGGAAGCCTAACAGGCTGTAAGATGTTTATAATGTAGCCCTGAGCACTTAGGTTACAAGAAATATGAACATGAGGTTAATTGGGATTACACGCAATAGCATCTCCGGTGTGGATTTCAAATGAAAATCCTTAATTACGACGAGCTCCATGTAAACGCAAACGATATTAATCACGTGATGCCACTCATTTAATTTGCCTTTTGTCACATCATTGTATTCTGAAAGCCTGCAATATGTTGTTGTCAAGAATAGGCGTAAATATGGACAGTGTGACCGTAGTCCAAAACGTTATGGCAAAACGACATTCAACTCTTCTGCTTTACTTATCTAACGGTAACACAATTGATTTCCATTTAGGTGGATTGGTAAAAGGGAATCTATAGGGTAACCAGTGATTAAACCGGATTTAACACCCTTTGACTTTTCTTTATTGATAATTGAAATATGTAATTTCTCACTATGTAAGAATAAAACGACTCTATTTTATGTTTTTCCTTCAAGCAGAAAAATTTATCAGACAGAAAGCAGAGGATCTTTGATTTTTACTGTTTATAGTTAGTTTAAAAGTTGTAGACTACGTACCTACAAATGAAACACTCTATACATACACATTTTAATTTACAAATTAAACTCTAACCCGTTGCTCGTATAGTGGGTCTATATCTCATTTTTACGGTCCATACAGGAAATGTTAAAAAGATTAATGTGATTTCGGGTCGCGCTCCCTTAAAATTTAACATCATACACGACCGGTGCTATCGAAACATATTTCATAATTCAGCTTTTAACATCCTAAGTATCGCTTAAAATCCTGTGCATTAGCGAAATGGACTGTGTCCATTTTGGGTAAAAAAGAATTAAAGTTTTTACCTTATACTGATTTAAGTCGCATTGCGATGAACCATTGAAACCTCGGATTAGTTAGGAGCGGGATATTTGACTTAATCATAGTTTGTTAATGCCTGAATCATCTGATTATGTAATAAGAGGCATTTTTAAAAAGGAACACCATATTCCTGGAACGTTGGAGTTTAAAACATAAAGCAAAATACCGTGTGAAGAACATATTGGGATTGTTTCGATTTAATTCCAGGCGTTTCATAGGGTTATATATCTGGCCCAGTACTTTTCTTTTTTGAGGGTGTTTGTTAATTCCCTATTATAAATTCAGGAGATTGTTCCTTGGATCTTTTTTGGGTCTGCAAACCTTAATAAACTTAGGGTCTAATGTCACTGGTTTCCATGATATTGTTTGAAGTTTTTGAAAAATATCACATTTATTCAAATATCTCAGAAATTGATCAAACTTGGGCAGTGATTTCATTAATTAAAGGTACTAATCCACTGAATTTCTGTACATATATGACAACCAGTGGTGGAAATGCTGGGAGGAATTACCAAAAATGTTCAGAATTTCTATGCCAATTTCCATTATATTAAATATTATTAAAATGAATTATAATGAAGAACTACTTAGTTTATGAATAAACCGCAAGGGAAATTTTTACCAAAACGTAATTTTGGATTATAATTAAAAAGCAGAAGCTTTAATAAACTTAGATTATATAACCAATAACTTGAGAGGCTCTGTGTGTCTAGACCGCGCGAAGGCAAGTGTTACTATATAGTCTCCATCCTGCGGGTTCGAGTCCCGCCAACAGAACTGTCAATGTCGGTGGAAATAGTTGTGTCCGCGTTATTCATAAGTGTATCCCTCAGCCATGCGGCTTCGGCTTTGTATTCGGAGGTTGTTTAATTTTTGTGGTGTGTTTATCTACAATTTCAGAAATACGGGGAATTTTCGAAAATTATCACTTTTACCCTCACGGCGTGGCTAGAGCATGTTATGGCAAATGCGACTAGAAACCTTTCTATCGTAGTTGCAGGTTCGAATCCTTCCACCGGCACTGACAATGTCGGTGTAAATGGTTGTACATCCAGGTTTCACTAAACCCCTTCCTAGACAGCTTCCGTTTTGGATTTCGGAGGTTCTCTGTGGTGTTCATTAATATATCTCATATTTACTCGATGGTTCGAATCCATCCTGGAGCAAGTTCAAAATTCTATTTGTAATTTGTTTCCGACCAAGACGTCGATGCCCTAGATGTGGTTTGGACTCCACAATATACTGTAGGTCCTCGTCTCTCGTTAGCCAATACAAAATTCTAGGATTTTTCGGGAGTTACTTCGTTGACTTGAGGGGTGATATATACACATATCGGCGCTCGTTTTAGAACATTTTAGCTGGCTGGATATTATCACAGTATTCTAAACAATACTGTGGCCATTACTAAACTCAACTAAACAAACCACAAGATTAACAAGGACAGATATGGTAATCTAAGCATTGGGACTGAATTTTATTCAGAAATTCCTATTTATTTTTTATCTATTCTGTGATGACTAAGAGTGGGTGATGATGAAATTAAGTTATCGATAAATCAATATCAAAAACCATGATATCGATATATCGAAAATATCGATATTTTTGATAATAATCGATATAATATATTATCGATAATAATCTTTATTACCATATTATCGATAACATCGATGTTATCGATGTACCGAAAATATCGATATTATCCATAATATCGATATCATCGAAAATATCGTTATTATCGAAAATATCGTTATTATCGATATCTATATAGTCGATACTATCGATAATATCTGTATCATCTATATCAGTATTGTCGATAATATCGATCATATATGTGAATACTGTCGATGCTATTGGTATAATCGATATTTTCAGTAATATCGATATAGCAATAACTTCGATATATCAATAATATCGATAACAGTAAAGAATTAGTCGAAATTTTATTATTTTGATCTTAGAATCTTTAAAAAGTTGCAACTTTCTTTCGCCAATTTCAATTGCAATATTTTTCTGCCAAATTCTTTAGTTAGTCATGCTTAATAGTTAGGTCTTATTATATCACTTAAGTCCCATGCTCTAATACTAAGATGTGACGAACCAAAATTTCTCCAGCCGCCACTGGCTACAACCGTTGAGTACAACCTCGAGGGTGAGAGTTTAGTAGGTACTATGTTTCAAAAACTTTTTTCTGTCTGAAATTTTGTGTATCGTCATAATTCGTCGAGATTCATCCAGAAATGCAATAAAAATTTTCAAAATTTTTTGATTTCCGGTTATAGATTTGTTTTTCTAGTTGCGTTTTGTTTATTTTGTTGACACTGTTTATCGTATCACATAATAAAATGTGTCTCTTATCTATGAATAATATATCGTCTCCGTCTATGCATATTCATAACCTCCATTCTGAAATCCGACACTTTTTTACAGTCTACCACTCCTGAGTTTGAGACTCAGCTGCGGCTCTACTAATATAAATAAGTCTCTAAAAAAAACATGTGTAACATGTTTGAATAAATGTGTCCATAAAATTAGGTTTGAAATATTCGATGCAAAAATATCTGATGTAACTACAATACAACCAAATTCATCTCTTCAAGCAGAGATCTTATCTAATTGACATTATTTAGCGACCAAATTCATCATAAAAATTTACATCATTTTAAAATACACGACGGAATATCCACAAAACCGCGTAACCTCCACTGGTTTGACACCAATTATTTTAAACATTTACAAATTGACTAATTTTCAATGTTAAGCCGACATTCAAATCCGTAAAATTCACAACAGAAATAGTTAATAGGTTAAATTTTCTATTATTGTCCTGTGGGATGGGGTAAATATAAACCCAATGAAATTTTGAACTCTTTTATAATAAAACTGTTATGACTCTTTTAAATTTGCATTTAAAAGTACAGAAGCATGATTTATGAATTACAATAATGTAATTTTATATCAAATGGGCACAAATGAAAGAGTTTAATGAAACGGAGTTGACGGTTTGCATGGAAATAGAAAGAAAAATATGTGCATTCAAAATACTGATGAATACGCGCAAAATATTGCATTCGTTTTAATACAATCATTTAAATTTCAATTTAATGTTCGCATTTGGAGTCAATGGTCACATTTCGTTTAAATAAAAAAAGCAATATTGAAAATTATGAAATTTAATGTACAAATAATGTAAATGAAACATTGCATTAAACTGGTCTATTCAAAAAAATAGAAAATGAAATAGATGCAAAAGATAAAATAGAGTATTGTAACATATGTGTATACTTATATTACGAGATATTTCTAAGTTGCAAGTCAATTATACTTTTTAAACTAACGTAATTGATGTTACATAGGCTAGAAATAGAGTTATTATTATGTACGAATATGTCTGAATCAATGTCGCTCGAAACACAAATTTTCAGGACAAGAATTATTGAGACGTGTTTTGATTGCAGTGGAATTTGTTGGTAGTTGAACCTGGGAAGTACTGAAGTCTCGAGTGAAGTAAGTACTAGTAGAATAAGTAGGCTTGCTAATGATTTTTTGGGCATTTTGTACTTAAAAAATAAATACCTAGAAAAAACATTTAAATGGATGAAAATACATTACACTTAATTTTTGTAAAGCTGTTATTTTCTTACCGCGAACATAAATAAAATGTTTATATATTCTTAAATATATATGTTACTTAGGGGTATTACAGGGTTGAAGAATGTAAGCGGGGGTACGTGAAGGCAGTATTTCGAAAGTTTACAGCATCTTTCTAACTAGGAAATGCTTTTAACAACTCCACAGTAATCCCACTTAGGGAACAAAACCTTTGTTCGTAGGGCCATAATGAACCGAAATGTTTGAGTATCAAAGTTATATTTTCCCCATAACGAATTTAAAACTAAGGAGAGTGAGAAAAAGAGTTTTGATTTATGGTAGTTTAAGTATTCATAGAAAAAAATAATGTTTTAGAAAGTTTCCATATAAAGGAATAATAAAGAATTGAGGGGATAGGATCTCCTTAATTTTGTCCAGTCATTTTATCAAATTCATCACAACTGTTTTTTTTTTGCTAGCGCAAAACATCTTTATAAGTAACACTGCACTTATAGTCCCAAGAAAAAATAATATTAATTTTATTTAAAAAAAATATGTACAGGGTGCGCAAATTTAGATGTTTGTATACGATAACTCGGTAACTGTAAGAGATACAAAAAATGGAAGACATATTTTTGTCTTTTTTTTTTTGAGACAAATACACTGGCGAAAAGAAACATTTGGTATCGTCTTTTGTTTTCGAGTTATAAACACATATCAATATCTTGGTTGTTTATGTTATGAAAAAACAACTTTTACATTCTTCAAGCACTTTTTTTCTGTATAATACAGTGGCCTAGAGAAATTTAAAAAAAGGTGCAATTTCGAGTTATGGCATAAAGTTGTATTTATTTTATGAGAATCATAGTTGGCTATGGTTTAGTTAAAAAGGAAATTTTTTTCTCTTTCAAAGTATATAAATACGTGGGGTCGCTTTTTGATGTGCAAATATTTAATAGCGAAAATAATCTATTACTAGATTACTTTTTGCATTTTTTTTATATTTGGGTCATTCTTTTACAAACCGCACACTAAAAAAATACTTGACATTTTAGATTCGTCTGAAATTTTTTTTACAGCTTCTATACGTAAAATTAATTGACACATATTTCAGGATTTTGCTTAAAAATTTTTTTTTTCGAAAATATCCATTTATGAAGTTTTGGTATTTTGCTGGATTTTCTCCAGTCGTCTCATACATGAAATTTATTATCTCCAGTTGTACTGATCGGATCAATGTCATTTTTTTACAGTTTAAGTGTTGTTACGTTAGCTTTCTAAAAGCATAAAAAAAATTTTTTTTCAATGTCAACATATCAAAAATAATAACAATTTAATTGTTTAAATAATTGTTAGATGCTGTTGCCCCAGGTTTAGTTAATTTTAAAAAATACCAATTCATTCTTCATCATGTTCCTTAGAAAATGGCATCGGTGAAAAAGTGGTATCTCTATGAGGTCAAAAGTTATTAAATATTTTCGAGCGCTTGTCAGGCGGCGCGCACGGAGTCGCCATGCTGGGCGTAGCGCGCGGAACGTGCATTCAAGCTCCCTTCAGTTTTAAATATATGTAAATGTTTTCATTCTGTTGTTCGACAACGTCGTATACGCATGCCATATTATTACTATCATATTTTAATCTAAAACTACTTAGCGATAATCATAAAGTGTCGGTACAATGCCGAAAGCTTCAAAATCGTCGATTGGTCCGAAAATCAAAGTAGATCGATGCTTCAATCCCTTCGATAAGTCTTCACATCGTAAAAGAGAAAATCTAAGACCAGTTTCGAAGCAACATTTAGTGGCTCTTAACTTACCGGTAACGGATGAGTTCCTTCAGCGAAAAATCTGTAATACTTGCCGTGTTAAATTGTTTCAATTACGCAAGAATCGCGAAAAAGAAGTTCGAATCAACTGTAAGTAGTATTTTAGAAGCAAATTTCTTTAATAAAACTTCATTATATGAGACAAGGTCTAAAATATCCTAAAATTATAAAATAAATTGTTAAGCTTCAGGTTAACTGATGTATGTAAAAATTACATTGTTTTTAGAAGGAGGAAATTAATGATTCTAATTTTGACGCTTTGGAAAGTAATGACGTTAACTGGAAACGTTCTCCTGAAAGTCCCGGTGTATCTTTTGAAGAAGACAAAGTGGCAGTATCTGCAGTAATTGATTCTATCAACCAGGGTTGAAGTTAAAATTATGAAATAAAATGTATACTTTGTGCAAAAAAAAACATTTTGTATACTACTCAGAAGCTAATAAATCAAAGTGTTTAAATTTAGTTTCTTACTTTTATTTTCTCACGTCGTGATATTCAATATTAATTTAGTAACCGGGAAGTAACTATAATGTTCTTTTCATTATTTATATTAATTTTTATACAGTAATGTTTATCAACAAATATTTTCAAACTATTACGCAATACGGTAAACATTCATTAATATAAAATAGGTGCAAATGCCCGAAACCTCTGACGCGCTCGGAGCGCGCCGCCTGACAAGCGCTCGAAAATATTTAATAACTTTTGATCTAATAGAGATACCACTTTTTCACCGATGCCATTTTCTAAGGAACATGATGAAGAATGAAGTGGTATTTTTTAAAATTAACTAAACCTGGGCCAACAGCATCTAACAATTATTTAAACAATTAAATTGTTATTATTTTTGATATGTTGACATTGAAAAAAATTTTTTTATTCTTTTAGAAAGCTAACGTTACAACACGTAAACCATAAAAAAATGACATCGATCCGATCAGTACAACTGGAGATAATAAATTTCATGTATGAAACGATTGGAGAGAATCCAGCAAAATACCAAAACTTCATAAATGGATATTTTCGGAAAAAATTTTTTTAAGCAAAATCCTGAAACATGTGTCAATTAATTTTACGTATAGAAGCTGTACAAAAAATTTCAGACGAATCTAAAATGTCAAATTTTTTTTTCATGAAATCCGTGCGATTTGTAAAAGAATGACTCATTTATTCCAAGTAGGCGTGTGTCATCTGTTACAGTGTTTATTTGTTTGTCAGTAAATTGCATATTAATAATTTTGTTTCCGTCATAATTACATCCCATTTAATCGTAAAAGTGAAGATGTCTTCCGAAGATTACGAGAAATATGATATGTTAGATGCTTTATCAAAGTAATAACAATTATGATATTGCATCCAAAATATATTTCAATCGCTGTCCAGGAAGAAGACAACCTAATAAAGCTATTTTTAAGAGGTTAAAAGAAAATCTCATTAATTATAGGTCCTTCACAAGCCATGACCAGAAAATTACAACATTGAAGATGCTGAAGAAACATTTATAACTGTAATTGGAATGGCGGTTGCAAATCCTTCAATTTCAAGTCGTCAAATTGAAGCTGATTCTGGGATTTCAAGACGTCGAATTTGGGTATTATTCAGGCCTTATACAATAAGGAAACAACGTCACCTGCAACCAACTGATCATCAGCGACGATTGGAGTTTTACATACGATATCCTCAAAAAAGTCAACAAGATCCATTATTTTCTAGAAATGTAGTTTGGACAGATGAAGCCTATATTAGCAGGGCAGGTATTTTCAACAAACATAACGAGCACTATTCGTCTGATATGAACCCTCACCGTACCGTTGACGTGCTATCTCAGGGACGCTTTGGTTTTAGTGTTCTACGTGGCAATCGTGTTTTAACATATCACATATATCAAGAAAATCTTAATGGCCAACGGTACTACGAAATCTTAAACCAGGAATTTATGGACAATCCACCTTTAATTGAGGCAAGAAATCAATTCCTTCAACACGATGGTGCACCACCTCATAATATCAGGACCGTTTCAGAATTATTAAATACCAATTTTGGAAATAACTGGATGGGAAGTAACGGACCAGTGAGGTGGCCACCACTATCACTTGACTTAACGTCATTGGATTTTTTCTTTTGGGGCCACATTAAAGAGAAATTATGCAACAAAACCAGTACCGACATAATTGACCTCAGACAAAATTTTATAGACTGTGTGAATTCCATTTCAAATCTTTATATTTATAATGCAGTTCAGAGTGTTATGAAGAGGTGTAATTTATGTATCGAACATAACGAACATCAGTTTGAACATTAACTTTAATTAAAATTTTTATTTTGTAATTGTAATGTATTATAAAATTAGATATAAATATCTGATTTTTTGGTCTTGGCTTGTTGAAATACCCACAATTAATGAGATTTTCTTTTCACCTCTAAAAAATAGCTTAATTAGGTTGTCGTCTTTCTGGATAGCGATTGAAATATAATTAGGATGTAATATCACAATTGTTATTTCATTCCTTTGAATAAAGCATTCTAGCATATATCTCGTAATTTCGTACGACATCATCACTTTTACGATTAAATGGGGTGTAATTATGAGAGAAACAAAATTATTAATATGCAATTTACTGACAAACAAATAAACACTGTCATAAATGGCACACGCCTACTTGAAATAAATATAAAAAAACGCAAAAAGTAATCTACTAAAATATTATTTTCGCTATTATTATACATCAAAAGCGATCCCGCATGTGATATATAGTTTGAAAGAGAAGAAAATTTTCTCCTTAACTAAACCATAGCCATTTTTTTTAATTTTCTCAAGGCCACTGTAATATACAGAAAGAAGTGCCTAGTGGTTTTTTCATAACTTTACAAACAACCAAGATATTGATGTGTCTAAAAGTCGAAAAATCGAACTTTTGTTTATAACTGAAAAACAAAAGACGATAGCAAATTTTTGTTTTCGCCAGTGAATTTATCTCAGAAAAAAGAGAACGAGAGTGTGTCTTCCATTTTTTTCTATCTCTTACAGTTACCGAGTTACCCTATATTGCATAAAGACGTGTGTCAATCAACATGGGCAACACGTCGAACACCTATTATAAATTTTTCTGATGAATTATTTGAGGGACCTCTTTTTTTTAGTTTATTCTTGAATTTGACACTTATTTATTTATAAAACGAAAATGGTTGCAATTAGCCCTAGGGAAGTACTTACAAAAAATTTTCGTTTTTCATTTGTACATCACATCGTCGAAAAATATACAGAGTGTTTCATTTGAAAAAATTGAGAAAATTCAATTTAAAAAAGTTCTTAATTGAAAAATAAACACTTATTTATTTATAACACGAAAATGGTTGCAATTAGCCATAGGGAAGTACTTGCAAAAAATGTTCATTTTTCATTTCTACATCACATCGTTGAAAATATACAGTGTTTCATTTGAAAAAATTGAGAAAATTCAATTTAAAAAAGTTCTTAATTGAAAAATAAACACTTATTTATTTATAACAGGAAAATGGTTGCAATTAGCCATAGGGAAGTACTTACAAAAAATGTTCGTTTTTCATTTTTACATCACATCGTTGAAAAATATACAGGGTGTTCCATTTGAAAAAATTGAGAAAATTCAATTTAAAAAGTTCTTAATTGAATACTAATTTTTGGCCACCCTGTACATTTTTAGGAAATGAAAATGATTCAAAAACATTAACTTGATGTCTCATATCTGGTATTCGCATAAGTTTTTCTTAAAACCCATACTTGTGACTGTGGTGATTTTTTTAAAATCCATCTGCAGATGGCATTATTTCAACAAAAAAATTCATTACATCAAAGTGGCTGGGAGATAGCCAATAATAATATAGGAATAAGTAGAGCCTAGAAAGAGGCTTCAAAAAATGTACTGATATACATAGCATTCTATTTAAAAAAAAGGCTCTTGATCCTGTAATTTCGTCTTGGCTCGCCCTGTATGTTCGAAAATAATTTCCGGTTATAGACTTTTTTATCTAGTTTACTTGCAATTTTTTAAAAAATTTCTAGCTATCGTAGAACTCGAGATATCGAGGTCCGACGCACTATTGCCCCACGCTGTATATCTTATAAATGGTTGATTATTACCATCACAGCGAAATGTGGGAGATTTTTCGAAATCTATATAATACAGCAGTTATTAAGGTATGGCATTAAATGATTGAAATATAGGTTACTCGTTTTTCACGCCAATGACATTGTATTCTAATTAAGCTTATAGTTATCAGTAAATAAAAATAAAGTATTCTATACCATCTACCCATCTTTCAATTTATCATCCTTAAATGAGTATTTTTACAAAATTAGAACGTGCGGATCAAAGCCTCGAGTATATGTAATGTAAAGAGCTCATTTGGGATTCAAGTAAGGTCTCTTTTTGTACCAAACTCGTCCTTATTGACGTTTGCCTGACGTTAAATTAATTAAAAGTGGTCTTAGCTCGACCCCATCCCTTGTTATTGTTGAATATTTATAATAGCAACCGTCAGACAACTTATTACAGTGTACTTAATTAAATTGTAAAATCCCTCAAACACAAAATTTATTTAACTATACCTGTTTAATTGCCTCCAGTAAGCTTTTACGAGGAAAATATTGTATAAGAGTTATTAAGAATTTGATGGCATTTTAAAAGATTTTTAAAAACAAATCGTGTACTTTTATAACTTACTGAATATTTACAAAGATAATGCTAGTCTTCGATATTTATAATAATAATAGTAACAGAAATATGAAAGTAGTAATAAGCGCCTGCATCTATCGACATAATGCGGAGTTTTGAGTACTATATTACCACCTAAGGCACTCGAACGGGGTAAACCAGACACCAGCGCCGCCTTACGTCCCCGGCGATATTGGATCCGTTGGAACCTTTGATGTGAAGATAACACTGGCGTAGTTTTCCTTGAAACACCAACACTCTATATACTGCACTCGACGCGCGTTTCGCCAACCAAGTTGTCATCATTTGGAGATGATTAAAATTAATCTTATGCTAACAATGTATCCTATTTATACCTAAACTATTGTTAGGGTTCGGTGAATCGTAACCCACTAACCAATAAAGCGGGCTATTTGGGATTGGCCCTCTGTCACTATTGATTCATAATATATTTACAATATGTGATTTCCGAGCTTTCAAATGCATCCAGCTGTCTAGTATTTGTTACATTCTTAATTAATCTTAAATTGCTAACTTCTATTTTATGGTTGTTGCCAAACGTATGTTGGGCAACGCTAGACTTATCTGTTGTAACGGTCCATTTTTTAGATATAATTAACTTGCGTTTTATTTAATGCTGATTGCATAATTTGATTTGAGGTCAACCTTAAAAATTCTAGAACCGACAACTAAATTGTAAATCTTTGATATTCTAAGCGACCACTGGACCTTTAGTGCACCAGCGAGAACATTGCGGTGTGGGGACAAGGGGGAACGCTTGTACTAAAGACGGTTAGGTTTTTGAAGGCAGAAGCTCGGAGGCCTCGGCACCGAGTGGGTGTGTTGATGTACGTTACCTTTACCTTTATGTTTGAAGACAAGACCGAGGCTTTGAGTGAGTTAGTTGTGTGCGTTGCTGGCATTACGTTCGAGATTTGGTCTGGCTGAAAGTTATGGTTCTGAAGTTACTAAGTATGTAGCCTAAGAAAGATATTCTATGAGCTGGTAAGGTTATCTTACTTATACTTATTGTCATATAGGTACCTATTAAATAGTAAACAGCTTCCGCTCTGAATGCAAGCTGGACATTTGAAGACTAAAATTTGCATCAACAGGCTGATATGCCTATCTATCTAGAGGTGGAGAAAGCCCCCTAGAGTTTTAATTTTGCTCTTGAACTGTGCGAGACAATTTTATGAAAAGTAACCGTTCTTTCCCCCTTTCAACGACACTAGTGCGTGTTTTTTAGACGTTTAAGATATATAACTTTCCTAGACTTTTTATATAAAACGAAAAAGAAAGGAGGGTGGCGCCCTAAAACAAACTTGTTAGGTGAAAATAATTATATATTTTCTGAAGTTTAAACTCATGTATGTACCTAGTTTATTACTTGTTAACCACGCCCTGACGCTCTTGTGTTTTATATTCTAAATATATGTATGTATTTTTTTGTTTTCGTTTTATTTGAATAATTAAAGTAAGTCAAAGTAGCGAAGAAAGAAATAAATTCGTTATACTGTGCTGCCATATTTGAGATGGGCCATATGCTCTTTGAATCTAGTTTGAATTGATCGTCTAGTTTGCCCAACATACTTGCAGCTAATTTCGTAAAAAAGATACCATTGTTCTCAACACAAAATGTCGAGTTGTTTTAATTTTCTAATCCATCGTCAATTAAGCTTTCGCCTCAATGAGGAGAGGTTTGAAAAAGAAAAGCATTGATTAAGGATATAACTGCGAGTAATGGATATTCTGTAAGTTTAATTGATAAAATAATTAACGAAAATTTAAAGTCACTTGGAAATTTCTCGACCTTTCAAAATGAAAGAGAAAATCCGAGATTTGTATCGATTCCAATCGATCCTCGATTCATCCGTTGTATTGGTAAGATTTTTAAAGATGTAGGTATGACATCTTCGGAAAATAAACTACAACTTTTAGGCAATCAAAAATACACAACCGGAAAGTTGTTTGAGATATTTATGCACACTTGTTTGTTCAATCCGTTGAAAAATGTTATTAGTCCTCATCAGCACGGATTTATGAAGGGTAGATCTACAACCTCGAACCTCCTCTGTATTTCACAGTTTATCTCGGAGAAACTTGAACGCCAAGGCTAGGTAGATATAACATACCCACCTATTGGATATCCTCACGAATTGTTATTGACAAAGTGTGATACAATTTCTTTGGATAAACGTAGGCAAACTCAATCTGTTATTTTATTATATGAAATTTTAAATTCAATAATCGACTGTTCGGAAATATTAAACCAATTTAAGTTAAACATCCCTCGTCTAAATTCTAGACATCCTCAAACTTTTAATCAATCTACGCCTCGTACACAATATGTCAGAATTATTCCTCTATCCAGGACCGCACTGACATATTTAATACCAGCTTATCAAAAATTAAAACTGTGATATTTAGTATGTGATATACACGAAAAAGTGTTATAAATATGCTTGTTCTTTTAATATATATATATATATATATATATATATATATATATATATATATATATATATATATATATATATATATATATATATATATATGTGTATGCCAATATCATTTGTCAATTCCTAACCAGACATAGATCGATTTCGAACTTATTTGTTCTCTTCAGTATGCCATAGGTTATGGAACAGACAAATGATAGTGGCCAACCTGCTAGTTATATACTAACTAAGGTGAAGTGAATAGTCCACCTGGGTTAGGGGTTGCCGGATAGTAGCATTCAGACCATATGAGAAGTTTCATACCTCTCACCACTATTCATATATATATATATATATATATATATATATATATATATATATATATATATATATATATATATATATATATATATATATATATATATATATATATATATATATATGTATATATATATATATATATATATATATATATATATATATATATATATATATATATATATATATATATATATATATATATATGTTATTTTTCAGGTCCTCGTGGGTAGTGAATGTTAAATTCGTTCCGGTCCCGTAAGGGAGGGAGAGGGACCGTGGGGGGGGGGCTACGCCTCGGAGGGGGGGGGCCCCCGCCATCTTCAGGTTCTAACAGATAACCATAGCTGCGGGCTCCGGTAACCTCGAACTGAAAAATTATTAATTGTTTTTCAGTTCGAGTTACCAGAAGCCGCAGTAAGCAGTTATCTGTTAGAACCTGAAGATGGCAGATGAGATTCTACCGGAAACGTCGTTCAGACAACCACGGTCCCTCTCGGGGGCCTATCACCTACGCGGGAGTATACCCGGAAAACGAATTTTAATATATATATATATATATATATATATATATACATATATATATATATATATATATATATATATATATATATATATATATATATATATATATATATATATATACATATATATATACATATATATATATACATATATATATATATATATATATATATATATATATATATATATATATATATATATATATATATATATATATATATATATATATATATATATATATATATATATATATATATATATATATATATATATATATATATATATATATATATATATATATATATATATATATATATATATATATATATATATATATATATATATATATATATATATATATATATATATATATATATATATATATATATATATATATATATATATATATATATATATATATATATATATATATATATATATATATATATATATATATATATATATATATATATATATATATATATATATATATATATATATATATATATATATATATATATATATATATATATATATATATATATATATATATATATATATATATATATATATATATATATATATATATATATGTATATGTATGTATATGTATACCTCTTAGTGTAATGTAGTTGACTTGTTTTTATATTCAGTATTAAGTGCACTGTCTAATATTATTTCATGTTATTGGTGTTAGAATATTTCACAAATTCTAATTGTATTTCCCTATTCTGTAATTGGTTTTATTACAGTTGGATAGCTGTAATTCAAATAAAATAAAAAATAATAAAAACATCAATTTTAGACCTCAATGTGATATTTTTGGAATCAGCTGTTGATTCAGAATCCAAAAATGGAGAAATATATAGGGTGTTCCATTTAAAAAATATCGATGACGTCATAACCGTAACAATGATGATGTCATAACTATATAAATAAAGGATAAGGTGCGCAATTGAAATAAAAATCAAAATATCTGAGGACTTTTTCTAAATATTTTTAGTTTAAGAAATAATGAATTTATTCCATACTTTACGAACACACAGTATTTTACATCTATGCACTGTCCAGAACATTCCTAGCCATTCTTGTACAATTCTAGTTCTATCTAACCAGTCTACACAGTCCAGTGCCGTAACACTATTTTGTCAACGATCTAACGATTGAGTAGTTGTTTTAGTAATTTATACGATAAAATGTATTTGAAGTGTTGTCATTGTTATATTATCAACAGTAAAAGCACAAGAGCTTTTTTTTATCGGATAAATTTCTCTTGTAACGAAATAATTTTACCAGTCAGTAATTTTATAAGAAAAACTGACATGAAAAAATCGCGAGACCGCAGGTCGAGCGACTTTGTCAAATGTCAGTTTTTTGAGTAAAATTACTGATTGGCAAAATTTTGAGTTAAAAAGAAATTTATCCATAAAAGAAAAGCTCGCGTGTTTTTTTGGTAAGATAAATTAACGACAGAATATGTGAACGAACAACAACAATAATTATCTTTATTTATACAATTATTTAAAGGAACAGTTATTAAAAATACAGTTGTTATAAATTGTTATATATTTTTATCGGTGATAAAAAACGATGCACCTTTTTTATCGCTGTCAAAGTGACAAAAATGTGCTGTCAGATAGATTTTTTCATATAGGAGTTAATTTATCTATCTAAAACTTTTATAACATCGCAATCAGATAAGAATGACATTATAAATATGAAAACTATAGGTATTTCTAATTGTTATCATGTTAGGTTTGAAAGCATGCTTATGTAGTAGTTAATAATTATTTTATTATTTTTCTCTAGAATTGTATCCTACCAAACGTCTTTAAGAATAACCTTTATTTAAACAAAACAGAGTGCACCACCATATTATGTCGTTCCTGTATGTTTATACGTTAATCAAATATATCCGAATCGCTGGATTAGCAGATGAGAAGCAAGGTCCCCAAAACTTATTCCATTAGATTCCTTTTAAAGGGGCTATCTCAAAAAGTAGTGATTAAGTAAATCGTCCTCGTAACTTAGATGAACTAAAGCAAAGGATTTGACAAGAGGTACAATCAGTTACGCTAAATATGAATTCGAAAGGCCTTTTTAATTATTGATATGTTTCCTTTTTTTTTGTTGATTCAGACAATCTGAAAATACAATTTTTTTTTCTGTTCTAATTAATTTTTTTTATCGATTACCTAATTTCTAAAAACTAATATTCAATACTATATACTTAAAAACATAAATTTTTTGTCGGATGCTGTTTTTCCGAACACCTTGTATAAATGGGAAAATTAATTTGTTCCATAATTTGTTTACACATGGTGTGATATATTACGAGATTCCAAAAACTATTTCCACAATGCCCAAATATATCATCTTATATTTTTAGCATTTCCTCTCTTATCTCTAGAGCTCAAAATTATGTTAGGAGTTCAGTAAGCCAAATTTATGAGTGTTCAAACTTTGTGAAATTTTCTTTACATTATCATTTCTTTAGCTCACGTATGAACAGAGAAAAGTATGTGAAAATGACAAATTGCGAGAGATACGTTGTGACGGGAACAATTTGCGGAATAACCCTATATGGGGTGAATACATGAATGATAGAGTCGGTAATGCAGGGATCTGCGACCGCGGGATTATATTTAAGCTTCCATATGCTGGAAATCCTGAGAAGAACCGACCCACCTCGGAGATCCGGCTAGTGTTTTCCCGGAATACGCGAAGTAAACTTAGAAATAAAACCGTTATTAATTTCAATTTCAGTTTCATATAATTTAATAGGAAATGTGTTCATTTTAAGCCATAAGTTAATAATAATAATAATAATAATAATAATAATCATAAATCGTCGTTATCTGAAACATTTTTTTACGCTTTTCGTAAATATTTTCCTTTGTGGATAGTCAAAGTGTGAAGTAGCAAAGGCTAAAGTTGTTATACTTAACCCACTGAATACCCAAATAAGATAAGATATTTCATGAAGAAAACGTTACTTTATAAACGGCACCAAAGAGGAAAATTGGTAATAATATTAATCTAATATAAATAATACATAAATCCGAAATCAAAAATGTACAATTACATGCAAAGACACGAAAAAGTTAAATTTATTTTTAAATGAAGCGATATTGAGTCTTTTTAAATTTAGAAAAGATATAAAAAAAATAATTTTTACTGAAGCCACTCGTTCCCTACGCACAGTGATCAATATGTGTAATTTAGATGGAAATTAATACAATTTTTTAATGTTCCATATTAGCGTAAAACTACTTTTTTCTGAAATCGCTCAAGAATGTCTACTTTCTGGGCGCAATTTCACAGCCCAAAATATGCTATTCTATTATTTTAATCCGTTGCTAAGCCACCATCATAAAATAGTACGAGAAAGATATTTTTCCGACCTAATAGACCAATCAAATTAAGCAAAAATCGGGCCTACTTTCACGATAATTTCCAACCATTCCCGACCAATACCATTCGATTCAGTATGTTTTTGAATTCTCATGGTCAATTTTGCCGTACGTTATATGAGCAAGAATTTAATTTATAAACAATTAAAGTTGTGAACATGATGAAAATCGATGTTTCTGAATGTTCAACTTCAAACGCTGCGAAAACAGCAACAGATAGAGAAAAATTGCTCAGAACATTTTTTATAGAGCGTTCAATTCCCTTCAAAAAAAGTCCGCGACGGCATATCTCTACGATGAATAGTTAAGGCGTTACAATGAGTTAAATGTTTATTATTATAGATTTATTGGGGTCAAAATAAAATGAGAAGGTTTAGTGCCATATCCCCAAAAAAACAACTATGCAGCTACGGACACGTGTTTCGGAGTTATTGCCCCTCATCAGCGTAGCGTAGCTAAAGAATTGGATCTAGGATGGGATAGATCAGGAACAAGAACTAAAATAAAGCTGGAAAGTACAGTACACAGTACTCAATTAGTGCATTCATGTTCCCATGTGCCACAATTGGGGCCTCAATGATCACAGTCAACACACAGAGCTCTATGTGTACTGCCCGTTTCCACCTGGCAAATACAAACAAAGTAATATAGATTTATTGGGGTCAAAATAAAATAAGAAGGTTTAGTGCCATATCCCCAAAAAAACAACTTAGATCCTAGATCCAATTCTTTAGCTACGCTACGCTGATGAGGGGTAATAACTCCGAAACACGTGTCCGTAGCTGCATAGTTGTTTTTTTGGGGATATGGCACTAAACCTTCTTATGTTTATTATTTTTCTACTGCGTACTGGTCAGCTGTATACGCAACGCGTATCCACTTTTTTCCACATAAGAAACAATTTTCTTCGAAATTAAATTGCGGCACACTTAAACGACGTGGGTATCGCTCTGTTGGCATTCCAGAACCAGGCTTCAAATTATCTTTTGAGGAATACGCTTTTCTACACTTATCATGAACAGTACCTTCATTAACATTTTCTATTTGATTCCATTTCTTATCCTCACGTTTCTTGCTGTTTTCTATAAACGATTCGATTCCCTTTTGTTTTACTGTTACAGTCTTGCCCATTTGCAGAGTTCCTTCACATATAAAACAATTTTCTTCTAGCGACATTTTTGATCGGTTTATTTTATATTAATCAACAGCACAACCACAATGATAATGGAAAAATTGCTCACAACCAGTACACTGTATAACTGCGTTATAACTGCGACGACTATTAGCATCAAACTGAACAGCTCATAACTTAATAATAATTTATCTTATAACTTAATAATAATTTTCCAGGTCTTTGAGTATGCATAAAAGTATATAATAATTATATCTAGACCAAAAAAAGTGATAAATACATTTGCTAACGTTGTAAAAATAAGAAAATTATGAAAGATTTACAGCAAGTCTACTTTAAAATGTTCTGTGCAGGCGGCCATTACGCGGCATACGAGTCTGTTGATCGCGCATGCGCGTTACTTGTACAGCTGACTGATATACAACAGAAAAATAATAAATATTTAACTCATTGTAACGCCTTAACTATTCATAGTAGAGATATGCCGTCGCGGACTTTTTTGAAGACAATTTAACGCTCTATAAAAAATGTTCTGAGCAATTTTTCTCTCTGTTGCCGTTTTCGCAGCGTTTGCAGTTGAACATTCAGAAACATCGATTTTCATCATTTTCACAACTTTAATTGTTTATAAATTAAATTCTTGCTCATATAACGTACGGCAAAATTGACCATGAGAATTCAAAAACATACTGAATCGAATGGTATTGGTCGGGAATGGTTGGAAATTACCGTTTTGAAAAACCCTTAATTTTACTGGTCTATAAACCGGGATATACAACATTAAATTTAGTCACATTTTTTGCAGTTATTACTAACTCTGGTGTCCGATACACCTGGACATCATCAGCACTCTCCATTTTAAGTATTTTTAATATATTTTTAGCCCTTACAAGTATTAAAGCGAAATAAGCACTGAATTAAATTTTTATGACAACAATAAATAAACAGTGATTGTCAAGGAAACGATTTCATAAGCAATTAAATTGTAATGAAAAAATTTTATGCATTAATAAAATTTCCTGAATTTATAATTATAATAATATTGCTTGCGATTTCAGAAAAAATAGTATGTGTATCCCGTAGTAAAATTACATTCCCGGACTCAATCCTTAACATCGTCCTCCGGGAATGTATTGCTATTACTACTAGATACACAATGTACTATTTTCTAACTGTTCTATAAATTATATATTTTTAATAAAGATAGAACGTGAGTACTTCACAACTAATATGTTTTAACAGATACATTCAATCTCAAAAACGGTTAATGGAATTTTAACGAAATTTTACACTTTAACACATGTTTTATTTTAGCTAACAATGAAAATACAGTTAAAGTTTTATTCATGCAGATTGTTTAGAAAAAACGTCATAAAAAGATAAATTTAACTAAACTTTATAAATATACTAAAGAAAAAACAAACAGTAATTGATGAAAATTTTAAGGTAAATAAAACTTTCAACAGATATTCTAAAAACTCTTCATACAATTATGTGTTGATGAAAGTAAATGAGGTGCACCATCAAAAATGTTTATATATGGTTTGGCAAAAAAATAATTAACGTGAGAAATTCTCTAAGGGTTGCCTACACACAACCGGGTCGTGCTTGGATCCATTAGAAATAAAAATAAATTTTACCGAAAGGGAATTTATTTTACCCTCGTTTGAACTTTATAACGTGGCCTTTCAACTAGAATTATTACTCTAAAATGTCAAAGATGCGACATTTATTAAATATCTCAGCAAAGGGATAATAAAAGAAAAATCAAATTAGCCCTTTTAACATAACAGATTCCTATAGTAAAACTAGAATTACATACATGTTTATGACTAATAGAAAATAAATTAATAAACAATATTAACAACTTCATATAAAAATATATAGATCAATAAGATATATTTAACCAGCTGTAATGTCGGGAACAATTAGTTTTCAGTTTAATCATTAAACTTCCATCGTTGGAGAACATTCTTCATCTAACATTAAAACTGTATCTTTAATGTCCTTTGAAAAATATTATTAAACATAAATTTCATCGTATTGTTGAGATTACTTTTGTTTATTATTATTGTAAGTAGCTATTACACGTTGCGTACCCTAGAGACCACTACCACTACCCTTTGTAAATAATATTCTACTTTCGCATGTTTAAAGTGTCAGCACGTAACTTTCGCATACAATATCATAAAATACCGGAATGTTTAAATAAATATAACCACAGTAAGTTGCTTAAGAATAAAACTGGCACGCGTTAGTTCCTTAGGTACGTGGCTTATAACACCCGAGCAATTTAATGCAATCAACGACAATTCCCAGAGGCTTCATATTAGTCATTTATACTAGTTTGATACGTAGTGAAAAAAATATGTCAGTGGATCTTCCTATTCAAATTTAAAATAGCTGAATCAGTCGCAAATAACACATAAGTCAGAGAAAGACAAGAATAAATGTTATTCATCTAGATAACAAAAATAAGTGGCCGAGGTGGGAACCCTGTGGCATACAGACTAACACACACACACACACATGTATATAATAATAGTTGGTGGTCGACACAGTTAAAACTATGAAGTCACATAATGACTACGTACGTTCAGTTTATAGTATCTTCGATGTAAGAATGAAGTACTCCTGAGACTGGTTCACACAGCCGCACGCGCTGCAGTTTGAATCTGATTTGATTACTGTTCAAGCCGACTCTTTTTCAAGTGCAAAATTTTTCTTTTATAAGAGGCTCTTTCGTCATTCGTTATTTTTACTAATGTGTATACAAATTTATTTTATTCTCCCTATCTAAAATCAACACTTCGTTCTTAAAACGGATATATTTACTACATGAATTGATATGTAGTATGTGTAATGTGTATATATAATATTAAGTCAATGTATGCATATATGTGTATGTGTGCATTTGAGTCTTTGTATTATAGATTGATATATAGTTATTCTCTAAACAAGACGTTATAATTATTCGAAAATATATGTTGCTACTGACGCATCAAACCAATAAAAAAAGTAAACCACCCAGTTGTAAATTATTACTATTATTGTATTGTTTGTTTCTTTTTATATGTATTCTAAGTTGCTAAACCAAATAATAGGAATCTGTAAATCTATATTATAATGGTAATAATACAGTTACGTACTATATTTGAAATTCTTATGTAATGTGTAAATGACCAATATAATTCCTCACGAGAGTTGTTCTAGTAAATTATTTACAGCCACTTCCCGCATCTCGCAGGGTTAATGGCTGGGAATTACTGAATCATATGCCCCAGCAAAACTGCTATCCTAACATTATATTTTAAACAAATCATTTATATAAATATTAAACAATATTGGCCCCAACATAGTTTCTTGTGGAACTCCATTTTCAACAAGTTAGGTAGAGTATTATTAATATTAATATTAATAGAAATATATAAATATATTCGACTTAGAGTATTTTCAGAAAGCTTCTTTCACCTACTATGGTAAAGAGTAAGTTTCATTTATTCCTAATTTATCTGTCTTTTTGAGATTGCTCTATAGTGAGTTTTTATGAGTATCAAGATGATCCTAATAAGATAAATAAGACTTAACAGATTCGTTTATTAAGGCGATTTGATAAGTGTTTTGAGCATCTGCAAGTAGTTTATCTGTTTACAGATTACGAGAAAATTAATTTACATTTCTATTTCGTAAATTGATTTGAGTGGCTTATCTGGTTTATATTTAGGACATAAAATACCGCCTGAATGTACTCGTACCCTCGTGAATTAAAAATCAAAGGCGTTTAAAAAAAGGCCGTGGTTTTCTTTACCCTCACGAGAAAGTCTTTAACACAGTATAGCGGTGTGGAGATTTATTCCACCGCATACTGAGATAATGGCATTTCCATTGTAAGCAGTTCACTATTTTTACTTTCTTTTTGGAGTTTTATTGAAAATACCTGACGGAAATACTAACTGAGAGGTTTCGTTATCCATTGAGACATATTATTATTGCAAAAATATAATAAGATAGGATTGAGATATTGTTGTAATGATGGAACGCGTTTTGAATAATATTATAGAAAAATATACTGTTATGTGAATGTACCACCCTTAATAGTAGTAACAGTTTTTTGGAAAATCTCTTGAACCTGTATAGTAATTTAAACAAAAACACACTTTTTGACCCAATTCCAGCCATAATAAAAACAAATTGTGATTTCGTCAGATTTTTTTTTCGCTTTTCAATAGATTTAGAAATTATGTTTCTGGCAACGCAAAATTTGCCATAGGCCACATAAGAAAAAAATTACAACAAAATGGTCCGTAATTTGAAAAATTCAATAAATATGGAAATGTTCTAACGTGTCATTCTGTTTTTTTAAATGAGCGCCTAATAGAGAATCTACAATTTACTGTATTTTTTTTTAAATAGGTTTTATTGTCAGATTTTACAGTCAAACAGTTTTAGTTGGATTTTTTTGTAGATTCTCTAATAGTTTATTATCAGTTTTAGATAATACCACAACTAGCACCAAAGTAACAGGCACTGGCATCGGAACTTTAATTCTCTGAAGATGCGCAGTTCGCAGACGGAAACATCCTAAAACATCTGGATGCCGTAGAGACCTATAGATATCTAGGTGTGCAACAAAGGCACATCCAGGATGTGACACAAATAAAGGATTCTCTCCGCGGTAAGTGTAGACACCGCCTCCGAAAGATTTGGTCTTCCAAACTTTCGGTGACGAACAAGGTGTCTAATTTGCTTACCGTTCCGGTTCTGCTCTATTCCTTCGGAGTAGTAAAGTGGACGGCAGATGAGCTGCGCCAATTAGACAGAGATGAATATTCACAGAAGTATTCATCCTAGATCGTCCGTTCCTCGTGTGTACCTCCCACGTCAACAGGGGGGTCGAGGACTCTTGAGCCTGGAGTGTACGCATGGCAGAGTAGTACTGTGTATGGCATGTAACATCCTCAGGAGCTCTGATACTCTTGCGGTTTGTAAAACATCACGAAACTGTAGGAGTAGGAGCAGGATTGTTCAAGGCAGCAAAAAGATCAGCAGATGAACTCGGTCTCGCATTCGACACCAGGCGAGGTGACCGGCGAGGTGCTGATGTCAGTCAGTCACTGAACTTCAACCAAATCGCCTAAAAGTCCGAATTAGAGTTGCCGAACAGGAAAATCTGTTTCGGCAGCACGTCGATAAACTCCAGCATGGTGTCTTCTATAAGAACATAGAAACACTGAGTTTATCGACCAGGCTGACACTCTAAGGTCAGCCGGGCTTATATCGGAGACCAAGGGATTCATTATGGCCTGCCAAGATGGCGAAATCAACATCTTGATCTACCGTAGCCGCATGTGGGTTGTAGAGGTTCCTGACATAAACTGCAGGACCTGCCGCCAGCCGCCGGAATCGCTTATGCACATACTATCTGCATGCCACATATACGAGATTTCGGCCTACATCCACCGACATAACGCGGCGTTACGAGTGTTATACGAACATCTAAAGCACTCGTACGGGGTAGACCAGACACTAGTGCTGCCTTACGTCCCCGGAGATATTGAGTCCGTTGTTGAGAACGAGAAATGCCGGATTTACTAGAACTACTCGTTCCCGACTGTCAGGCTAATCCAAGCCACCAAGCCTGACATAGTCCTCCTCGACCATCAACTCAAGGTGATGTATGTCATCAAGTTCTCGGCACCTGCGGAGAAAAACGTCACCTTGAAGGAGGAGGCGAAACGGACCAAATAACGTGATCTCCGGTACGAGCTCCAAGTGCTATACCCAGGCTACTTGGTAAAAATGGTCATCTTACTAATCGGTGTACTCGGAGGGACAGTCTACACTGCTCTCGGAACTGAATATCATACCGGCCTGCGAAAAATCAGCCGAGTGGCTGGCAGGCCGAAGGCGGTCATTCTGGATTCTCTCCGTCTGCTTAGGGCACACGATTCTGGTATCTACAGTCACTAACCCTGCGGGATGTGGGGAGTGGCTGTAGTAAATGCGACGCCGCGACTCCCGTGAGGCATTGGAGGTCACGGTAGGACTGTCCAACATCGGACATTCCGAAACAAAAAAACATTTATTTTTCTTTTAGACAAAACAATTTGTATAGGAATTGTCAAGTGTTAACTTATAATCTACATAACAAAAAATTCACTTAATGTGTATAAACATTTGTCTAGTAAAAATAATTTTAACTTAAATTTCCAGCGTTTTTTATGTCTTCTGATCTATAATTTGTAAAATGGTATATGAAATATGTCATTTTGCCTTGTGTTTATCTCATGCAAATCTCTATTTGTAATAAATCGTGTTTTATTGTTAAAAACTACTTGTTCATGATATATACTTATTAATTGTGCTTTTAACATGATCGGTTTTAAACTTCTCATTAAGTAAAAAATTTAATTTAATTTTGTTATAAGCTGCTCACAGTGTACCTTCCAGTTGAAACAATCATCTAGTATAATTCCCAGGAATTTCACATTTTTAGTGTTTGAAAGAATAGTACTGTTACGCCACTGGACTGTGCAGACTGGTTAGATTAGGCTGGAATTGTACACGAACGGCCGGGAATATTCTGGAGTGCTCTAGACCGGGAGAATGGATGTATAAATAAGACACACGGTGGGCCGAGATTTAGTCTGAAGTCGAACGTGAACGAGTAAAGAAGAAATACGAAAGAGACTTATAAGTGTTCAGTTGTGATTATAATTAGGACAGTGATTAATCTATTGTTGTTAATTGTTAATTAGTAAATAAAGTAGTGATTAAGTGTTACCTGGACTTTCAATCAACGAATCTACGAGTATAGGTGTTTGTGTGGATAGCAAACACGTAACAATTTGGTGTCAGAAGTGGGATTGGAAGAGAAATTTCTGGAATATTCGAAAAGGTTCTACAGTGTTCTTCTCAGAAATTAGTGGTAACACGGAGAATTAAGCTACTGGACAGTGTTTGGAGGACTATTTCTGGACTGAATAGTGACTTTAAGTGGATTTTCGAGAAGTTTCTAGAACATTCGATTTAGAAATAGTTGCAAATACGCGAGTGCCGCTAGTAATAACGTGTTGTAGACTGAGAAAAAGGACTACTGGTGCAATTTCGGGAAAGTTCTAGAAAATTCTATTTAGAAACTACAGGGGATACGTGAATTGTGTCGACGGGAACGTGTTGTAGACTTAAAAGCAAGACTATAAGTGACTTTTAGTGATAATTCGAGAACATTCTATTTGGAAACTACAGGAGATACGTGAATAGTGTTAACGGAAACGTGTTATAGACTCAAAACAAGACTTATTAGTGATATTTCGTGAAAATTCTCGAACATTCCATTGCACAATTAGTGGAGATAAGTGAATTTTGTCAACACAAAAGAAGTATAGACTCTAAATAAGACTTTCTAGTGCTGTTTCGAGATTTTTTCTGGAACAATCCATTATTAAAATAGACGTGATGTTAACATTTTACGGATTTTATAGTGTAATAAACTTTATTTTGAACTGATTTACGTATCGTGAGTTAATGCCAACAACAAGATGCATGGCGGAGAAACAAACACAAGACTTACTTGCAGCATTGGTGCAACAAATGGAAGAACAGAAAAGAGAACGTCAGGAAGAAAAAGAAGAACAAGAGAGAAGACGACAAGAAGGAAAAGAAGAACAAGAGAGAAGACGACAAGAAGAAAAAGAAGAACAAGAGAGAAGACGACAAGAAGAAAAAGAAGAACAAGAGAGAAGGCGACAGGAAGAAAAAGAAGACTTGATAAAAATGATCGAAGGCCTGGAAATAAGACGACAGGAAGAAAAGAAAGAGCAAAGAAAGGAACGCCAGGAGGAATTAAGACAACTTATGGAGGGACAGCATCAAGTCATGCTCTCGGTCACTGAACAATTGAAGGAAGATGTACAGGCTGAAGTCAGTGAAGTTAAAGAAAAAGTCGGTCAAGTTGAGGGAAAAGTCAATGTTGTTGAAGGAGAAGTAGCCCGGCTCAAACAACAATTAAGGGAGAGGAGTGGCCAATTGATACTGTCGTCTGGTGCGAGGTTACAGCCACCTTCCTTCGACGGTCAAAGTTCATGGTCAACTTATAAGAGACAATTTGAGGCAGCTGCACGTTCAAATAACTGGAACGATGAGGAAAAAGCAACAGCATTGGTATTAGCACTAAGGGGCCAAGCATTGGACCTGCTCCAAACAATTCCTGCCGCACAGCAACAAAACTTTAGCATTTTGGAGGCAGCGTTAGAACTAAGATATGGCGACCAACATCTCGCCCAAGTATATCAGGCTCAGCTCAAATCACGCAGACAACGAGGTGGAGAAAGCCTCCAGGAGTTCGAAGCTGCGGTAGAAAGATTAGCCCATCTAGCCTATCCTGATGCACCAATGGAATTTCAACAACAGTTAGCAGTTAGCACATTTATTGATGGAGTAAAAGACCAGGAAGTTAGGCGAATTCTTAAATTGGCCAGGCATAAGCTTAGTAGTGAGGCTTTAGTACATGCACTGGAGATTGAGGCTGCCTATAAGGATACCACACAATCAAATCAGAGAGTACGAGCTGTGAGTGTGGAGGAAGACAAGCCAGACACAACACAAAACCTGATATCTGATCTACACAAGATGTTGACCCAACTACTGACGAAATCGAACTCCCAGCAGAGACAAGACCAACAACAAAGTAGTGGGAGGCCGAATGGAGGCATCCTTTGTTATAAGTGTGGCAAATTGGGCCATATTAAGAGGAACTGTCATGAGCTCAACATTCAAGATCCGAGACAAAACCAACAGCAAAGTAGTGTGAGACAGAGTAGAGGAGGCATGCGTTGTTGTAAGTGTGGCAAATTGGGCCATATTAAGAGGAACTGTCATGAGCTCAACATTCAAGATCCGAGACAAAACCAACAGCAAAGTAGTGTGAGACAGAGTAGACGAGGCATGCGCTGTTATAAGTGTGGCAGAGTGGGCCATATTCAGAGTAACTGTCGTCAGCGCAGCCCTGAGGCGGTCGCAGTAATGGAGAAGCCGCAGGAAAACTGGCGAGCTGGTACTTCGCATAATGTGGCACATGGCCTTTCCAAAAGACCGTGTCAGGAAAACTGCAAGCCTTGTCACCGTGAGGAAAAACAATGCAAGGTACAAATAACGAAAACCGTTAAGATTGATGTTCCGGATTATTGGACAAAAGAATCGCTAAGGGAAGCGCAGTTAAACGATAAGGAAACTGGTCCTGTTCTGAAATGGAAAGAAAGAGGAACCCGGCCAGATTGGAAGGACATTTCAAATAAATCAAGGGGGCTGAAGGCTCTATGGGCACAATGGGACTCCCTCATAGTAGAGGATGGACTGCTGAAGAGAGCGTGGGAAAGTCCAGATGGGAGGAAAGTTACTTTGAAATTGTTAATCTCGAGGTGTCACGTAGCAAATGTACTTCAGCAAGTGCATAATGGAATGTCTGGCGGACATTTTGGCATCAACAAAACCTTGACTAAAGCAAGAGAACGTTTCTACTGGGTAAACAGTCGTCAAGATGTGGAGGCTTGGTGCCGCCAATGTGAAGTTTGCGCGGTAAGAATGGGGCCACAAATAAGAAATAAGCAATATAACGCCAGGGCTCCTTTTGAGCGAATTGTCATAGCAAGCGACCGTATGAAGGCTCGTTATGATCTTAAGGCTAATTTAGGAGGGTACCAGGTGGGAGAGTTGGTTTGGCTATATAACCCACAACGAAAGAAAGGCAGGTCCCTGAAGCTTTACCACCCTTGGGAAGGACCTTACACTGTCGTCACTAGACTAAACGACGTTGTATATAGAATTCAGCAAAGTCCAAAATCCAAGATGAAGGTGGTGCACATAGAGAGACTAGCCAAGTATGCAGGGAATAATGAATTGCCTGATCGGGACGTTCAGGCTTAAGGAGGGGGCAGTGTTACGCCACTGGACTGTGCAGACTGGTTAGATTAGGCTGGAATTGTACACGAACGGCCGGGAATATTCTGGAGTGCTCTAGACCGGGAGAATGGATGTATAAATAAGACACACGGTGGGCCGAGATTTAGTCTGAAGTCGAACGTGAACGAGTAAAGAAGAAATACGAAAGAGACTTATAAGTGTTCAGTTGTGATTATAATTAGGACAGTGGTTAATCTATTGTTGTTAATTGTTAATTAGTAAATAAAGTAGTGATTAAGTGTTACCTGGACTTTCAATCAACGAATCTACGAGTATAGGTGTTTGTGTGGATAGCAAACACGTAACAGTACTGTTGTTGATTTTAATATCTAAATTTGCACAGTTTTTTTTGCCGGTTATGAAATTTTATATACTGGGTCTTTTCTGCATTAAAATATTGCTGATAGATACAGTACCAGTTATGTTATATATTTAAAGATGTATTACATTTATCTTCTAGTGCCTCGTCAGATTTATAAGATATAATTAAAGATTGATCATCTGTATACATTATCAAAAATTCGTTAGATGTCACAATTTCCAGTTCGTTGGTATAAATCAAAAATAGTATCGGTCCCAATATCGATCCCTGTGGAATTCCCATTTTATTTTCCTTATACTCGGAATTGACCCTTCCAACATTTCCTTTCTGAGAATATGACATATTGGTTCCGATTTTTAAGAAAAGAGGAAATCTAGTCTAGAGCTACACTGCGAATACCACAGGCATGTAGCTTTATTAGCATTTTATCGTGATCTACACAATCAAATGCCTTGCTGAAATATCCCAACAGGGCACTCACTAGCTTCAATGTATTCAATGAATTTCTCATAGCAGATTGTGTTGATCTATTAGCCCGAAAACCATGTTGATTTTCTGCCAAAATATTATTTTTATCTAGAAAGCTCATCAGACGATTTAAATAAGCATATTCGAAAATATTTTTAAAACTCGATGGAATATAATTTTCTGCCATTTGTAGGTCATGTTTTTTGTATTGGCACAACTTTACCTAGTTTTAATTTTAGTGGGAATTTTTCCTGCGACGAAAGATAGATTAACTAAGTAAGCAGTAGGTCTTATAATTACATCAAGAACTTTCTTGATGATGAATGATGGAATCTCATCTGGTACTGTCGATTGTTTATTTTTCAGTTTATTTTTTAACTAAGTTAATAACTCATTATCCGTAAAAGGTTCCAGAAAGATAGAATGCTGGAAATTAGGAATGCTTTCAATAAAAGAGTTACTTGCCGGTATGTTATTAACAATTTCTTTAGGTGCATTAATGAAAAAATTCACTGAATACAGAAGTTATGTATTCCGGTTCGTCATATAACTCTCCGTTATTTATTAGCTTTATGTTCTTTTGGTTTTTTTACCTGATAATTCGGATATAACATTCCATGCAACTTTTGAAGGATTATCTTGTTTTGATAATACTGGTTCTTAGTTTTTCCACTAAAAGTACATGAATCACTTTAAAATAATGATAATTCAAAGTGTTCTATTTGAGGTTCCTGTAATGCTGTCGAGAAATTTTCTAGAACCTTAAAGTTGTGTAACTTATTAGTGCCATCTTGAGTAAAAATAACGTTATTTCTACGAACGAAGATACATTAAAATGATTTTTACTGCTCTCCACTAGTTTAAAATTACTACAAAGTTATGTATACCTTGAAAACCTACTATAAAGTGATGTTAACTTTTAAGTCAACATTTTCATATTCGGAACCAATCGAACATGGCGTCGAAAAAATAGTAAAACAACAATAAAGGTAATCCGGCATTCAACGACTATTATAGAAAGTTATGATACAGTTAAGTGAAATTAACAATTTAGCAAATTATTTGATTGATGCGGAACCAATCATTATTTGTTGAAACAGATAAATAACCCGGTTAGAAAAATTCTCGGGAAAATTGGACATTACAGTGGAGACCCAACAAATGTTGAAGTAGAGAATGCAATTAATTAATTGTGATTCAGACAAATGAATAACTTAGGGAATTTACGAAATTTATGGATATGTGAGTGATGTGATCACAGAAAACATGGATAAAAGTTGCAAGTTTGGCGAATCGAGATTTTCGCCACAATGAATTTTATTAGTAGTCATCCCCGAGTTAATATCATATGTTTGATTTTCCCTGATAATAACAGTTGAGAGATAATACAAAAACAAATACATATACACACAAACTGACAAACGTTAACCCCTTGCCTTTTTACGAGCTAATTTTTTTAAAAGTCGAAAGTTAAAAGTCTCTCAAATGTACTTTTATCGCAGGATTTTCCACTTACACGTTAGAGGTGAAAATAATTCGTTAGTGTGTAATGTAATATACGGTACAGTTATAAAACATGCTTCTACTGTACAAAGCTAATTGGAAAAATGATGTGTATCGATATATACACCGGCACACTTGATAAATTTACTGTTGCTAGATAAGGAATTATTGGAAAACGGGCCGTTTTTCAAATTAAATTTTGATAGGAAGCCGTATCGAAAATAAGAGCAAACTCATAATAAGCTATAAAAGTCGTTTTGGCAGACATTAAACTCATTATCACCTGGCCACAGAATCAGATAATAAGCTCGTGAGTTCCGGGATGTTATGCAAGTGGCGAACAAAATAGCCAAAAGGCAAAGGCGCAAAATTGGACATATGGGTATTCCACAAACAAAAATAACATATACGTGCGATGGCATAATGGACCTTTTCGTTAAAAAAATGTACAGAAAGTATTATTACATAATACAAAATATAAATAGTAAAATGATGGTTATTAGTCATAGTGACGTATGATGGATAAAAGAACTAATAATATACTCGGTGGTGAGATTATCACAACTATGATAATTCAATTCTTTAACCATAATTACCTTATTAACTTAACTGTCAAATACCTTTTTTATACCTTAACAAAATAATAGAATATATCATCCTATCTTTTACATAATCATAATCACAATATAATATATCAGGCAAAACGAAACGTCTCCTTATATGTAAGAATTTCCCACAGACACAAAATGTTTGGTTTTATTCATTCCCAGAAAACCAACTTGGGCGAAAAACGGTATTCCAATGTAGTGTGCGGTGTTTCAATGCTACAATAGAAACTAGAAACTATGTGTAATTATGCAATTAAACCAATCTAAACCTAAATTGAATTAAACATAAAGAGAAGGAAAGGAACAGAGTAACAATTTCGTAGTTAGTGCTAATAAGATTTACAGGCGGGTAAAGAGAACAAAAGGAAAATATGCATATATAATATATATACAACATATATACACATACATATATGTATATTATACATGCATGCATATAGTTGCGTAACCAGAAAATTTATCTAAGAGGGGGCACCAGGATCCAGCTTGATTAAAATTTTCAGAAAAGGTTGAAAACTATTACGCTATCTCATTCATAACACCGGCACACAAAAAAAAAAGTTGTTTGTACATTTGACGCCACCTACATCCCGACATGTATTTCGACCCGCTGAATCCGAATTTGAAGTCAGTTTGGACCATACACCCTCAAATATCGAGTAAATTGAAAAACCGTAAAAAATAGCGAAAATTGGGTGCTTCGGTAATAAAAAACATTTTTTTGGATCTAAACCAAGCCTAATTTTTATGTATTTCGATCCGCCGAATACCAATCTAAAGTATATTTAGACCATAAGCCGTTTTAAATCTAAATAAATTGCTAAAAATGGCAAAAAATTGTGATTATGTTGATGAAAAAAGTTTTGTAGACCCGGATCGAAGAGGATTTTTATGTAATTTGATCTGCTGAATCCGAATCTGAAATATATTTGGCCCATTAATCCCTCAAAATCTCAAAAAAATCGCAAAAAACCGATAAAATAGCAAAAAATTGCAGTTGAAAAAATTGAAAAAAAATCTATGAAATTAAATACGTTTTTTGTATTTTTTTTATGCATAAAATACAAGTTTAGAATCTGAAAATGTGAAAAATTGTAAAATCTATAAAAAATGACGTATAAACCAAATGAAAATTTTTTTCATCAACATAATCACAATTTTTTACCATTTTTAGCAATTTTCGAGGGTTTTTTTACAATTTACTTAGATTTAAAACGGCTTATGGTCTAAATATACTTTAGATTCGTATTCAGCGGATCGAAATACATAAAAATTAGGCTTGGTTTAGATCCACAAAATTTTTTTTATTACCGAAACACCCCCTTTCTCTATTTTTTACGGTTTTTCAATTTACTCGATATTTGAGGGTGTACGGTCCAAACTGACTTCAAATTCGGATTCAGCGGGTCGAAATACATGTCGGGAGGTAGGTGGCGTCAAATGTACAAACAACTTTTTTTTGTGTGCCGGTGTAAGTAATAAAAAATACTAGTTTCGCTAATTCACGTTAATATGTGTTTACCAAGACATAATACAAAATCCAAAAAAGTGGTTCTAGAAATATGATATGCCTACTAGACTGCTAGATTGCAAGTCTTCGTTTGGCAACTTCAATAAAACTTCCTCACAGAACAGATTTTCATTAGTACTACATAACATTGACGTAGTTTTCCACGAAACAACAAAGCAGTATATACCGCACTAAGTGCATGTTTCGCTAATCAAGTTGGCATGATCTGGAGATGATTAAAAGTGCACTTGAGTTTTAGTCATCTCCAGATGATACCAACTTGATTGGCGAAATGTGCGTCGAGTATAGTATATGGTGAATAAGATTTGCAGGAAACAACTACTCAGCGGACAGAAGCTCCGACCTGCATTGAATTAAACCTGCAAATCTTGTTTGGTAGCTAAGATTATTTGTTAATTCCTCACTAGACATAGACTGGTTTCAAACATTTTATGTTCTCGTCAGTATGCCATTAGTTATGGAAAAGACAAATAATAATAGCACACCAGGTTAGCCTAAAACAGACTAAGTAGAACAGACATAGTGAGTGATAAGTGTATCCCTCTGGTGGTCAGTGCTACTACCAGTCAGATATCACTGTGTCTTAGTGAGTGATAGGGACCTGCAAAGCAAGTACCAAGAGCTTCCACCTCTTACCCTGGTGGACTAAACTATATACTGAATAAGATTTGCAGGAAACAACTACTCAGCGGACAAAAGCCCCTACCTGCATTGAATTAAACCTGCAAATCTTGTTTGGTAGCTAAGATCATTTGTCAATTCTTCACTACGTAGACCGGTTTCGAACTTTTTATGTTCTCGTCAGTATGCCATAAGTAATGGAAAAGACAAATAATAATAGCAAACCAGGCTAGCCTAAAGCAAACTAAGCAAAACAGACATAGTCAGTGATAAGTGTATCCCTTTGGTAGTCAGTGCTACTACCAGTCAGATATCAGGCACTAAGACACAGTGATGTCTGACTGGTAGTATCACTGATCACCAAAGAGATTCACTTATAACTAACTATGTTTAGTATATGGTGTTTTGGTGTTTAGTGGCAATCTACGTCAGTGTTATCTTCTAAGCAATGACTGTAAATATTTTAGACTAGAAAATAATATTTCGGCTGTGCTTGTGGTAACTGGTAATTTTGAAAATTTTTTTTATATTGGGATATAATAATCTCATTGCAATCAAAGCTCCTCTAATGGATAATGTTGGCATAAAATACAAAATAATTATTTCAAGGCATAATTCTGATATTGCTTTCTACACATAAAGATTATGTTTATTTATTTTCTAGTAAAGGGGAGATGGCGAAAATGACTTTCCATGCTATATTTATAGAGATCTAACGATTATACAAAATAAAAATGAGTAGTGGTGAGAGGTATGAAACTTCTCGTATGGTCTAAATGCTACTATCCCGACATCATAGATGTCTCTGTGGCGGAGAGCGACTTGCGAAGCAAGTACCGAGAGCGGCAACCTCTAGCCCAGGTGGACTAAACTACTGTTATTAAATATGATTTGAAGGAAACAACTACTCAGCGGGCAAATACCTGCATTGGATTACACCTTCAAATCATAATAGATCGATAGCCAATATCATTTGTCAATTCCTAACCAGATATAGACCGGTTTCGAACT